>JAJJWW010006608.1:0-144661 GCA_023531295.1 Papaver armeniacum | reverse complement strand
AACTTTGTTTTCATCGTTCCCGGATCTCTTTGTACCTTCAATCTCTCTCCCTCTCTCCGTGTTCCCCAGTTTCTGCAGCAAAAACGAAAAGAAAACGAAAAATATATACAGTTAGCATTGGTGCTACTATCGACCCCTGGATTTCAGAGCAAGTGAAGCAGAGGTTCAACTCGATTACGATTCCGCTATTATAATTAACCAAGTTCAAAGACCAAACAATTCCATCTATTAAAGAAGTAACCAACAAAGTACCTCAAGATGTGGAGGTATATATCTCAATATCTTTTTTAAAACCCTAAGTAGCTCACATAATTTACATATTCTATTATTTTTTTCTGTGATATTTTTACTTCAGTACTTTGTTAACGATTGGATTGAATCACGGTACCAGAAGCACCAATCTCAAGGTGGAGTTGTGTCACTTTGAATGCGTCAAAGGCATGTTGCCTGGTTATTATTACATGTTTTTTTTTAATGTTTTAATTTGATTTCCAATAATGTGTTTCGGTTTCATGTTTGTATGTAATTTCTTGGTTCAATTTCTAAATCTAACTAAGTTTTTTCTAGATCAATATCATTTTTCAGTTTTTTTTTTTTTTTATAGAATATGTCGATCTAATATTTGAGTAATAGAAAATTTAGATATTGAATAGAAGAACATGGGTTTGATTTTAAGCTCTCTTCTGGTAGGTAAAACTTGAAGGGTATACTAAATCTTTTCATTGTGTTCCTCAATTTCAGCCACCAAACGTTCAATCAATTTGTTCAACTATTCAAATGAATCTACCAAGCACAAAGGGCTGGATTGAAGACTGATTCAGTTCTTTATCAGCTTTGTGGTATGTTTATTCTGTCAATTTCTCGCTATAGATTTCTTTACGGTAAAAAAAATAATTGGTTTATCAATTTTGTCTAACAAATATATTTATCAAAAAAGATATTTCTTAAGATCGGTATGAATTAGGAATTAAAATATGTCTTCCTATTACTGTATTTTAAATATGATTTATGATGAATTCCTTTCTTTTTTTTTAAATGTTTCAGATCCCGGGAGACGTTCAACCTAAAAAGTCATAAATTCAGACAAACAAAAAAGAACGGCCAAAAGGCCAAAAGAGGTGGCATCAGGAACTTACTGTATTGGAGCTAGGTAATGTTTGTGATTTTCAGTGTTGGCGGTAATGTTTTAAAAATTTATACAACAGGCTTTGATCCCTGCACACCGAAATCGACCAGAAATAGAGAAAGAAGAAAAGTTGAGTTGGGAAACAGCCAAACAAGTATTACAAAAGACACAAAATAGCAGCCACAAACTCAATATTGTGCCAGATTTTCTGATTCGGAAGCAAGTTGTATTTGGACCTCAACAAGTAAGTTAAGAAAATATAATGCTCCGGAATATGATATACGCCAGACATCCTGCACAAAAATAAGTTCTTTAAGAAAAATTTAATTTGTATATATTTATACATATGGGCGAATATGCGTTTCGCTGATTTATAATATCCTTTTTAGTTAGGTTGATTAGTGGCAGCAAAGTGGTAAGTAAAACTAGACATTGATAGATATTTAACGACACTGTTTACTTACTTATAAACAGTACCATGGTGTGGGACAAGGTATAGTTGTGATGCTCTAATGGATGAGTATAGTAAGATTACACGTTCCATATTTAATTTTTGTGAAATGTCCACTAGAGGCTATGTTTGAATTATGTCGAGATTGCATGTCTAGAAGCTCCGTTAACACGAAACAAGGGTACCATAATCATTGATCACTGATATACTGCTCTGCATGATGGTATAATCTTGATAGTGTGGCTTTTCTTGGAAAGGAATGAATGGCAAACACATTCTTATCATATTTGCAGAACGAGCAGTTCCTTTGAGGAGCATGATGAAACAAAGACTTAAGCGGAGTACATATTGACATTTACCGAAACAGTATGTTCTTAGATGGTGTTTTTCATGTTGGGATTCAACCTAAGCCTGAGGTGGGATTTAACTGTATAGGTGGCAATATGAAATATTTGTTCTAAGAATTTGTAAAGAGAAGCATGCTTCAGATAGTTAAAACCATCTTAAAGATGGTGAAAAATGGATTTCAAATATCGTAGCTGGGATAGTGTTCTTAATTTGAATAAGTGGAGGCTCTGCCAAACTTTGTTTTCTTCCTTCCGCTATAATGTTAAAGAATTCCGATTTCCTTATGTATCTATGTTGGCAGGGAGAAACTATGGTAACTTATGAGGCTACGACTAGAACTCCGGCTACAATATCTACTTAAGGTGTGGCTCAACTGACCTGAAAAAAATACTATAATGGTACGATTGTTATAATGTTTTGACTTATGTTAACTTTCTTTGGTGCCTGAACAAGCCTGATAGGCATATACATATTAGACTTACTAACCTATTTCGGTTATACATTTCGATGACCATCCGGTATTGTCGCAAACTATTCAACCAGATTTTACATCTATGTAATCAACAATTTCTTTATCGTTATTATTGTTGTCCCAGTAGAAAGCACTTGGTTAAGCACTTTTAGAGACGAACGTTATGATCATGAAAATGCATCTCTATTTCGTTACGTATCATTCTACTTTTTGTTAATGCAGCTTCGCGCTCAGTGTGTCTAGGTCTTGGGGTCGCCAATAGTTGGAGATTTTAAGCACGGTTGGCAAGCTCACAGGAATTAGAAATTTTATCCTTGGACCCACCTAATGGAGATATTTGCTGAGAAATTCCTATCTTGATCAGATGGGGAACCTCAATTACACTTTCACCATAGGCAAAGAAGCTGGGACATCTTGATGTAATAGCCCTAAATGGAGGAGGCACTCCCTCAGCACGTTATGAGCCTTTCATGAGAACAAAGGTATCAGGTACTAAAATTACAATACTGGTTGTGGTAGCGATAGCAAACTATTGCCTTTTTTGCGTTGCCGAACTGGCATCACAATTTGTAGTCCATCGAGAGGAAAAAAAGAAGAGAAAGGGTAATACTTTTTGATCCATATATTAATTCATGTGTTAGGCTGTACCAGATGTCTCACTTGGGCAATATACATCGCTATGCTGGGAGTTTACACAACTCCATCCACTGCATATATTCCTACCGAAACTTGGCATAACACTGATGCACAATCAACAAGTAATTTATTCATCATGATTATTAACACACTATAATTCAGAGTCGTGAAATGCAGTAGCGCAATTTTGCATTTATATGGATATTGTTCCCTCTGCTTGGTAAGTGAAGTGTTGAGTATTCATCAGATCTTACCAGTCGTCCAGCGTGTCATAAAGTGCAATAGCATAGTGCTGTACTGATTGGATTTAGTTCCCTCTGTTTCGTATTTGAATTTTTACCAACTTTTGTCATTCTTGACTGAATGTTTTTTATATTTTAGATGACTGGTATGGTTCATTGCCACTACAAGTCTATGACAACTCATTCTTAAAGTTTTTGGTAGTTTCTATACCTTTTTGATTTTGATATTTCATGGATATGATAAATTTTAGTGCCATTGTTTTTAAGTGTTCTGGTTTAGGTCTATATATCAAACTGAACTAATCGAATGATTGCTATTTTTCTCCTGGATTCTCCTGCAGAGTAAAATTTGCTGAAACACTGTATCATTGGCTTTTTATAGACAGATAAGAAGAATATAGGTGTTGAGTGGTGAAAAAAAGGTTAATTCAATCTTGGATTCCCGAATATATGGAAAATGGAAAACATCTTATTTGTAAGGTTTTTATTTTTTGGTCATTGGTTGTGCACTTCTGTTAGCGAGGTTTTCATGGCTAAGGTTTTTATTTTTTGGTCATTGACGCGTGTGAATAGGCTAACTACTCATATCAAGCAGCTTATGATTAATTAAATTTGTGGAAATCATCTCTTTGTATTCTATTCAATCATTTAATAAATTAGCTTGCATTTTACATTTCACTGAGATGCAGCCAGTAATCGTTGTTGTTCGAGCTTATTCTTTTTGTTTGTTTTTTGAAATGTTACCGCAGTTGCTTCAGGTGGGTTCTAAAACCATGTCTGTTATATAATGAATGAATTGAAATGTGGAAAGTGTTAGGGAGGCCCGGAATTTGACCCCATGTTTTTACACACTTATGTGGCATGCATCTAAACCCCAGATCTTAAATGGTGAACCCTTTAGGGACCGCGGGTGGTTCCTAGATGAACGGAAAATAACCACTCCCTTAACACCGGATCTTTTTCAATCTTGGTAAAGGGGCGGTAGGAATCGGTAGAGGGGCGGCAACCTAATAAGACAAAAAAAGGTCATTAGAAGTAAATTCAAGTGCCCCTTATTAAAAAAAATGGAAATGACCAATTAACCCTTATTATTAATAATCAAGATTAGTGTTTGATAATCAATTTTCACTTATAATAACTCTAAAATTAGATTTTTAGAGTTATAAAAAAAATAAAAAATTATGTGATATTTGTGAAACCCTAGATTTTGATTCACTCAACCAAAATGAGTGATTCAAGTGGCAAATTAGAGGTAAGTGATCAAAATTAGTTCCCATTAGCTTTTTGTTGATCAAAATTATCTAAAATATGTAAAAAGATCAAATTTTTAAAATTTTAGAAGAACATACGGTTGAAATAAGCTAGTTACCAACCGTAACTCGGTTCAATTTGGGGAAAAACCCAATCGTAATACGATTCGGTTGCTTTAGAAAATCTTGGATACGAACCGTAACTAATTACGGTTCATAAAAAGGAATCGAAACCAACCGTAACTAAACTACGGTTGGTAAGTCATCTATAGTTTCAACCCGTACATCACTACTTCAAAAATTCTTAACATTCAGGATGATATACGATTGGTAATTTTCATTAAGTTACCAACCGAACCTAGGTGCGGTTGGTAACTAAGGTTTCGTACCAACCGTACCTAAACCTAATTCTCAATTTTTTAAGGTACGGTTGGTATTTGAACTATTACCAACCGTATGTTCTTCAAAATATCCAAAGATTCTGGTTGGTAATTGAGTTATTACCAACCGTAACTCGCATAAACCTCGAAATTTCAATTTCAATTTTCATACAAACCCTAATTTTTGATACAAAATTAACTTAAATTCAACACGATAAACTAAACCCTAACTCGGGTTTTTCCAAACATTTTTCAAATCGCCGATTAATCGAAGACGATGAAATTTTCAATTTAATGGAGGTTAGGATTGATGGAGGAGAAGATGAAGAAGAAGATGAAAAAAAAAATGATTTGATTTTTTTTGATTCATTAGGTTAAAAAAATGATTTGATTTTGGTTGATTTAAGGTGAAAGGGTAATCTAGTCAATCTACATCCCTATAAGACACCCCCTAACCAATAAGAGGGACATTGCTATCACACTTGCCGCCCCTCTACCAATTCATGCCGCCCCTTTACCAAGATTGATCTTTTTGGTGTTAAAATACGGGGTCTTTCAAGCATTTTCGATGATATCGAGCAGCTAAACTGAGAAATAGGTCTGACGCCAATCCTTGCTTTGATATTGCTGAGATTATGATGGGTCCTGGAATAAAGCTAAGATTACTATTACCAATAAATATTGGGGTTGCGGGTCCTGGCTAACTTATAGAGTCAATTTCCTAGATTTTAATTTTAACACAACTAATTTATATTTAGTCTCATACATGATGTAATTAAATATATATATATATCATGTCATCATTCAATATATTTTTTTTTTAATAGGAAAATAAATTCATTGATAATTAAGCCGAGTACATATTTAACCTCTCTTGAAAGAGAGATTTAAGCCAAAGAGGGCAATCCAGGTTCCAAAAGACCGAGTTACTTCTATGTCTTGCATCTTTTGCTAAAGTATCTGCAACATCGTTGGTTTCTCTAGGTACATGAGTACAGACCCAGCCATTAAAGTCTTTGAGTAAGTCTAGACAGTCCCTAATGATTGCATTTGTTGTCCACCGAACCCGATCCTAAACTACCATTTATCGCATTTATTACATTTAAACAGTCACCTTCTAAGTGTAATCTGCAATGTGTTGCTCCCTAACCCACTTTATTGCCTCCAAAGCTGCTATTGCTTGACTTTTCTTCATCCTCCGCTACTCCCGTATGCACCCCCGCACTTCGAAATTTCTGCATCATCCATGCAAACTAGACCAGATCCCATATTATGAGTATTCTTACAAAATGATCCATCAAAGTTAATTTTGCTAAACGTGTTTGCAGGTGGGATCCAAGGAATTGGTATTCTAGGACTGTTGTTATTTATGCTCCTTGTAAACTTCAACCCGGCATGATCGTTCCATTCTGAAATTGATTTCTTTATCTTCCTCACCAGGGTTTCAAGATGGATCTTTGCATTATCGAATACCACATCACATCTCGTCTTCCAGATATGCCATAATGTATTACCTGCAATTTTAATAAAATCCTTCCTACAACCTGCATTACTCCCATTAGTAAACCAAATGCATATCCAATCATACATAGATGAACCATTTACACTACCTACAATGTTAGTCTGTATAGAGTCCCGGACTTTTTAGAAACTCGACACTTTGTAGAAACAAATGATCCATACTTTCAATATCATTAGTGCGAGAGGGACATGTAGCATTTATGGTGTTTACAAACCTCGCCGCCTTTTGTCTAACAAAAATAGGCAATTATGGACACACTTCCACGAAAGTGAACAATTTTGGGAGGAAGGTTAATTTTCCAAAATTGTTTCAAGGGAAATTTGTTGTACACTGTACCATTAACACGTACATCAAAATCGGAAGCAATTACTCTATAAGCAGTTTTCACGAAAAAATAAGCCATTAGGAGCGGGTGTCCATCTTTGCTTATCTTCACCATTAATTGGTATTCTGATCGACATATTTCTTTCACGGTGTTATCATCAAAAAGGATATGCAAAAGTTCTAAGTATTCCAATTGGTAGTTCTGGTATCATAAGTTGGTCCACAGTTTCCAAGGAAGAAGAAAAGAAAGTAGAAGATACAATACCATCCTTAGTTGGTATCCATCTATCTTTCCGAGATAGATATACTTTTCCCATCCCCAACCTCCCAACAATAATTCTTTCTAACAATATCAAGACCCATACGAATACCTTTCCGGACCCAAGAACCCCAGGTTGCTAGCATGATGAATAGGGTTGTGGTTAGGAAAATACTTATTTTTGGAAAATCCTAACCCATGGAGCATCAGGTTCATTAAGAAGCCTCCCAGGCCAACTTAGCTAAAAGGGCCTGATTTAAGACGGCTATTTTTTAGGTTTAATCCTCCCAAAATTTTAGGCCGAGTAACATTGTCCCATTTAGTAAAATAAAACCTTTCTCGGTTTTGCTTTTTACCCCACCAAAATTTTCTTTGAATGGTATCAAGTCTATCAGTTAGTTTCTTAGGCATAGGAAACACAGCTAGATGATGAGATGCTAAAGACCCTAAAAACAGTTGTGTCAAAGCTGTTCTACCCAATGGTTCAAATGTATGTTCTTCCAAGTTGCTAATATATCAGTGAATTTCTCCTTAAGATGACCAAAAGTTTCCGTCTTATTCCTTTGAATGAGCAAAGGAACTCCTAAATACTTATCCCGAAGAGCTAGAGTTTTTATATTCAAAATCCCAAATATTTTCATTTTAATGTTACCATCCATTTTAGAACTGAATGCAAGACCAGACTTTGCAAGATTTATAGATTGACCAGAAAATTTACTAAAGGATTGTATGATATCGTCTAGATGTTTGGCACCTTGAATTGTAGCTTTTGTGAATATGAGACAGTCAAATCAAAAAATAGGTGGCTTATTGTCGGATATCTCTTGTCACTTTTATACCACCGAATTAAGCTATCGTTTTCATCCTTAATCAAGTCTAGATAAGGATTCCATGACAACTATAAATAGATAAGGGGACAAGGGGTCTCCCTGTCTAAGACCCCTTGTAGGATAAAAAACATCACCCGGAGATCCATTTAGTAAAATAGATGTAGAAACAGTTGATATACATTCATGAATCATCATGCACCAATCTTCATGAAAACCAAGTTTCCTAAGGATATCAATCAAGAATTTCCATTCAATCCTATCAAAAGCCTTTGACATGTCCAGTTTTATGGCCATTAAACCTTTTTTTTTTCTTTGCATTTTTTCATCGTGTGCATCATTTCATGGGCTATGACTATGTTATCTGTAATTTGCCTAGATGACAAGAAAGCTCCCTGATATGGACTAATGAATTTCTCCATGACTTGTTTCAACCTACAAGCTAATATCTTAGAAATAATTTTATATGATACATTACTAAGACTAATGGGCTGAAGTCGAAGCAAGCTTAGGACAAGAAGACTTGGGAATTAAAGAGAGAAAGTTATGGTTCATCTTTTTTTAATAAATGTTTAGAGTGAAAAAAAAGCCTGGACCATACTTACAAGATATCAGCTCCTACCACATCCCACATATTTTGATAAAAACCCGGAGGATAGCCATCTTGGCCTGGAGAGGTCCAAGGTTGCATTTGGAAAACTGTTTCCTTGATCTCATCGGGAGTAGGCATTCTAATAAGCTCATCATTGTCGGCCTGAGAAATACAAGGGTGAATATTCTTCAAAAGTACATCAGAATTGGAAGGATTTGTAGTTCTACTAATTTTAGAGAAGTGATCTCTAAGTTCTCTAGCAATACAATCTCTGTTTGTGACCCAAATCCCTAGATTTCCTAAAATTTGATAATCTAACTAAAAACGGTTAACTCTAATATAAATATACGTATTAATTTCGAATAGAATCCGAGGGCCATTGTCGGAGCCTATGGCAAATGTGAATTAGTATTAGGTTTCCCTGTCTGACTTAATTTTTTAATTAATAACTGCTAACCTTAATGTCAAATATTAATTTCTAAATATCATCTTCCTAGCTGTCTTGCCACGACTTGCACATAACCTTAATGATTATATATTTTTCGTCCCTCCACGGTCAAGAAGTATTTGTCCCTGTTGCACGTCTTTTGCATTTCAAAATTGAAGATGAGGCAATATGACACAAATGTATGTAAATATCCATAAAATGGTTTCCTTTTAATGGTGTACTTGTTGTAGCCAAACGTTGCATGGTGTTATCTTTCATGACTTCTCTGCGGGTGATTTAATCAAGTTACCTTCCGTATGAGATATAATAAATGCACATGGTGTTTACATATTTTATCGAAGAGCACGTTAATATGTTACAATATCCGTAGAGATATTTTATGTGCATGACCTACTCAATAGATAGAAGAGCTCAGTTTGTGCTAGATTTTTCTATGTGTATTTAAGAATTACCGCTTATGTTTTCAAAATAAATGTCCAACATTCTAGGCATGTATCTGAATCAGTTGAGTACTAAATAGTTGGGTCAAGGAAGGAATATTAGCTATGGAGGCGAATCTTTTCTTCGATATCTATTCCCTCTCCGAAGGTCTTAAGTTGGCGTAATGATCTGCAATTACGTGAGTTCATTGTGATGTTCTTACCTGCACTATTTTAGAGGAGTTAATCTGGATGCTCTTTTAGAATAAAAATCATTTGGTGGATTGAATTACTACTCGCTTTAATACTTTGTATTTGAATTTATGAATTATTATAAAAGTTTATTTTGGCTTTTATGATTTTATCCATCTTTGTAGGATCTACCAAAGGTGCATTTTAAGGATGTGAAATGGGTGTTTCGTTAGTACGATGAAGTCTGTTGTCCAGTCTGAAAAGTTCCTTACGGACTCTAAAAGTTGTGTACAAAAGTGGATCCTGCAATTCTCAACTTAGGTTGGTTTTGACTCTTTTTCGCAGTTGCTTACAACTTTTTTGGTTCTGATTTGTTCGTTTTTGATTTATTGATTGGACGTTTGAGAAGTTTTTGGGGTCCTAATTTACTTCCCTTTTTGGTGTATTAGCTTGATATAACTATAACGCCCCATCTTACTTTCGACTACATAAATTATCTGAAGAACCCAATGAAAATACATGAAGAGGCTGAGAATGCAACTGCACTACGATATAGACTTAAGATCAATGATGTTAAGGTTATATGTGCAAATAAAGCAGGGTGATAGGTACACTCTCTTCAGGCTTTCTTCATGGGCAAGCAATTGCAATTGTAATTGTTGTCTTAGCTCAAATGGCAGGGTACATGGTTTTGTGGGTTTGACTCCCATAGATGGCATAGTTAGATGAGTAATCCACTACGTTATGTGCATTTTGATACCAGTATATTGATATAATGCGACATATGTATACATGTTGAAAAACTTTTAATCTCTATATTGTTTTCTGTCATAAAAAAACCAATGTTGTTTTCTCAACACTTTGTTCTGGAGGAGAATATGTTGGAAGTTGATTTCCCTTGCGTATACTGAAATTATCCTTAACACAACAAGTCATGTTGACAATTTACCGAACTCAATTATTGAACTTATGGTTAAGGATGTGAAATTGGAACATTATACCATGCAAACCATTTATTTAAAGATTTTTGCAAGAAGATGATTGTGCATGACCTGAGTTCGTTTGTAGTAAAGATCAATGAGCTGGAATAATTGGCATAAAAGTGATGAACATAAATTGATAATAGTAGTGAACATATTAACTACAATAACCCCATCTAATGGAACCTGCATGTATAGGTCAGTACGTAAACTGCTTCAATAAATTTTAGCTACAACCGATGCGTCGACTGGAGTTTTAGATTATATCTATCATATACATTGTATTGCTCTTCTGTTTGCTTTATCTTCATATCCAATCCATTTGGAGATATCAACAATCATTCTCGGTCTGAAACTGGTAGTCTTATTACCATGCAAGGCCTGGAAGATAAATGAATTTTATAGTTGATAAACTGAGATCAATCACTTTCTCAGTATTTTTGGAGAAGTTAATCCATGAAGGTTTTACTAGCGTAAACCGATTATCCTTTAAGTCAAGCTGAAAGGGAGTATTTTTTGTTTTCATAGACCTATATGCCATCTATCCATTTAAGTTCCGTTCAAGTCATGCTAAGTCTATTGGTATTCTTGACTATTCTCTTTGTATTTAAAACACAATTTGGATGAAGTAATAAATATAGTTTCTTTTGTATTTTATCTAAGGTTGCTAATGGTTTAGCCTTTGGAAAAAGATAATCCTCAGGTTTCACAAATTGATTATCATTGTGTATGCATTAACAATATACCAACCTTCACAATTACCCCCTAACCTCAATACAGTTTCACCATGGAATTAATCATGCTAACACTTTTTTATTACTAGATTGTCCTACCATTGTTGGTGTTGGGATGTCATTATTATTTTATAAAAATATGCAACGACTACTACAAAATAAATCAAGAGGGTGAGATACCATCGATAAGCTAAGTAGGTAAATTTCGTGAAATGTCATAGAGGTTATACAATTTTTTCTTTGGTAATAAGATGCAAATTTACGCGATGATTTCGTTTGCATAATATTTGAGCAACTTAGTAGTTATTTGTTGTTTAATGTTTATATAATAGATAACTGGTCTGATGCTTTTCATCACCATCAATTTACATCTGATATCAAATAAAGTCCTTTGGTAAGCATTATGTGTGCGCAAAAACACCTAATTCAGTTGTTAACAAAATTAATTTTTTATGGGGATAAAAGCTATAGTTTTCTTTTGATCCATTCGGGTATCTCGAAAGGGAATAACAACAAGTATACATGTTTTAAATAAATTAGAATTTCCCACTGTAAATGCAAGATAAAACATGTAAACTGCTAAATAACAAGTACAAATTGCCGAAAGTTGGAGAATTTTCTGAAAAGAATAGTTGGATATGAAAAATAAGTTTCCAAATTTAAGAAATCAAAAAGAATAACTAAGAAGAAATATATATATGGAAAATAACATGAATTATTTTTTATTTAGGAAGCAACATAGGTTATTTTTGAGAGATTATTTGAAGCAGAAACTGCTGCAGTACTATTGATGAGGATATCAAAGCAAATCATAATGACTTTAACTTCGTCAATTCAAACAAGGCGAAGCAGTTGAGGACCCTGATAATGAATAACGAAATTCGATAATACAAACTAATACTTCAAAAATCATCCTGAAGGAAGATGAAGCTAGATATAATTGTGTCGATTCAGAATCCCTCACTTTGAAGATTAAAGATACATAAATTTGAGAAATAAAAGAAAAATTATTAAGCTGAAAAACGCGAAAGCTTCCGGTAAAGAATGTCAGTAACATACCAATGATTTATATAGGTAATGAAATCACTGAAATGGAAAACCAAAATTAGGATTCAAAGAAAAATATATCTAAAATGGTGAGTAAATTAAGTAAAAAATGTATAAGACACATGTGTAGTGTTTTTTATCAGAGACTGACTTGGAACTTAATGAAGTGTTTGATTTATTCAAGAACGATGTTAATAATATGCAAAATTTATACATGCTAGAGAAGCAGCTGAACAAATGTTGCATTTTAGTGACACCATGCAAAAGCTTTTACTATAAAAAGTCACGAGAAACAGAGGATGATAAATTCCAAAATCAGAAATATGGAATTCGTAATTCCGGATTTGAAAAGTATGGCTCAAGTCTTGAAGGAAAGTATACCATGTTATCTAAAACTAATATATGAACCTTAATGAAAAGCTGGTATATTATGTGGATAAAACAGAATGTCTAAATTAATACACCCCTACATCAAGATAATGATGCAAAGGTTGTAACAACACAAGTTAGTGGTATGAAGACAAAATTTATTTTTTGACCTGAAATATATTATTAGTAGGGTAGTGTCTAGGAAAAAAATGAAATCTATGATCAACTGAAACTGTAAATTTTTAGTTGCAATTTTTGGTTCTAACATAAACGAGTTCTTTTAAAATAAATCGATGATTAGGTTTCTCTCAAGGAGGCATGTTTATATAATCTATTAATCGCCAAAGAAGTATTTAAAGTAACGATGAAACCGTGTTGAAATCGATGATGGAGAAAAAAAAATCAAAGAGAGGAGTCGGGAGAGAATGAGAAGAGAAGTTGAAAGGGAATGTGGGTATTATATTTAGTTTTTATTTGTTTTAAAGGGTATTTTAGTATTTATACACCTAAAAAACACCTCTTAGTATTTTAGTATTGATATCCCCAAATTAGTTTCGATATCCCCCAATTGCGCGTTCGATAAAAAGGCCTAACAACATCCATGTAAGCCATATTATACTTTGACTGCCATTAACTATCACTGGTGATGTTCACGTTTCATCAATGATTATCATTCAATGCAAAGGGATCAGGATAGGATAGGCATGACTGTTTCGACTATGATTGTGTTGGAGTATTTGAACATCTTAATAGTTAATATATGAACATTTAGATTAATTAGTGTCTATCTTTACTTTAACTTACAGAAATGTTGTACAAGTGGTTTTGATGTCTCTTTGCACTTGCTTGGTCCTTCAGTTTGATTCGCGTTAGTTATTTTAGTTTGGCTAATTGATCATGATTTGACTCATTTTAAGGTATTTTTCGCGTTTATGTCATTTTTTTTTTTTTTTTTTGAGCCACTTTTTTCTTTGAATTTTAGATTTTAATTTTGGGAGATGTTGAACCAGATAAATTACTTGCAATTAAGCTGGGTGTGTTGAAAGATATGCATAATTTTCGAGAAAATGCTTGCATAAATCTTGAACAATCATGTCTTTAAATTTTGCAATTTTTATTTTACAGATACAACAACTCTCATTTGTACAACTGATGTATTATCATGTTTGTCCAATGGAGTCAAAGTAACTTGGTTAAGCATCGATCGAGGCAGGGTCAATTAATTCTCATTGACAACCAAAAACATATTGCACATTGACTGTCTTTGAGTGTTGGATGTTATTACATATTGATTGTCAGATTACTTAATCATAATCAAATATTTTACTTAGCCCCTGTGTACCGAGCATTTACCTAGCAGTGAAGAAATTAGAATTAAAAATCAAGTAGACATCCGAAATATATTAAATTAAGAAAGTTATATTGGATAACCACAAACATTTAACAAAATACCAAAACCGAACGTTGAGAATATAACAAGTAATAGCATGTTGAATATGGACTAAACTATTGTGTAAATCTAAATTTAGGCATTATCTATTATTGAATTAACAACCCTTATATTGACTAACATGGATAAAAATATACCATGATGAAAGTTTGAGCTAGGGACATAGGTCGGGTGATGCCTAGAGAGGGAGGAAAAGACAATCATCGCTTGAAAACAAGGTAATTAATCTCTGTAAATGATCAAGAGCTAATAAAGGTAAGACTGATAGTGATACTGAGAAGAACAAGAACGGATTATACAACAAAAGAAAAAAGCAAACAATTCTTCAAGGATTCTTACGGGTCCTATAATCAAGAGCCCAAATATTCAAATCACGAAGAAAAACTGGAGAACTTATTGGAAGATCTAGATCAACAAAATGACATCGAGAGTTGGAGACAATTTAACAAATATATTTTTTTAAACATGAATTTGAAACGAAAAATGTACGGAAGATTATGCATAAAAAAAGGGTATGAGCTACAAAATTTAAACAATATAAAATACTTAATAAAAAAAAAGTATAATGGTACTAAATTTTTAAGTTTTAGATGTTTCATGATTTTGATCACGTTAAAAACGGTGATAAGATACACTATACCATTGGAATCTGACTATCACATGGCAGTGAGATGTTCGGGGCTTATTTGAAGAGTGAAAATTTCATTGAAAATGAGGAAGACAACCGTGAATTAACATTCAAGGAAAATGACAAGGATATGATTGCATTTTTAGGAGACCGAGACATGAAAATTGTGTGTAAATAACGAGTATGCATCGATCTATTCGCTCAAGGTGGGTCTGAACATGAAATTTACAAATATATGATATTCATCTATGAAAATATGGAGAAATTAAAAAAAAAATAAAAAAATAAAAAAAAAGAAAACAGACTGCAGCAATTTAAAAAACGTCTAGAACGGATAATCCGAGCCGCTGTAGAAATCTGGAAGAAAGAATACAACTATGCAAGAATAGTGGAATGCCAAAATAGAGAAGCTTGAAATTCATGGAAGGGTCAAAAACATATTCTTTGACGGATCTACATTCTTTTGTTATCTTAATCAATTTACATTTCTGGCAAGGTATGTTATAACTCAAATTTATATTAGTCATATTATTGTACCGTTCACCAGATTTTTGGTTGAGTCAAAAGGCATTAGCAATTCCTTGGACATCTCCAATAGCTTTTGTATTATTCTTATATTTATCTAACGTATTTTGTTTTAAATCGATAAAGAATTTGATGTTGGCGAGTTTCGAACTCACGTAGCTGGTACCATCACCTAACGATTTTACTAATGTACTACAATAATGACATTAGTATCATTTACCTAATTATTGTTTTGGTAACTTAAATTCTTATCTAGATCAGGACGTTTTATTCTTCTTAATAGATATCCTGGATTGCTTTTTACAATTTAGACTTATTGCTTTCAAATCACGCTTAAGCTTGCATGTTCTAATGTATTAGATAAAAACTCCCAACATCATCTGCCTAATTCATATTTCATTGTCATCTTTCACAGGTGGTGTTCACGTTTAATCCATCATCACCATTTAATTATCCTGGAATCAACAAATAAAAAAGGCACCAATGATTATTTTAGGAAATCACCAATGGGATACCTAGATAACAAAGGCATTATTAATGATATTTTAAAGTATTCTCACGGAACTTACCAAGCTAGAAACCATATGTAGAATACCACCGAAAATTAAATGATGCATAAAACTAACCAGAGGTTGAGCCGGGGCCGTTAGGATACACGGACACTTTATGAATTTTTATTAATTCAATTCAATTCCTACGTTTTTTTTATCGTTCATCCTTGGAAGTAATTCGGGACCGTTCGATAGTCTCTTCCAATTCTTATTGTTTTTAACGCAGATAAACATCAGTTTTGGGTCTTCACTTCTTTTCCTTGCTCGCGCAAAGTAGTTCTCCATCTCTCTGGAACTCTACTTCAATTCTCTTCGTGCTTAAGGTTTTTTCTAGAGAAACTAGATCAACAAGAGCGTGCTTCCCGAAAAAGGTTATTTCTCTTCTTATTTCTTAACCTCTAACCTCAATTCTCTATACCTCCTGAATCTTTTGTTATATTTCTTATCCCTATGCAATTTGGGATTTTAGGGCAAGGTAATTCTTAGCAAGATATCAAAGATAACATCAATCAGTCCTTCTTTGGATTTTATTTTTTGATTAATGCTGGTGGTTGTCGGATTAAGGTATACAAAGATCCTGATTTTGTTCAATTTTATGCTTTTGAAATTTGATTGGTTTTTAAGAGCAGGGAATTGGGTTTTTAATTTGTTTTAATTGGTTTAGATTCAGAGCTATTGAAACACAATCCTGTTCATGGAGAATTTAGTGAAGATTATGGTAAAATTCTAATCTGTAGTTCTGTGTACCTGTCGCGGCAACAAAACTTCCTTCCTTGTTCGTCCGTCTTCTTATGTAGTGGCGTCTTCTTCTTTTGTGATGCCTAAACCTTAAACCTAGAATTTGTTTGGTTACTTTTGTTTAATTGTTTCATCTCATTCACCGCAGGAGACGATGTTAGATCAATCATAAGATGTGAAGTTTACTGTCTCAAATAGGTATCCTTAAGGTCAGCCTTAACCCTTTTGTTTTCTTTCTGTTACTATCTTATTCTATACTTTTGTACTCTAATCTTTTTGTTTGATCACACCGAGGTAATATCTTGATTTAAAATTTTTTTCAAGTCAATGAACCCTAATCCAAACCCGTTTCATAATCTGTCTACAAGCAAGGTTTTGATTTTGGGATTTTCTTTAATGTTGGGTTTGTAATTTTTTTTTTGTTGTTGCTTGTAGCTTTCAGGGTTGTCCTTCCATATGAGGAAATCTCTAATACTCTTGGTATGTTTAATTTATTTTTTCTTGATTCGAACTGTTGGTGTATATGTCTGCTAATTTACTGTAGGCGCAAAACAAAACAATCAAAGAGGGATGCTGATTAGTATGACTGCATTTGTTATTAGTTGGGTAAGCACATCAGTTCATGGAGGAAGATGAACGTCCAGCACAGCAGGCAAGAGAGATTCAAGGGACAAGCTTATAATTGGGAATCCCTTCGCTTATCTGAGCTATCAACGAGGGAGTTCTCAACCAGGTATGAATTGGGTTTGTCTCTATCCTCTTTGCTTTTGATATTCCGTTTGTGGGTGCTTGATTTCGAGAATGATGCATCGAGTGTTACTTATAACCTCTTAGAAGACTTTTTAACTCAGTTGAGGTGAGTGGTATATGCTTAGGGTTTTTTGTTTTTCTATCGATTCTTCTGATTAAACTATAAGGGAGTACATACATCTCAATGATGTTGTGGTGTTTGTATTTCTTGCAACTGATTTATGACCAATGGTTAATCCTGAAAATTGGGATTAGATTTCATCTTGAAAAGGTCTACAAGATCGTCTCCTCTCATCTTAATTAGGACAAAAAATTAGGAAGCATGTACTTAATCAAAATTGAAACTCTGGTGCCGCAGTATTTCAAAAAGATCGATTCAACTGAGTTATTCTTGGGTTTGCTTGAATTGTTTTCTTCATCTGAGTTACCCTAACAAGGAGAAGCTAAAACTTGTGTAATCTCAGTGTTCTAGGGTTTAGAACACGGATTAGAAGAAAGATGACTTGATTAGTAAAGACGAATTCTAGGGTTTGTGCTCTTAATCATAATCTTATCTCATGTTGTTATTATTTTGATGATTTTATATATGTGCTTCTCTTAATAGGTTGATCTTTACGTTGTGAGATTTAATAGGTTGATAATATAGGATAAAAATCTGCACTCTCGATTCTATTTTATTGGAGGCCCGTCTGTTAAGGAAGTTTTTTCTAATTAAGCACTAATGGCGATGCTAAAAACACCCCAGGCTTACAGTATCATGTACTAATATTGAGTCATCTCCTATTTGTGGATGAAGTACGCTGCAGCAAGCCAAAAGGCATCCAATGATTAAGCACTAATGGCGATGCTAAAACACCCCAGGCTTACAGTATCATGCAGGAATAGCCATATAGGACGTTGTATAGAAAATCTGTTGGAAATGATTCTCTTAATATATAATGGGTACTGTAATGATGAAAATCTACAGATGTATGGTTAGTTATTGCACTCATCAAACAAGATGTGGAGAAGGTCTTGCGGCTGCATTTGACAGGTATTAGATATTTCTCTTAATAATTCTTATTGTTTGTGATTATTGAATAGTGTACACCACCATTTCGATAATGAAAAAACTCATGACAGTAGTGCTGAGTTTGGTTACTCAATTGTGCATGGCTGCAATTCCCAAGAATTTGGTTACTTAACTGTGCTTGGTTACTCAAGTGTAATTTGATTAATATGAATAATTTGACGATTATGAAAATAAATTTGATTACGTATTTGTCTGTGTGTTCCTCTATCGGACTAATTTGTTCGCCTGACTTTGTTTTTGTGGTGTTGCTATGTTTATTACATGTTCAAGTTGTTGTATCCATTTGCTAAGTTTTGCAACACATATATGGGTGCTCATGTATGGGCTTGACGATGTATTTCCTTTATAATTACTGTGTTTAGGTTCCTTAGTCGTGGTGTATTGCAGTCTCATAAGGTGTATTTTCATACGTAAAAACTTTCGATTATGCTTTTTGGCTGTGTCCATGATTTCTATATCTACGACTCTATGTTCTAACAAAAGGTAATTGTTAGTTAGCAGATGCACCATCCATTTGATTCACAGGGTAAAATTTGATGTGCTTGATATTTTGAATTAAAATTTAGAGTTCGAGAAGCAAAACATTAAAAAAACCTGAATCAATAAAAGGAAACAGTCCCACTAGAGGCACTATGGAAATGATTCGAAAGTAAAATGTAATGATATGCTGCAAACAGTTCATATGCTGCAATGATGTCTCAACCTCGAATGTTATTGAGACAATTAATTTGGATATGGGCCCATTAATCAGTTAGGAGTTTCCAAATATAATTATATTCAGTAATCTGAAGCCGTCGGATAACTTATACGTTCAACCCCTCCCGACTATTATGATCCAACTAATTAAACACACTATTGTGACCCGACTAACTAACACATTGTAATCTCCAACCAAAAAGAAGTGATGTTTGTGTATGTTTACAATTACAACCATCGATTTCGTTATCCGGCGGCTCGGATCGCTCGGTTATAAAAGTATATGGCCATCCGTCAGATCGATGGGTTTCCGATCTAGCTATGGTATCATTTTCCTCTTATAATCTTTTTCTTCCGCACGTACGTCCGTCCATTTCTTGGATTCCTGCTAATCCCCTAACAATTATCTACTCAACTCTCCCTAACGTCCTGGCTTCCAAAATTTGGCTAGGCTGCCAATACGCCCACGAGCCCTCTGTGCCTGCCAATACGCCCATGACACATGTCTTGTTTGGTTAATCAGAACTAACGACATATCTATCTACCATATTTGATTATTATACAAAGTAAGGGAAGAATAATATTAAAACCAAAGAGAAAATGAAAGACTTCATACTTATCGAGTCCACTCATCTTGATCTTACACAAGACTTTTTTCTCCTTCCTGTACAAGCATTAACAGATGACATTGTGTATTTTCTTCTTTATTGTGGAATTTTGTTTGGCTAAAAGTTACTATTAAGTGAATTTGTTTTCATTGCTTTGGGTGTTAATTGGATCAACCAAGTTAATTTGATTTTTTTGCTTTGGTGTTCAGTTTGTTAGAAATCAACTTGATAACAAATGTAATCAACTCATATTTTGATGATTGATCATCATTGCATCGGTAAAACATCATACTCATAGCATCGGTAAGACTCTCCCATGGTAGATCTAAGAAAATATTATATCCTTATATGCATTTCATATAAGATCCTCTAATATCTCTTTAATTACCTTATTTAGTAAGATCAAATATATGGAAAGACAAATGGGGTTAGTTACAATAACCTAAAGACACATGTCGTAAGCGTATTGGCGAGCACGAGAGGGCTCTTGGGAGCCTGGACCCGGCTTCCATAACGTAAAATTCAAAACAAAACTTAAGAATTCCCGATTTAAAACACATACCAAAGTTAACTAGGTTTCCTAATTCGTTAAAATCTAGCGACTTTGTGCAGGTCTATATAAGAAACGTCAGCCATGTTTACAACACAAATATAGCTTTTGTTTACTACTACAAAGGAATCATGCGCCGATAAAGTTTCGTAGATGGAAGCTTGGCGTAAAGAACTGAGAAGCTGTTATAGACGAGAGAGAGAGAGGGTCCAGGGGGGCGACATCATTAGTAGTGCGCAATAATAATCCAACTATCGATTTTATCTTTTTTGCAGCCCTAATTGTCTACCGCGACTTTAAGAACTCATCCAGGTATGGATCTTTCACAATATTTATTTGATTGTATCGCTCTAATTTATGAATCGCCGGGGACGAAAAATTGAACAAGAAGCGCCTCGTGATTGAGAAGCGCACTAAATTAGAGAAACATGAGAAGGAAAATCATATGAACATTAAAAAATAGTAAAGCAAGTACGATAGAGTTTGAGGTATGTGGATATATATATAAGAAAACTTAGATATTGTTGTTTATGGGTAAAAATCGTTTCTGCCGATTTCGGTAAATTCGGTAGGTGAGTGAGAAACTGGTTCAAACCCTAAACAAATGTGCTGCACGTGAGCACTTTATAGATTCGAGAGATCAATCTGTACAAGTCCGGCCTAAACCAAGAAATGGTCGTTCCAGACTTGCTTCGGTCACAAAGTGGAGGAGAAGGGTTGATTTGGGGAGGGAAGAAAAGAAAGGTGTTGAGACCAGAATAATTCTGGGAGAGTAGTGTCTCGACTTGTATCAGAAAGTGAAAGCTTGAAGCTTGCAAGAGATGAAAGCTTTTGGAGAGCTTGCAAAGTTGCCTTTTCCGAGAGTGTTGTATTTTTCTCCGACCGAGACTTGTTGTCCTGGTGGAAATAGGTAAGACCTATTTATACAAGTCGAGATTGAAACGTACTCGCCTCATGAAGGAAGAGAGTAAAGGGTGAAATAATGGGAGGAGGTGGTAACCGCATGGTGTTAATGGGTGAAAACGTTTTCACCATTATTTCCTCATTTATTTGACCGCTTTATTCCTTTTCACGCTTTCTTAATGTGAGCGTAGTGTACGCCGCAGCTCGTGACCGCCAAACCAAGACCACGGAAAGCATCCCCGGTTTGTGTTGATGTCTCGAGTGTTGGTTGCATCTTGAGTGCAAGTGGTGCTTTCTAGGGCGCACATGCATGTGCCAATGGCATGTGCGGAATGCCTTTGTTGCGAGTTGCACCTCGAGCGCAAGTGGCAATGCCAGAGCTGCTAGTGGCATGTGTGGCATGTGCCAATGGCATGTGTGGAATGCCTTGGTGGTAGGTTGTACGTTGAGTGTAAGTGGGCAATGCATAGAGCTGCTAGTGGCGCGTGTGGCATGCGCCAATGGCATGTGCGGAATGCCGTGGTAGTAGGTTGCACGTTGGGTGTAAGTGGCTACCAGCGTGGGTTTTGGCATGTGCCAATGGCGCGTACGGCCAAGTTGGCCTAGGTTTTCACGGCTTGCAAGTTAGGCTACCAGCGTGTATTAGGGCCACGGCTAGGTAATGAAAGCTACCAGCGAGTGTGTTGGCATGTGCCAATGGCATGCGTGGCCAAAAGGGTCACGGCCTGGTAAGAAAAGCTACCAGTGACGCATGTTGGCATGTGCCAACGGCATGCTTGGCCATTAGGGCCACGCCCTGGTGAGAAAAGCTACCAGCGAGCGTGTTGGCATGTGCCAATGGCATGCTCGGCCATTAGAGCCACGGTTTGGTAAGAAAAGCTACCAGTGACGCATGTTGGCATGTGCCAATGGCATGCTTGACCAATTTGGGTCGCGCCTTGGTAGAAAAAGCTACCAGCGAGCATGTTGGCATGTGCCAATGGCATGCGTGGCCAATTTGGGTCGCGCCTTGGTAGAAAAAGCTACCAGCAAGCGTGTTGGCATGTGCCAATGGCATGCGTGGCCAATTTGGGTCGCGCCTTGGTAGAAAAAGCTACCAGCAGCATGTTGGCATGTGCCAATGGCATGCGTGGCCAATTTGGGTCGCGCCTTGGTAGAAAAAGCTACCAGCGAGCATGTTGGCATGTGCCAATGGCATGCGTGGCCAATTTGGGTCGCGCCTTGGTAGAAAAGGCTACCAAATGAGCATGTTGGCATGTGCCAATGGCATGCGTGGCCAATTTGGGTCGCGCCTTGGTAGAAAAAGCTACCGAGCATGTTGGCATGTGCCAATGGCATGCGTGGCCAATTTGGGTCGCGCCTTGGTAGAAAAAGCTACCAAATGAGCGTGTGTTGGCATGTGCCAATGGCATGCGTGGCCAATTTCGGTCGCGCCTTGGTAGAAAAAGCTACCGGCGAGCGTGTTGGCATGTGCCAATGGCATGCGTGGCCAATTTGGCCTAGGTTGCATGGTTTGCAAGCCTAGGTGCGGCGCTACTTTGGCATGGCGCGGCTAGGGCCAAGGTAAGGGTGTTTGGCTTGGCGTGGCGTGACAAGGTAAGGGTGTTTGGCTTGGTCCGTGACCAGCGGTGTGTTTGGCTTGGCGCGGCTAGCTCGGGTTAAGTGTGGCTGGCATGATTTGCCATTGGCACGGAGGTGCGGCTAGCGTGGTTGGCATGCTTCGGCGCGTTTGGTATGGATGGCATGGTTTGCCATTGGCATAGAGATGCGGCTAGCTTGGGCTAGGTGTAGCTGGCATGATTTGCCATTGGCACGGAGGTGTGGGTAGCATGGTTGGCATACTTCGGCGCGTTTGGTATGGCTGGCATGATTTGCCATTGGCATCGAGATGCGGATAGCTTGGGCTAGGTGTGGCTGGCATGATTTGTCATTGGCACGGAGGTGCGGCTAGCATGGTTGGCATGCTTCGGCGCGTTTGGTATGGCTGGCATGGTTTGTCATTGGCATAGAGATGCGGCTAGCTCGGGTTAGGTGTGGCTGGCATGATTTGCCATTGGCACGGAGGTGCGGCTAGCATGGTTGGCATGCTTTGGCGCATTTGGTATGGCTGGCATGATTTGCCATTGACATAGAGATGCGGCTAGCTCGGGCTAGGTGTGGCTGGCATGATTTTCCATTGGCACGGAGGTGAATTAGGGTTTTGTTCGTTGTAACCCTAATTTGAAAAAATACCCCTATTAATTATTGACTACATGCATTAAATTTTCTAATAAATGTGTCACTGGTAACATTAGGTTATTTGGGGTTTTACGATTTTACCCTTTGTTTAAAAAACCACCATCAACATTAAGTCCCCTGCTTAGCTCGGAACAGGAGCTTTGTTGCGAGGTAATTATAAGATGGTGACAAACTATCAGCAGCAAATCGTAAAGAGAATTGAGGAGGTTTGTCTGACCTTTTTATCAATAGGATTTGGAATCCTTGCCTCTGGCAATTTTGCACAAATCGGGAGGCTGGCGCAATTGGGAAGTTATCGTTGTGAGTGACGGGCAGGTGGGCGGCATTGAGAAGTTGACGCGAGTTAGGAAACTGAGCGTGCTAGCTGGTGGGACCGGCGCAAGGTGGGGAAGCTGTACGTGCTTGCTGGCGTGACTTGGGCGGTCATTGGGAAGTTGGAGCGAGTTGGGACCGGTGCAACTTGGGTGGCACTGGGGAGTTGGCGCGATTGGTGGGGCCGGTATAAACAAGGAGGGAGCAGGTGTTTCTACAGCTAGCAAAGTTTCCTTATTTTGCCTTCCTTCACGCGCGACTTCAATCAGGGCATCATCCATGCTAAAATCTGGGAGCGTTATGTCCCTCATTGCTTCCTTTCCTTTTTTAAGGTTTCGTATTCACACCCAGCGCAACTGCATCATCTCCCTCGTTTGAGAAAAGGTTCTTCTTGTTGGGTTTCTCTCTTTGTCATGTCGCACAGAGATGGATCGTCTTCTAACCAGCCAGATTATCCAAGTGAAAGTGCGGGGTCTGACTCTTGCAAGAGCATCCCAACAAGGGTTATTCGGGTTAAGAAAATCATACCGGTATGTTTTCTCCTTCTTTGGTGGGCTGACGTACGCTTTACCACTTGTTTGATGAATGGAAAATTTCCCTTTTGTGCAGAGATATCCCGTTGGAGCATGCGTTACTGTTATCGACGAGGATGACCTAGTCGTTCCCCTCTCTTCAAATCCAACCTTGTTGACTGTTGCAGACTTGGAGAACGCTGATTTAGGGCTCTCTTGTCGTGAATACCCCTATGCAGGTTTGTCGTTTGGGACTCGCATGAGGTGTCTCTCCTCCAATTATCGGAATATTGGCGGTTTCCTGGTGCGGAAAGAATTAGTGGTCCTTTATACGAGGATATGGAAGACATACGGCCATATCGCTACCGGGAGCGCAGTGAAGTGTTGTTCGTCCGCCTTGGTTTCCGTAGTGAACTGTCTTTTGCCAATGATTGCTGAGATGGAGAATATGTCCATCTGTGCTGCTGCAGAGTCAGCCATTCAAAAGTGGGAGAACATGGTGTCCACCTGTGAATCCTTGGAGTTTAATATCAGCTGGTTGCGGCATCGTCTCAATATTGTGAAAGTCGACAGAGCCGGTATTCTTGCTGGTGTGATTCCTGCCACAAAAGCCATGCTGGTAGAGGAGAAAGCTTTGGCCTTGGAGTCTCAGAGGATTGAAGAGTTAACTCGAGACTTGAAGAGTAGGCGTTTTTCTTTTATAATCCTTGCAATGATATTGCGCATATGATTTCTTGGCGTGCTTCTTGTAGAAAATATTGTATATATGCACCCAAGGGAAATACTGCATATATATGATTTGAACCCGTAGAAAAATGCTCCATATATAATTTTGAACCCGAAGAAGGATACCATAGATGCATTCGAGCCCGTAGAAAATACTGCACATATAGTTTTGAACCTAAAGAAGGATACTGCAGACGCACTTGAGCCCGTAGAAAATACTGCGTATATAGTTTTGAACCCGAAGAAGGATACTGCAGACGCACTTGAGCCCGTATAAAATCTTTACGTATATAATTTTGAACCCGAAGAAGGATACCATAGACACATTCGAGCCCGTAGAAAATACTGTATATGAATCCCGAAGAAGAATATTGTATATGTGCTTCATATGACTTCGAACCCATATGAAATATTGCATATATGAATTTCGTACCTGAAGAAAATACTGCGCGTGCAGTTTTGAACCCGTAGAGAATACACCCTCTTTTTTGTTTTCCAGGTTTTCCTCTTGTTGGGTGCGGTTATGTGTCAGGGAGATAATTTCGTCTTTCTCCGTGTGCAGATATCTTGTTACTAAGTTGTTATGAAGAAATCCGACAAGATGTTACCTGAACAAAATTTCGCCTCATCGAAGGATGTTCATAGTTCCAAACCAAACATGTATGATGAAATTTTTTCCAAACCCCTCGCCCCTGCTCGGAAGAATCACCCAGGTTTCGTGCCAATTTTGTTAACCGGTGGTGAAGATGAAAAGAAGACACGTTCGGTTCGCCCAGAGAACACCATACGGTTCTGTCTTCATAAAGGGGTATATTCTTCTTCCAACATTGACTTCAGGATGTGTCAAATCCCATTGCGTTCTTTTGATAGATGGGTTGAGTTCATGGTGAGTAAGGAGAATATAAATACCAACTTGACTCGAGCCAGATTATTGATCTTTGTCGAGCTTGATGAAATCTCCAGTTAGGAAGGATATCCGGGCTTGGTTGCTTTCATCTCCGGATGGTGTTCGGACACCCATACGATCATATGTAGATGGGGTGAGATAACTTTCTCCTTGGAGAGTGTGGCTCTCTTCTTTGAATCTTCCGAATCGGGAATCTTAAAATCCAATTATCCGAAAGTGAGGGGAAGATGCGGGATGACCTTGCCGCTAAGTTAGAAGATTTCGCTCGGAAAGACTCCACTTGCGAAGTCGAAGGATTAAATCCGGAAGAGGATGAAAGGTGCCTTTACAACTGGTGGATATCTCAATGGTTTCCTGACGAGTGGAACCTAAACGAAAGCGGTGATCTTCACGTTGCGGCATTTTTGGCTCTCTGGTTGTCTAGAGACATTTTTGACGACGGTTACCCCCGTAAGAAGGAGATAAGACCCGAGTTGCTAGTGATTCTTTGTGAAGTTGGCAAAAGGTGAAGTTCTTCCCATTGGCAAGCTATTCCTCGGTTCCCGTATGTGCATCGGATCACCTAGTTGCGAACATGCGAGTTTCGAATGGTTTCATGAAAGTGAATTCATATGTGCACGTTGCTTTTACGCAAGTCGGCTATGGGAGCACTTTGAGAAGTATGCTCGAAACCGATGCCTTCGATTCCCGCGAGTTGGGGCGGCTCTCGAATTCTTCGATGGGTGAATAGGCGTCCAAGAGTTGGCGTGAGCTTGGTTAGTCTTCTTGATAAGTCGTATGAAATCGGTTTTTCGCCCATGGGAGCCGGTCCATAGGTCGGTGACTCAAATTGACACCTTTATTCTCGCTCCGCTCATGTCTTTGTCTTCTCGATGGCGATTTGAGCGTTGGTGAAAACTTGTTTATTCAAAGCCGCACGTCCGGTTATATGCCGTCTTTCTTCATGGGGTCTTTCCGGATAGTTGCCTACAATATTGGCCGTCTTTGCTCGTCACATGGGTTTCGATCAAGGGTGCCTCTTACTTACCAGCCGGTGATCCCTAAGGATTCATTGCGTGCCGCCCTTAATGCCGGTGCCCTTGAGCGGGTATCCGCCTTCCCTTCTTTCAAAACGGGAAGAGTAACCCGACGACCTTCGGCTATAATGAGTTACGGGTGCGGCGAGTTTATTATGATCCAAGATTTCGTGAATAACGTGGTGGAGAACGTTCGTTGTAAACCTTCCCGAGTTTTGAAGAAGTATCCAATGTTGAGAGATCTCAGCGAAAGTTGCCTAGCAACTCGGAAAGTCCCAGGCCAAGGAACGGAGAACGAAGAATCGTCTTTGGCGGGTTCGGACGGTTTCAAAAGATCCCCGGCTCTCGTGTCTTTGAGTTCTTCCAATAACCGGTATGTGTCGCTTCTTCGTTGGTTTGTCTCAAAACACGTGAAATTCTGCTGAAAACATGTGTCTTGTTTATTTCGGGGGCTTCGGTAATGTTAATGCTTTATTTGCCCTTGCACGTTGCCGAGGACGGCAATTTCTTCAAAGAATTCCAAAGAAGATTGAACCTTCTCATAGCGGTGATGAGTCGAGAGAAGAAGAAAGTTCGACAAGTGAGAGTGATTCCTCTGGCAAGACCTTGGTTCTTTTTCGGGAAGTGGTTCGGTGAGTTCCGCGCTTCTTTTCTTTCTTCTTCAGTTTCTTCTTTTGAAAAATGTCTGACTCAAGTTCGCAGGAGGAATCCGGTTCGGAGGATGATTCTGAGGAATCCGGTTCGGAGGACGATTCCGCGCTTCATTTTCGTGTGGCTCCACCCCAGAATCGTCATCCGAACCGGATTCCTCCTGCGAACTTGAGTTAGACATTTTTCAAAAGAAGAAACGGAAGAAGAAAGGAAAAGAAGCGCGAAACTCACCGAACCACTTCCCGAAAAAGAACCAGTGCTGCCAGAGGAATCACTCTCACTTGTCGAACTTTCCTCTTTTTCTGACTCATCACCGCTATGAGAAGGCTCAGTGCCGCCGGAATTCTTCAAGAAATTGCCGTCTCCGGCAACGTGCAAGGGAAGCGAAAGCATTAACACTACCGGCTCCCTGGAAGAAACAAAACACATGTTTTCAACAGAATTCACGTTTTCGAGACAAACCAACAAGGAGGCGACACATACCGGTTATCGAAGAACTGAAAGACACGAGAGCTGCGGAGGATCTTTTGAAACCGCCCGGAACCCGCCAAGACGATTCTTCGTTCTCTCTTTCTCCTTTGCCCGGGACTTTTCGAGTTTCTGTGCAACTTTTCGCTGAGATCTCTCAACATTGGATACTTCTTCAAATCACAACAGAAGGTTTACAACGAACATTCTCCACCACGTTATTCACGAAATCTTGATCATAATAAACTCGTCGCACCAACTCATTATAGCCGAAAGTCGTCGGGTTACTCTTCCCGCTTGAAAGAAGAGAAGGCGGATACCCGCCAAGGACACCGGCATTGAGGGCGGCACGCAATGAATCCTTAGGGATCACCTACTGGCAGAGGCACCCTTGATCGAAACCCATGTGACGAGCAAAGCACGGTCAATATTGTAAGCACTATCTGGAAAGACCCCATGAAGAAAGACGACGGGCAGCTTTGAATAAACAAGTTTTCACCAACGCTCAAATCGCCATCAAGACAAAGACATGAGCGGAGCAGTGGCAAAAGGTGTCAATTTGAGTCACCGACCTATGGACCGGCTCCCATGGGCGAAACTGATTTCATACGACTTATCAAGAAGACTAACCAAGATCACGCCAACTCTTGGACGCCTGTTCACCCATCGAAGAATTCGAGAGCCGCCCCCAACTCGCGGAATCGAAGGCACGGCTTTCGAGCATACTTCTCAAAGTGCTCCCATAGCGTACTTGCAGAAAACAACGTGCACATATGAATTCACTTTCATGAAACCATTCGAAACTCGCATGTTCGCAACTAGGTGATCCAGATGCACATACAGGGAAACCGAGGAATATCTTGCCAATGGGAAGAACTTCACCTTTTGCCAACTTCACAAAGAATCACTAGCAACTCCGGGTCTTATCTCCTTCTTACTGCAACTGCCGTCCAAAAATGTCTCTAGACAACCAGAGAGAGCCAAAAATGCCGCAACGTGAAGATCATCTTTTCTGTTTAGGTTCCAGCTCGTCCGGAAACCATTGAGATATCCACCACCAGAAGGCACCTTTCATCCTCTTTCCTATTAATCCTTCGACTTCGCAAAGGAGTCTTTCCGAGCGAAATCTTCCAACTTAGCTAAGGTCATCCCGCATCTTCCCCTCACTTTCGTATAATTGATTTTAAGATTCCCAGTTACCGGAAGATTCAGAAAGAGAGCCACACTCTCCAAGGAGAAAGTTATCTCACCCCATCTACATATGATCGTATGGGTGTCCGAACACCATCTGGAGATGAAAGCAACCAAGCCCGGATATCCTTCCTAACTGAGATTTACTCAAGCTCTGACAAAGATCAATAATCTGCGCCGAGTCAAGTTGGTATTTATATGCTCCTTACTCACCATGAACTCAACCCATCTATCAAAAGAACGCAATGGGCTTTGGCACATCCCGAAATCAATGTTGGAAGAGGAATATACCCCTTTATGAAGACAACCGTATGGTGTTCTGGGTGAACCGAACGTGTCTTCTTTTCATCTTCACCACCGGTTAACAAAATTGGCACGAAACCTGGGTGATTTTTCCGAGCAGAGGCAAGTTTTTTGGCGAAGAATTCATCATCCGTGTTAGGTTTGGAACTATGGACATCCTTCGATGAGGCTAATTGCATCGGGTAACATCTTGTCGGATTTCTTCATAACAACTTAGTAATAAGATATCCGCACACGGAGAAAAAATAAAATTATTTCCCTGACACATAACCGCGCCAACAAAGGAAAACCTGAAATACAAAAAAAAAAAAAAAAAAAAAAGGAAGAGGGTGTATTCTTTATCGTCTTCGAAACCGCACACGTGATATTTTCTTCAGTTCAAAATTACATACGCAAGATATTTTATACGGGCTCAAGTGCGTCTGCCCAGATCATTCTTCGGGTTCAGAATTATATATGGAGCATTCTCTACGGGTTTAAAAATACACACGCAGTATTTTCTTCAGGGTTCAAAAATACACACGCAGTATTTTCTTCAGGTTTCAAATTATATACGCAGTATTTTATACGGGCTCAAGTGCGTCTGCAGTATCATTCTTCGGGTTCAAAAATTATATATGAAGCATTTTTCTACGGGTTCAAAACTGCACGCGCAGTATTTCTTTCAGGACCGAAAATTCATATATGCAATATTTCCTACGGGTTCGAAGTCATATGAAGCATATATACAGTATTCTTCTTCGGGATTCACACAGTATTCTCTACGGGTTCAGAACTGCACACGCAGTATTTTCTTCAGGGTTCAAAATTATACACAGTATTTCACACGGGCTCAAGTGCGCTTGCAGTATCCTTCTTTGGGTTCAAAATTGTATATGGAGCACTTTCCTACGGGTTCGAATAATATATGCAGTATTTCCCTTGGTTGCATACATACAATATTTTCTACAAGAGACACGCTAAGAAATTATATGCGCAATATCATTGCAAGGATTATAAAGAAAACGCCTACTCTTAGGGTTTGCACCTACATGAAAAGGGAAACAAGAGGAGTACTGATCGCTGTCGTAAGCGTCAAAAATAATTTACACTTTCTTACTACTCAAAATATAAATATAGCAAGGGCAAGAAAGGATCGATCCCACAGAGAGGTCTAGGTTGTCAAATTGTTTCGGTTCCCTATAAATAACACCGGTAGTTTTGTGATTATAATAAACTAAATAAAACAAATAAAGAAAAGTAAACAAATAAAATCAAGGATAAGAAAGTATTGGTTAAGGATTTCGTTTTCATTCGCAAACATGTTTTCAACACAATAACTAGAATTGATATTTTAATCTCAACTTTTATCAAAGACCCTAGAATACCTTGATCGCAAGAATATCCCGCAAACCTCCTCATGTCATCAACAAACACATTAAAAGATGCGAATATGAATTCTACCTAAAGGAACAACCTAACGTGTAAAAGCACTAATCAAGTTTAATTCCCTAGATGCGTTAAGTTCTATGAAATCAGGCCAATCAAAGCAATCGAACGTGGAAAGCGCACTAATTCGATTTAACGAAGGTTACGATTCACATATGATCATAAGAATATATCACTACAAACTATAATCATATTATGCTACTTGTATCCAAGGAATATCACTTTTGCGTATAATAAACCCTAAACTAGCAATAGATGTGATTAGAAGTTCTACCAATTTGCAACTTGACAAAACAATCAATCAATCATAAAACAATATTTTCAGAGAATTGCAAACGATAAATATGAGACAAAACTAATATATTGAATCAAAGAATCATGCTTTGTGAAATCCAACTATTCCATAACCAATAATAAACTTAGATACTCATATTCAAGGAGTTCATCACAAGAAGAAAGAGAAAAGACTTCATGGTTCTAAACCCTAGAATAAAGTAGAGGAAAAAGAATAAAAAGATTAAAAGATATGATAATCTGTGTTTTGAGAAAAGTCTTCTCTTTTATAGCTCCACTCCTTCCAAAATTAGGTTTTGTCTTCAAAGTCCATTAGTTGGAAATTCACCCGGCCCACGAGAGAGAGAAACCCGTGTAGAAATTCTGTCCCAAAAACGCTTGCCGGAAAACTGGGATTGTGGCCGGAAATCGGCCGGAAAAGTTGCCGGAAACTATTTCAGGCGACCGGCAAAGTCAAACCGGTCACCGGGTCAACGGGTCGGAACGGTCAGGTCACTGAATCAACTCGGTCAAACCGAGTCAAACCGAAGTCGGGGCCGGGTCGGATGGAGTCGTCCAGTCACCGGTTGTCTTTGGTGATCTAACTGAGCTGACCTTGCCAGGGCCACGCTTCTTGCACGGGCGAGCAGATTCTCGCACAATCATTGTGCATCACCGAAACAATCCTTGCCATGATGGCTCCTGTCTGCAGGCTTCCAAATCAGTGCATTTGCACTATCCACTTTCACAAGCCCAAGACTACCACCATCTGCACAACCACAAACCATAGATGCACCACCGGTGCCTCCTGCAGCTTCAACAAAGACATCGGCCACGACCAACACCTCAGCTCCAGAGCAACTATATTTTGCCTTTTCTTTCCACAACTCATTCATCCATCAGTTCTCCGACCCATTTAATCAACACACCAGACCTGAGCATCTTACCAATTTATATCGCCACTTTCCGACTCCAACTCTCGCCATCGCTTCCATCATCCACCACCATTCTGCTGCTACAATTCAGTTCGCTGCCAGACTTCCATTTGCTGCAATCTGATCCCTGCCACTGCAATGCCATTGCACTGGGCCTGCAATGTATCTCGCAACACCACCGTTCTTCATGGCTCAGCTCAATCTTCCCTGAAATATCATTCATCACAACAGCATCACCACTATTCTATAACCTGAATCCATCACCACTACCACCATCTGCTATTTCACCTCCTATCTCATGTCAGGCAACACACCACCAGCTGCAGCTCCATGCCTCATACTCAACCCATCTTCAATTTCATCTCCCTGCCACCACCAGCTTTTCTTGAAATCTCAGCTCAAGCCATTCATCTCAGCTGCTGCGCCTGCAAGTTCAATCCACCTGCAACAGCTCCACCAACTTCTTGTGTGCCTTCTCAACTAAACCTGACCACACACCATGGCACCACCTGCAATATAGATCATCATCACGACTCTCCGTGCCACGCATTCAAACCTTCTCGCCGACATCACCGATCGACCATCTTTCATCGATCGGTGGCGACAACCCAAACTCCAGCTCTTCTTCTCTCTGTCCGCCAATCCAACTCGAACTCGTCATCCAACTTCCTTCATATCACTGCCAATAAGTTCTTCGAGTTCAACTCCTACAGATGTAAGCAACCATATTCTCCAACAAACTCACGCACAACATAACCCATCACCTCATCATCACATCTGTCGAGAATGGCAACAACCACTACAACTTCATTCTCGCTGTCCGTCACTCGCTGTGTTTCAAAACTCGATCTGAGCTCCTCCATCCCAGTCTTCAAGAGTAGCAAACAATACATCACCACCTCCATTAATCGATGCCGTTATCAGCAACATCCTCAGTTTCGGCAACCCAATCATTGATTCTTCTAATCTCTCAAGAACACCATCTCTATCACCCTGAGTTCACTCTAAAACCCTTCTTCTGATTCCTCTTTTACAGTTCGAGCATCACCAGTTAATCGAATCAATTTCATCTTCTCTAGTTCACTGGAATCTTCTGAGCTTCAAACAACAATCTAGGACAGCAAACTCATTTCACGGCCACGACCTAATTCTTCCACGAGGCTTTAATCGATTCACTAGCTTATTCTCGATTAATTCTTTAGCCGATCTTCATTTGAGCATCAACAGAGGTGATTACACGATTCGCCATCTCCCTCTCAATTGAACTCTCACAGCAGCCTCTTCATCGATCTAACAAGAGATTTCATATGAATTCGGCTGCAAAAGGGAAGAACGAGAGAAAAATAGAATGGGAATTGATTCCCAATTCTCTCAACCTAATTCTGTCTTAAAGGTGGGACGTTATTTGCACCCACTGTTAACTACACCCACATATTGGGTGCCTATATAAATGGTCACTTCTGATAAGGGCTAGCCAGATGGCAGCCCCTTAACCACAGCTAGTCTGTCTTTAAAAACCCTCCAAAACAGAGATGCCCCTTAACATTGACTGGGCTCCAGATAGAGCTCGCCCGTGAAATGACAATTCTGCCCTTTTCGCTCTAAATGAGTAGTTTCTCCTTCTTTTCCTCCGTGCGACTCCAAAGCACCTAATAACTCAAAAACACGCGTAAAGTACATAATTCACAAGAAAAATAGCAAAGAAAGCGTAACTACTAAATAGTAAATACGGTGTATTCTACACCTATCAAGTACTGGAAGACATACCTGGAAGCCGGTTTTTCTTTGTGACTCTGCCGCTAGTAGGAAAGAATGAAAGGAATAAGGTGCAAGATGAGAGAAAGGGATTTTATATATATATGGGCGTGAAGATTCTGAAATAGGCAAGGATTTCCCTTTACCAAAAATCGTGCGGACTCACAAGAACGCCCAACTTCCCAATACCGCCCAAGTTGCGCCGGTCCCACCAGCTAGCACGCTCAGTTTCCCAACTCGCAACCACTTCCCAATGCCGCCCAAGTTGCACCGGCCCCACCAATCACGCCAACTTCCCAATGACCGCTCAAGTCCCGCCAAAGCAAGCACGCACAAACCTTCCCCACCTTGCGCCGGTCCCACCAGCTAGCATGCTCAGTTTCCTAAACTCGCGTCAACTTCGCAATGCCGCCCAGCTGCCCGTCTCTCACAACGATAACTTCCCAATTGCGCCGGCTTTCCCGTTGTGCAAAATTGCGAGGCAAGGATTCCAAATCCTATTGATAAAAAGGTCAGACAAACCTCCTCAATTCTCTTTACGATTGGCTGCTGATAGTTTGTCACCATCTTATGCTTACCTCGCAACAAAGCTCCTGCTCCGAGCTAAGCAGGGGACTTAATGTTGATGGTGGTTTTTAAACAAAGGGTAAAATCGTAAAACCCCAAATAACCTAATGTCACCAGTGACACATTTATTAGAACATTTAATGCGTGTAGTCATTAATTAATAGGGTGTATTTTTTCAAATTAGGGTTACAACGAACAAAACCCTAATTCACCTCCGTGCCAATGGCAAATCATGCCAGCCACACCTAGCCCGAGCTAGACGCATCTCTATGCCAATGGCAAACCATGCCAACCATACCAAACGCGCCGAAGCATGCCAACCATGCTAGCCGCACCTTCGTGCTAATGGCAAATCATGCCAGCCACACCTAGCCCGAGCTAGACGCATCTCTATGCCAATGGCAAACCATGCCAGCCATACCAAACGCGCCGAAGCATGCCAACCATGCTAGCCGCACCTTCGTGCCCGTGGCAAATCATGCCCGGCCACACCTGGCCCGAGCTAGCCGCATCTCTATGCCAATGGCAAATCATGCCGACCATACCAAACGCGCCTCCAAAGCATGCCAACCATGCTAGCCGCACCTCCGTGCCAATGGCAAATCATGCCCGACCACACCTAGCCCGAGCTAGACGCATCTCTATGCCAATGGCAAACCATGCCAGCCATACCAAACGCGCCAAAGCATGCCAACCATGCTAGCCGCACCTCCGTGCCAATGGCAAATCATGCCATCCACACTTAACCCGAGCTAGCCGCGCCAAGCCAAACACACTCCGCCTTGGCCCTAGCTACACTGGTCACGCCACGCCAAGCCAAACACCCATACCTTGGCCCTAGTCACGCCACGCCAAGCCAAACACCCTTACCTTGGCCCTAGCCGCGCCATGCCAAAGTAGCGCCCGCACCTAGGCTTGCAAACCATGCAACCTAGGCCAAATTGGCCACAGCGTGCCATTGGCACATGCCAACATGCAACTGGTAGCTTTTTCTACCAAGGCCACGGCCCTAACGGCCACGCATGCCATTGGCACATGCCAACACGCTCGCTGGTAGCTTTTCCTACCAAGGCCACGGCCCTAACGGCCACGCATGCCATTGGCACATGCCAACATGCGTCCACCGGTAGCTTTTTCTACCAAGGCCACGGCCCTAACGTCCACGCATGCCATTGGCACATGCCAACACGCTCGGCTGGTAGCTTTTCCTACCAAGGCCACGCCCTAACGGCCACGCATGCCAACATGCCAACATCGTCCTTTGGTAGCTTTTTCTACCAAGGCCACGGCCCTAACGGCCATGCATGCCATTGGCACATGCCAACACGCTCATTTGGTAGCTTTTCCTACCAAGGCCACGGCCCTAACGGCCACGCATGCCATTGGCACATGCCAACACGCCGGTAGCTTTTCCTACCAAGGCCACGGCCCTAAACGGCCACGCATGCTATTGGCACATGCCAACACGCTCGCTTGGTGGCTTTTCCTACCAAGGCCACGGCCCTAACGGCCACGCATGCCATTGACACATGCCAACATGCGTCCTTTGGTAGCTTTTCTACCAAGGCCACGACCCTAACGGCCACGCATGCCATTGGCACATGCCAACACGCTCATTGGTAGCTTTTCCTACCAAGGCCACGGCCCTAACGGCCCACGCATGCCATTGGCACATGCCAACACGCTCGTTGGTAGCTTTTCCTACCAAGGCCACGGCCCTAACGGCCACGCATGCTATTGGCACATGCCAACACGCTCATTGGTAGCCTTCATCACCTAAGCCGTGCCCCCTAATGCCGCCTGGTATCCTAACTTGCAAGCCGTGCAACTTAGGCCCGGCTTGGCGTCGCGCCATTGGCACATGCCAAAACCCACGCTGGTAGCCTAACTCGCAAACCATGCAACCTACCACCAAGGCATTCGCACATGCCACACACGCCACTAGCGGCTCTGGCATTGCCACTTACACTCAACGTACAACCTACTACCAAGGCATTCCGCACATGCCATTGGCACATGCCACGCACGCCACTAGCGACTCTGCGCATTGCCACTTGCGCTCAGTACAACCCGACAAGGGCATTCCGCACATGCCAATGGCACATACCACACGCGCCACTAGCGGCGCCACTTGCACTCAAGGTGCAACCAACACTCGAGATATCAACACAAACCGGGGATGCTTTCCCGGGGTTTTGGTTTGGCGGTCCACTGACTTGCGGCGTACACTACGCTCACATTAAGAAAGCGTGAAAAGGAATAAAGCGGTCAAATAAATGAGGAAATAATGGTGAAAACGTTTTCACCCATAAACACCTTGCGGTTACCACCTCCTCCCATTATTTCACCCTTTACTCTCTTCCTTCATGAGGCCAGGGTACGTTTCAATCTCGACTTGTATAAATAGGTCTTACCTATTTCCACCAGACGACAAGTCTTGGTCAGGAGAAAAATACTACACTCTCAGAAAAGGCAACTTTGTAAGCTCTCCAAAAAGCTTTCATCTCTTGCAAGCTTCCGAAGCTTTCACTTTCTGATACAAGTCGAGACACTACTCTCCTGCACTATTCTGGTCTCAACACCTTTCTTTGCTTCCCTCCCCAAATCAACCCTTCTCCTCCATTTGTGACCAGAAGCAAGTCTGGAACGACCATTTCTTGGTTTAGGCCGGACTTGTGCAGTTGATCTCTTGAATCTATAAAGTGCTCACGTGCAGCACATTTGTTTAGGGTTTGAACCAGTTTCTCACTCACCTACCGAATTTACCGAAATCGGCAGAAACGATTTTTATCCATAAACACCTGGCCTCATGAAGGAAGAGAGTAAAGGGTGAAATAATGGGTGGAGGTGGTAACCGCATGGTGTTAATGGGTGAAAACGTTTTCACCATTATTTCTTCATTTATTTGACCGCTTTATTCCTTTTCACGCTTTCTTAATGTGAGCGTAGTGTCGGCCTACAATAGCTTGTGACCGCCAAACCAAGACCCTGGAAAGCATCCCCTAGTTTGTGTTGATGTCTCGAGTGTTGGTTGCATCTTGAGTGCAAGTGGTGCTGCTAGGGGCACCTGTGGCATGTGCCAATGGCATGTGCGGAATGCCTTTGTTGCGAGTTGCACCTCGAGCGCAAGTGGCAATGCCAGAGCTGCTAGTGGCATGTGTGGCATGTGCCAATGGCATGTGTGGAATGCCTTGGTGGTAGGTTGTACGTTGAGTGTAAGTGGGCAATGCATAGAGCTGCTAGTGGCGCGTGTGGCATGTGCCAATGGCATGTGCGGAATGCCGTGGTAGTAGGTTGCACGTTGGGTGTAAGTGGCTACCAGCGTGGGTTTTGGCATGTGCCAATGACGCGTACGGCCAAGTTGGCCTAGGTTTGCACGACTTGCAAGTTAGGCTACCAGCGTGTATTAGGGCCACGGCTAGGTAATGAAAGCTACCAGCGAGCGTGTTGGCATGTGCCAATGGCATGCGTGGCCAATAGGGTCACGGCCTAGTAAGAAAAGCTACCAATGACGCATGTTGGCATGTCCAACGGCGTGCTTGGCCATTAGGGCCACGCCCTGGTGAGAAAAGCTACCAGCGAGCGTGTTGGCATGTGCCAATGGCATGCTCGGCCATTAGGGCCACGGTTTGGTAAGAAAGGCTACCAGTGACGCATGTTGGCATGTGCCAATGGCATGCTTGACCAATTTGGGTCGCGCCTTGGGAGAAAAAGCTACCAGCGAGCATGTTGGCATGTGCCAATGGCATGCGTGGCCAATTTGGGTCGCGCCTTGGTAGAAAAAGCTACCAGCGAGCGTGTTGGCATGTGCCAATGGCATGAGTGGCCAATTTGGGTCGCGCCTTGGTAGAAAAAGCTACCAGCGAGCGTGTTGGCATGTGCCAATGGCATGAGTGGCCAATTTGGGTCGCGCCTTGGTAGAAAAAGCTACCGGCGAGCATGTTGGCATGTGCCAATGGCATGCGTGGCCAATTTGGAGTCGTGCCTTGGTAGAAAAAGCTACCAGCGAGCATGTTGGCATGTGTCAATGGCATGCGTGGCCAATTTGGGTCGCGCCTTGGTAGAAAAGGCTACCAGCGAGCATGTTGGCATGTGCCAATGGCATGCGTGGCCAATTTGGGTCGCGCCTTGGTAGAAAAAGCTACCAGCGAGCATGTTGGCATGTGCCAATGGCATGCGTGGCCAATTTGGGTCGCGCCTTGGTAGAAAAAGCTACCGAAATGTGTGTTGGCATGTGCCAATGGCATGCGTGGCCAATTTGGGTCGCGCCTTGGTAGAAAAAGCTACCGGCGGCGTGTTGGCATGTGCCAATGGCATGCGTGGCCAATTTGGGTCGCGCCTTGGTAGAAAAAGCTACCAGCGAGTGTGTTGGCATGTGCCAATGGCATGCGTGGCCAATTTGGCCTAGGTTGCATGGTTTGCAAGCCTAGGTGCGGGCGCTACTTTGGCATGGCGGCTAGGGCCAAGGTAAGTGTGTTTGGCTTGACGTGGCGTGACTAGGGCCAAGGTAAGGGTGTTTAACTTGGCGTGGCGTGACAAGTGTAGCTAGGGCCAAGGCCGAGTGTGTTTGGCTTGGCGCGGCTAGCTCGGGTTAAGTGTGGCTGGCATGATTTGCCATTGGCACGGAGGTGCGGCTAGCATGGTTGGCATGCTTCGGCGCGTTTGGTATAGGCGACATGGTTTGCCATTGGCATAGAGATGCGGCTAGCTTGGGCTAGGTGTGGGTGGCATGATTTGACATTGGCACGGAGGTGCGGCTAGCATGGTTGGCATGCTTCGGCGCGTTTGGTATGGCTGGCATGATTTGCCATTGGCATAGAGATGCGGCTAGCTTGGGCTAGGTGTGTCTGGCATGATTAGTCATTGGCACGGAGGTGCGGCTAGCATGGTTGGCATGCTTCGGCGCGTTTGGTATGGCTGGCATGGTTTGCCATTGGCATAGAGATGCGGCTAGCTCGGGCTAGGTGTGGCTGGCATGATTTGCCATTGGCACGGAGGTGCGGCTAGCATGGTTGGCATGCTTCGGCGCATTTGGTATGGATGGCATGATTTTCCATTGGCATAGAGATGCGGCTAGCTCGGGCTAGGTGTGGCTGGCATGATTTGCCATTGGCACGGAGGTGAATTAGGGTTATGTTCGTTGTAACCCTAATTTGAAAAAATACCCCCTATTAATTACTGACTACATGCATTGAATGTTCTAATAAATGTGTCACTGGTGACATTAGGTTATTTGGGGTTTTACGATTTTACCCTTTGTTTAAAAAACCACCATCAACAACTGCGATGAAATTTTATAAACAATTTAAATTTGTAATATGAAGTATTTTGAATAAACGTATAGCCAAAATATTCCATGGGTACTGATAATTTAATTCTTGAACTTCCATTCATTGCAACTCTAACTTGAGTTGATTCTTCTAGGTCAATCCTCTAGCGTCAGTCACCTTCTTCTCTGTATGAGAAAGTACACACTCAAAAGTACCGTATCTTTGATTTTGAACGAAACTTTATTCCCTGATTTTAGGTCTGAGATTTTTCAAAAACTCCGTTGGTAATGGATAATCAAAGTCCCAATGGAAGGTGAAAATAAGACCGTTAGATTCAGAGTAGTCTTTTTGAATCAGAAGAAATATTATTTAATATCTTATACATAATGGGATTGAGAACTTTCCTATGGAAAATTGGACATGTGAAGAGTGACAAAGGCAGGATAAGTTGAGGCTTCTCCGATTTAGTTCGAAGGTTGACGTGGATGATATGTGATGAAGAACGGGACCGTTAATTAATACGTTAATGAATTTGATGAAGCTGGAATCCACTGACCAACTATTTGACATAGTTATGCTTGCACACGTTGAAGGCTTAATATAATTATGTTTCGTATACGCAGTTCTTATTCGTGGTTCATCGTAGCAGCTGTTATACTAAGCTCACTGCTTCCCGTGAATCCGTGATGTAGACTCCCATCGGTACCACACCTATTATATGCTTCAGAAGTTAACTGTTTGCACCCCCACAGATTACCCATCAAACGAATATGATCTCTTCTTATCCACAATTCCCTTAGAAAAAAAACAATAAAAATAAAAATCCAATAGTAGCATAGTATGACGGACGATTAATTCAAGAATTGATCGCTCCTTCGAGTAAGGATAGGTGGAACAATGAAATTGTGAATGTTATATGCTAACCTTAGGCTTTCCGCGACTAAGCATCCAAATATAATTACATTTCTTGATATAATTTAATTTCCAAATTAAAAACGACTAACCTTAGTGCTGGATATTAATATCCAAGAGAATTTAGGGGCCTCCACTGGGGATTAATTTGACGACAAACAAATATTAGGGATTGTTGGGGCCACGGCCCATTGTAAGTCCCGAAATCCCGAACGGACCAACAAAACACCTTAATGTCCAATATTATTTAACAAGTCACGATCGGGGATTTTGGCCCCGGCTAATTTGAGCGGACAAATAAAACACTTCAACGCTAAACACTTTAATGACTGGACCAACAACTATCTAGATTTTGACCTAACTATCTAGATTTTAACCTAATCACAACTATTTTCAATTTGGGAACTTGAGTAACTTGACCCGATCATCAAAATGTCAGGGCTGCACCCCCCGATAATCTACAGGCTTAGCTCCCGGGCCGTATGGCCAGGTAATACCTAGATAGGGATTGTAGGCCACAACTAATTTAATCAAGCCAACAAAGCATCGGGATCTGCCTTATAGGTTCAACCCTCTAGATTTCAACCTAATCACAGTTAAATACAGAGGCTACATTTGACTCTAGATTTTTTAATCCACGACCGGGGCCGTATACCTCGGCTGCTATGACCCGACTGACTAAACACGACACCGCTCATTATAGGATGACTAAAATTTCGTCTGAGGATACTGACTGGCTAACCAAATATAAAAGAAAACTCGAAAAAGGTTGAGCCCCAACCGTAGGCAAATGTATCAATTCTTACAGATGGAAAAAACTAAGGGAGATGAAACCGATATCTTACCCAACGAAAAGAGGTTAAAATCCTGGTCCAACTGTAAAATTAGGGATCTACATGAAAAATGAACAAAAAAGGAATTTGAAAGAGAACCCAGGAAGTAATATTTGAAGAAGATGCATTTACTAACCTTTCTTTGGTAAATCTTGGCTACACTCTTCATATAATTGTAAATGAACTCATCATCTTCCGGTTCATCACCATAAGCTTCTGGTTGTGTTATACGGTTGCTCCAGGATATTCATGAAAATAAGAAAGATGACTTCGGAGGTGTGACTGTCGTTATGGGAGGAGACTTCAGGCAGACTTTGCCAATGATACCGAATGGAGGCCGGGCAGAAATAATGGGGGCATGCATCCGGAGATCTTATTTATGGGATAATATAAAGGTTTTGACACTCACCAAGAATATGCTATTGGATATGCAAGAACCTAAAATCGAGCGTACGCGGATTTCTACTCAAGGTAATTATCTTTGCTGTCTCTCTATACATCTTAGATTCGGTTAATTGGTGATAGTACCTCAGGTAAACATGATAGATTATAGTTGGAAATTAGCTTATATTAACACAAATGATTAAACTTCTTATCTTATTTTACGTTTTGCGAATCGGTTCCGGAACCGGTCGACAAAGTTGATCTGCCATCGGGCCGTGAAGGTATGTAAAAGCAGAAGAGAGCTAATAACAAAGCTCTATCCACGCCTCACAAAAACACAAATCCGGAGAGGGGATGAGGAGTGTTAAGAACAAGTTTCGGAGGAGGAACTAACTAACGAGAATGATTCTCACGACACGCAATGATGATGTTAATGAGATTAATGTCGAGGCACTTAATTTTTGGACGGAGATACACACACATATCTAGCGGTGATAGGTTGACTCCCGAAAGTAGTAGGATACCACCTATAAGCAATGAATTTCTCATAAAATCTAAACCCTTCGGGAATGCCTTTATTCAAACTATAACTCAAAGTTGGGTGTCCGATAATTACGATGAGAAATCTCGCTCCCTCGGAGGGACTTTGCAATGGAACAAGGTTGTTGGTGACGCACCTGCGAAAGTATCTTATACAAGAAAAAATTCGACGGGAAGGAAGAGCAAGATCGGAGAAAAAGTGATGTTGCCTAGGATATCATTCGGCCAATATTTCGAGTTGAACATAAATATCTTTGAGACGCCTTGATTTAAAATTCGGTTGGCATATGCAATGACGATCAACAAATCTCAGGACGATCGGTGCAACACGTTGGCATTGACTTGAAGACACACGTGTTTTGTCACGACCAACTCTATGTTGCTTTGTCAAGGTGCACCGCAAGACGAATAAACTGTGCTACCCAAGATAAATCAGACGGTTTAAAGGCAACTAATGTCGTCTTCCAGGATGTTTTGTTGTGATTTATTAAACAAATGAACAATAAACAAAACTCTAAAAAAGTTAGGGATTTATCTTAGTATTTTCGGTTAATGTTAAATTCTATTATTATTTAGGTATTAAATTTTTAATTAATATAAAATTTAGATATCTTGAATAATTAAGTAAATCTCTATATTATATCTTTTTCGTTGGATTATATTATATTTTGAGCTATATAAGCTGAGAACAATTTTTCGAAAATCGACGAGAGGTTGAGCGTCGGCCGCAGGCCGGCATGATACCTAGTAATAATAATAATTTCTTAAATATTGTCTTGAGATCCAAATACATCTAAGATGAAATATCCAAGGGTTAAGAGGTGAACCCTTACGAAAACTATCACGAGGGTGACTCGTCACATCACGACTCTACAACGAATAGTAATATTCATGGGCTGCCTTCTTCGAGGTAATTTGGCTGATCCAAGTCTCGCGGATGATGGACCAGGAGTTAAACTTTTAGGTCCAAAAACAAGTTCGATGGGTGACCACCCGGGTCCTCAAAACTAGATTAACCAGTCTAGGAATTCCTACATCCGGTTTTGGCCTGGATTAGTCGATCCGTTACATCCGTCCGTGTCTTGTAGAAAGGAAAAACAGGGTTTCAGCGGCTGAAACACTGATAACAGTTCTGATCAAAACAAAAAAAAAAAGACTTTGAGAACAGGGTTTTGCGAACCAGGGCAGGGAACGGGAGAGAGAGAGTTTCTATTTGCAAACCAGAAACAAATTCTCTGTGAATTTCCAGAAACTGGTATGATTTCTGTATCTTATTTTTTTATCTACTGAAGTTATCGATTCTACTTGGTTTTATTTGATTATCATGTCTGCTTCCCTCTTGATGCTGGAATGTTCATTTCTTGTTTGTAACAATGTATAGAATAAAGTTTAGATTATGTTGTTGGAGATAACAAAAGTTAGGGTTTTTGTTTCAGGTTAATTTAAATTTAAGGTGAGTTTTTGTTTGGGGATTTCACTATTACAGTATGGGTTTAAGATTTTGCGTTTCTGTGAGTTTAGGGTTTATTGTTGTTTCATTGTATTGACTCGGGCCAGTAGCAATCACTATGGTGCTGAGTGTTAGTGAAATACTGTAGGAGATACTGGGAACATCAGAAAGTTGGAAGATGGAACTTCTTACAATATTGTGAAAAGATTGAGCAGCAACCATTCTAATAAACTAAGCAGAGCCACAGCACATTACCTATACATGTCTTCTATATGAATCATATTTTACGATGCCGTCTTTATTGAATAAACCTTCATTACTTACAGCATCCAAACAATTGCCATTACTGGATATTCCAGATATAAGTCTCCCTCTCGTTCTCTCTGGGTAAACTCAGTATATTGTTTCTGTTGTTACATAAATATGAAATTTATAACTGAAGTGTTTGTTGTCTTGGTGGTTTAGGTTTCATTAATGGAGGCTGTTGAGGAATATAAACCAGCAAACGAATTTCAAGAGGATGTCAAAGACCCACTTCTGGAAATCCCTTTATCAGAATCAAAGGAGTTTTGGCTTATCCAGTGGCCAGATAAACAAGTAAGGGGTTTCTGTTAGTTCTCAGTTATCGGTCTATCAGTTTGTGTAAGTGTTTACCATTTTAGTTTAGAATATTTACCTTTATATTGTGATCTGGGATTCAGGATCCTGATTTTGATGGCCAAGAAGTGTCAATTAAGTTGCATCATGATGGACAATTAGCTAGTTTTGAAAGTTCATCAGGTAAAAGTAAATCCTTGTTTTGTGACATATCATAGAGGGTAAGCTTTTGTTGTTTTCTTTTCCTTTGGCCATTTGTATCACTATACTTATTCTGTGTATTGTATTATGGTAGGAATGTCATACGAAATGGTGAGCTATGCATCTCAAGAACCAGATGCAACTGTATTTCTATCCTCTGCATCTGAGGCAAGATTGGTATGTCTTATTTCTTGATTCTGTAGATGGTATTGTTTCCCTTTGTAGATTGCAATTGGCATACATGTGCAATATCTTTGTGTGTGCGCACTAGCTTGCTTATATTATAATACCAAATAAACATATTGAACTTCTTTTTTTTTGGGTTGAAGTTAATATTTGCTCACTTTAGGCTGTGAGTCTTATACTCACTAGGCACGATGAAGTTGTTTGGTTCATCTGAGATTCAAGAAACACTATTGGTCTGATGACTATCTCCCTTTAAGACATTTTGACTAGTCTGTAAGCTTTGATTCTCTCTTCCAAACACTTGAAATCATAGTTTTGTCGAACTTCTCATAATTTTTCTTTCTTTTAGTTTAATCACCTCTATGGCTACCCAAGATTAAAGAATAACATGAAATGTCCGACTCCTTCCTGCAGTTATGTTTCTAGTTTGTTATCTTGGCATATTTTTGCAAATCCCAAAAATGAATAAGGACATAACAGGTTTGTTTCAATTCAGAGTGTTGCTACCTTTCTGAATTAGGCGTTGTGTAAAGTTCTTTTGCCTTAAAATATGAAACATATTATGATGTTCAAATGTTTTGACAGGCACGCTAATGAGAACTTTCCATCTTGGAATCCTATGCTATTTGAGATGATTGTCTGGCAAGTCGCCATCGTATTGTAGTATCTTTATGAATTCTCTTGTTTGTACATGCATCTTCAGTACGAAACTTTTAGGTCCCGTGCTCCTACGTATCATTGCCTGCTAGATTTATTTCGTAGCGTCAATTACTGAAGATAGAGAATACCCTACAATTTGGGTGATCTGTGAATTAGGATGGTTGCTTTCAATACTTCTATTGAAATATGCTTAACTTATGCTAAGGCCAATGCTCCACATATTCAAACACCTAGGATATAGGATATCTTTGAAAGTTAGAGTTTGGCAACAACAGACAAATTAACCTACATGATTGTGCAGTCAAATGGTTAGTTTATAATCAATCAAGGCAGTACATAAGCCCGGCCTATCTAGGTGCATAAAAGCTTTTTTGAATGCTTAAAGCTTGAAATAAAGTAGCATATGCCATGTTGGGGAAAAGAGTGTAGTTGATTCTGCAGAGAAACTTCAACATATGTACACGTAAATCCACATATAAGTAAGCAAAGTTTAAAATCCAATAGACCAATTATCATGTCTATTTTATACTGTTAATCTGTCAGGTACCTTATCTTTGTTAAAATCGTGTTTTGTTATTGCCACATATTCAAATTAGTTCAATGAAGACCAGGTCTTGAGTATAGTTTATAAACAGGGTAATGAGGTGTGCATATATTTTTTCGTAATTTATTTCTTACAACTTTCATGCAGACTTAACCATGCTACATACAGCTTACAGACCTTATATTATTGAAAGAATCCATTATGTTCTCCCTGCTCTTTCTGATACATCCGTTGTTTGTTCTGCCATTAAAAGAGACTTTCAGTAGATCTCCAATTACAAATTCATTAAGAAAATAAAGTGGAAGCTCTACTTGTCTGCGATTATTGAATTGCGTTATTGTGGCCAGAGTCTTATTGTCATTATATTGTTTTTGCTTAGCATAGCATTTAACGTCTTGAAAAATGGTACCTGCATGTTTGATTCTTTAGATGAATAAATTTGTAGACTTCATGCTATTATCATTAATTGGGATTTTTACCATTCATCAACTTTTATACTGTTAGACCCAATTTTATGATCATTGCACATTGGGGTATGAAATTTGTTTTTGTAGTCTTAGTTGTATTATGTAATTACAATGCTTCTTAAAACTTTTCTGACCGAATATCTGATGGATATGCTTAGGTAATAGTCAGTTGCTCTTCAAGAATATTAGATAGTTTTAATGGATCAGATTCTTTGATTTATTGTTGAATCTCTATATTTGCTTTAACGAACCTTATTGCTTAATCAGTATCCGACTATTGTTTATTCTTGTTGCAGCTGGAAAAATTTCACGCCGTGTTTCTTTGGTCCGCTATCCAGAACTCCGCGAGCTCGAAGAAAAAGCTAAAGAAGCTAAAGAAAAAGCCAAGGCTGAACGTGCAGCTCAACAGAGTAAAATAGCACTCTCAACTGCAATAACTCCATCTAAATCTAGTGGTGGTAGGCGAGGAATTTTGCCTGCAATTAGTGGAATGTCCCGACGTAAACTATTGGGTAGCGGTGAGCCATCATCAAAGCATCCCAAGAAAAGACGCGTCAATGAACCAACAAGAACAATATCTCCAGCGGTTAACTTATCAGGAGGACATGGAAGTGGTGTTACTACAACTTCTTCAGGATCTGCTGGGTCCTCTCGTTCAGAGAACTCTAAGAAGAAGAAGAAGACCAAGGAAGAAACAGAGTAAACAGGAAGGGTTCTGAAAATCTTGAATTTTTTGTCCCTTTGGTATCAAGATTTTGTAAGTCCTTTTCAAGTGAGAATATGAAATATGAACCAAGGCATTTGGGCCTTCTTTACAGTCGATGAATCATTTTCTTGTGCTGTATTTTGTATTGAAGGTTAAAATTGTTCACCCGCTTGGGCAAAGAGCCACTCTCGATGGCAAATGAACTCAGAACTGTGATTGTATTGCCGACTGCTGAGCCGAGCCTCCGGGCAGGCAACTCGTGTAGTCTCTCGTTCTGGAGGGATAAGTTTGAAATGAGCATCCAGAATCAAAGACACAGTCTCTCATCATGTCACGTAAACCTAAAAGCCTGCTCAATAAATTTTAACTTACTCTGCTGTTTCTGTTTGTAACGAATTTTTAAAGCAAAAGAAAGAGGGACAAAAACAAAAGTAAAAAGGAAGAACTGTTTCCTATAAACAGCAGATAACAACAGATTTTGAAAGGAAAGCTTCAATGCAATCTCCAAGAAAAGACTGAAAGTTGTGTTTCTCTCTACATAACTCAGTTTCATTGTCGAGTAAAGCTAAAAAGCTTGACACTTGAAAACGAGTACTTCTCAACCTTATTCACTCCTTTCACAATTTCCCAAGACTATTTAAATTCATAATCTTATGGAAACCTTCCTCGACTGTAAAATGGGCGACAAGACCTTCTTCTTCTATGAAAGAGTAGTAGATGAAAGAGTAGAGTAGAATAGACTAGACTAGTGCAGTGTAGCTTATCCAACTAAGTATACAACAACCCAAAACTAAGCATGCATTTGGGTTAGACAGAAACACAAAAATCAAACATACAAGAAAATTGTTATTTTTGTAGGACGAAATTTTCCAAATTTCCCTAAATTTCAAAATCTTACAGAATTATATAGACCAACATAGAATGGTATTAGAGATGGAGGGAAGGACTAACGCGGACATGGGACGAGGTAGACACGAAGACACAGTAACATCTTAAAAATTTAGGACGCCGACACGTTGGTTGTATGTTCTGAATGTGACTTCTCAATACCATTTACACAAACTGTGTATGAATATCAAATGATCAATGAGGGTCAGTTGACTCCCAATCTAGCTGATTCCCAAACTTAAAAAGTTTCTCTCCAAAATCTAATATTTGCTTCCATAACTCAAGAGTTCAACATCCAAGTAGATCCACCACTATTAGGCCTATTCCTATGGGTATGGCAAAAAAAAATGATGTTTGGCATGCCAATGAGTTTCCCCACTATGGTAGGTATGCCAAACTTGATTAAAAACATATATTTAATTGTGTTGGGTGAGACCCTAATGAATAAAAAATATATTTGTGTTTGTGTGGTAGGGTATTTATGAAAATTTTAGTATTATACTCCCTCCGTTTCAAAAAGACAGTCCGCTTTGACTTTGTCAAGATATTAAGGAGACCATAGTAGTTTACATGCCTACCCTTAATTACTTGCATAATTTATTTAAATAAAACTGTTAATAATAAAAACTACCAAAAATTGTTATGGGATTGTAAATAGGAAATACAAAAAGGAATGAAGGATATATTTGTTTGCTTAATTACATAAATTTCATTAATATTTTAGATTGGGTCCCATTAAAAAAGATTTTATAAATATAAAAACTTAAGGGTATATTAGAGAGTTCATTGGAAAAATATGACTATAAACAGAAGCTGGACATAATTTTGAAACAAACCAAAATGGAATAGAGGACGGTCTTTTTGAAACAGAGGGAGTAATATAATCAGTGGAACCCTTTAAACATAAAAATATATTATAAAAGTGAAAAAGTATGAGAGATTATAGCCCCGTTTGGGATTGCTTTTTTTAACAAAAGCACTTTGTAACAAACTTTTACCAAAAATTGTGTTTGGTAAAAAAATTTCAAAGTGCTTTTGGAGAGAAGACTTTTCATTTTAAGCACCTTTTTTAAAAAGCTACTTTCACTAGCTTTTTAAAAGCGAAAAGCTTAGTTGTGGACCCACATAATTCGATTTAACTGATTCTCTATTTTAACCTTGTTAATTTATTATAAAGACAAGTTTTAGCCTCAAATATTGTACATTTGACATTATAATTCTAATTTAATTTTATTTCTCTATTTTTTTCATTTTTTTTTTTTTTTTATTTTTTTTTTATTTTTTTTAATAAATAAAACTTTTCTTTGTTATAACAATTTTAAAAAAAATAATAAATACAATAATAATTAAAATTATTATATAAAATAATAAAAAATTTAATAAATATTAAAATGAAAAATAAAAAATTTAATAAATATTTTTTTTTCAATTTTTTTTTTAAAATAATAATATTTTCATAGCAAACCATAATCATAAATTTTTTAATTAAAAAATTTTTTACCAGATGATGATCCATCTGATTTGTAAATAAGAATAATATTAAAAAATTAAAAAAAAATTACTTATATTTTATTAAATATATTAAAATTATAAATATAATTTATTATAATAAAATTGTATTAAAACTAATTTTTGAAATATGTCTATTTTCGTCATTAACTACATCACCAGCACTTTTAAATACCAATTTACCAAACAATTTCTGAGTTTGTTAATTGCACATTGCTTTTTAAATTATAGTTTACCAAACGTCAAATGCGGATTTATTTTCACAAGACAAAAGACAAAGATGCACAACATAAAGACAACATAAAGCGCTTTTCAAAAATTCATGTTAATACCAAACTAGCCTTATATATATATAAAATTACTTGGAGATAAAGAGAATATCGGCGAGATAAAGAGAATATCGCCGGCGATAAAATCTCTATCGCTCATCAAAGCGACAGAATCTCTATCGCTCGCTGAAAACTCCATCGTGTATGCCTATATGTCAAAACTGACATATAGGCATATGAGTTTGGCACTTTGACATACCCGGAATGGGAACATATATGCCACATATATGAGTTTGGCATACCCATAGGAATAGGCCTTAGACACTAACTTGAGGGATTCAAGTGTGTCACTTGAGCGTGCAATGAAAGATCTATTGGAAGAAAAAACGTCCTAAAGTAGATGAGAATCCTAAATGTCTATCATCAAATCAAATGGGATTAAAGTGTGTTTAATGTGTATTAAATGTTACCCCACCCTCGTATAAATTTTATGGTACCTTCTAATAACTGAACCTTTTTTCCTTCCATCATTCATTGGTATTCATTTGGTTAGCAGCTATGTAAAACAGATATCGCAGCTGCAAATTTGCACTAATCAAGATCAAATTCTTGTTTCCTGGAGTAGACTAAACTTTGAAGATTAACATAATAAACTTTCATTAATTTGATAGTGAACTCAACAGCAACAACAAAAACTCATCTAAAATGAGGACTAAATAAACGAAGTTTAAAATACGTTCCATCCATCTATATCATCATCAACATCAGACCCCCGGAACAAACATCTGCAGATTAATTTCAAAACCCCTTTGTGGTCCAGCAGTTACAGTGAAGAAATTTCAGAACAGACAAGACGGAGATGAAGAAGAGTGATTATGCTTATTGAACCCAAATGGATGACAAGCAACAAGACAAAAAGACAACTTATGTTTACTAAATTTATTAATATGCAATACTTTTCTTTCCCCCCAACGAAGAACACTATAAACTCTACTTTTGATTACATTATTAATCTTCTTCTTTACTTTTAAGATCTTCTTCACAGACTCTTCTTTACCATTCTCTTTAATCTCTGCATCAGTTGATCCATAAACAACTATTGCTAGATGATTTACATCATCTTCATCATCTTCACTACCTTTGGCATTTACTTCTACATAGAGAGGATAACTTCTCAAGAACACTCTTCTAGTGTTATAATCTTCATCTCTAAAACTTCTAGCTCTTTTCCCATCTTCTTCATCTCCTTCCATTGCTACCATAACTGCTGTATTTTCCCCCATACCAAACACAAGATTCTGAGAGAAAGAGATATAGAGAGAGGAGTGAGCTTTAAAGGGTTTTAGTTGGCGGGTTTACTCCCGTAAGAAATGAAGAAATAATGAGTGTGGCAGAGCTACAAACATGAGATCATTTAGTTTTGTGAACACGAAATGTATTAAAGAGTTGAAGACAGAGAAGAAAAGGAGAAAAGATGAATGATGTTATGAGTCAGTACGAGTCAGAATGTACTTATTTTCCAAACGAACCTCTATTTGGTCAAAGATTTTTAATGAGAATAAAGGAAAAGCTCTGCTGGAGCTATTTTATTTTTGCATGGAAATGTGGAATCTATTTCAAATTTCATATTACTTCACCCGGGAACTGTGAAATACTAGTGTTGAATAAGGATGAGCTAAGCTTAGTCGGTATTCATGGGGATGGAGTGACATGACATCCATTCAAAGTGACCAATTTTGGGACCATCCAGTGTATAATTGTATATATCCACACTCCTCCCCACCATTTGGTATGAGGCTCATTCACGTCATAGTCCAACCCCTTGAGTATATCTAAGAGATTATCTGCATAGAGATATATTGGACGCATCTATAAAACGGTCCAAACTAACACACTTGTTTTACTAATCCCTGTTTTGTTAGAGGACTAAGGGTTGCCTTGCCTATGTTAATCCTCGGCCTTTAGTAGATTAATCTACTGACCAATCTAAGACAGGGGGTTCTCAGCCAACATCATTCGACGACTAAAAATTAAACATCAGGTGTTAATTATCCGTTCAAAATTTGGATTGATATTTGGCCAGCATCAACTCCTAATCTATGAAGCTGGATAAATTTATATATGGTGCAAGTTTCTGAGGCAAAAAACAACTGAGAGGTAACATAGAGATGATTAGTTTGACTTTAGGGCTGCAAGATCAAGGACTCGACGCTTAAACACAAACTGATAGCTACTGTGGTGCTTTTAAAAAAAAAAATTAAGGAAAAAATGAACCTGACGTGAATCGAACACGCAACCTTCTGATCTGGAGTCAGACACGCTACCATTGCGCCACAGATCCTAATGTGCTTATTGTTGACGTTTTTTCATATTTGTAATATTTTATTATAGTCCACACTCTTAGTTCCAAACTTCCAATACATCACGCTTACAGTCTTTCTAACTCTAGATGGCTATTAATCGTGACATATCTGTTTCAAACCTGTATTTTGAAGTTTGTAGTTAACATTAGTGAGGGCAAATATACTGTGAATCATTTCTTTTTTCTTTGCCCCGCTAGTATATTATAAGGGTCTGAATTTAAATTTGTATAAGTTGTGACCATCTTGCGGGATTTTAAATTTGTCTTAACCAGTGGAAATGGGAGACAACAAAGATGTTGATCTCAAAGGAAAAGTCTGTGTGACTGGAGCGTCTGGTTACCTTGCTTCTTGGCTCATCAAACGACTGCTGCTATCCGGGTATCAAGTCATAGGCACAGTTAGAGATCCGGGTATCTTCATTATTTTTCTTATGTTTTAGTTGCGGCCGCCGGCCTATATTGAAGGCAGAATAGTAATAAGTGTTTCTAGCTGTGAATATTACAGCCAGTTACGTTTATTTTTACAGGAAATTATGAGAAAGTAGCTCATTTATGGAGATTGGAAGGAGCCAAGGAAAATTTGAAATTGGTGAAGGCTGATTTAATGACGGAGAATAACTTTGATGCTGCAATCAGTGGTTGCGACGGTGTCTTTCATACTGCCTCTCCTGTCTTGGGACCTAAAGCCGATCCACAGGCATTGACTACCTCCACCACCATCTCCATAATATTATTATGCTAAACTTTCTTTCAGTTTTAACTTTTTTCACCATGTTACTGAAATATGTTTAAATACAGACTGAGATTCTAGACCCAGCAATTCAGGGCACACTGAATGTGTTAAGGTCGTGCAAGAAGAACCCTTCACTTAGACGAGTCGTTCTCACGTCATCGTCTTCGACCGTAAGAGTGAGAGACGATTTTGATCCACTGATTCCACTCGACGAGTCTTCTTGGACCTCAGAGGAACTTTGCAGAAGCCTACAAGTAAAGCTCTCACTCTCAGTCTCTATCAAAATGACCCGAGGTCTGTGCTAGTTATACTTAGACTCGAGCTGGACCACAATCCTAGCCTCACGTGTAAATGAGTTATTGACAACCCAACAGCCATAATTGGATTGGGATTTGTCAATTGTCAGGCTACTTTATTTGTCAATTATATATGGCTACATTGCATTAATCAAACTAAACGCTTATGGTCTTTTTGTGTGCATAAGATCTGGTATCCATTATCAAAAACTCTGGCTGAAAAGGCAGCATGGGAATACTGTAAAGAAAATGGTATCAGCTTAGCAACAATCCTTCCTTCCTTCGTCATTGGCCCTAGTCTCCCACGAGAGATATGTTCTACTCTATCTGATGTTATTGGTCTACTCAAAGGTTTCATTTAATCCCTCAATTTCCTCAGAAACATGTTTATAAACTTAAGATTATCTTTATGTATAATTCAACTATACAGGTGAAACCGAGAGATTTCACTGGCACGGAAGAATGGGTTATGTTCATATCGATGATGTAGCGCTTTGTCATATCCTTGCATTTGAAAATGCGGACGCAAGTGGGAGATTTATTTGTAGTTCTGATGTTATTGACAACAATGAGTTAGCATCCTTTCTCTCTGGTCGCTATCCCACTTTAGATGTACCAAAGAGGTCAGTTTCGCGCTTCTGTCGAACTCATCTAATCTAGTGACTTATTCTGTTGTACAATAATGGGCCTATGCAAGCCCATGATTCATCGATCGCATGATTCGCACAATGGAACAGTGCAACTGTAAGGTTCTGATGGGAAAGACCTTTAACAATTGATGTTTGCTTTTGGTAGGTTTGAGCAGCTTGACAGACCAAGTTATGAGTTCAATACATCGAAGATGAGGAGTTTGGGAATCAAATTCAAAGGACTGGAAGAAATGTTTGATGATTGCATTGCTTCACTTAAAGAACAAGGCCATCTTTGATCTTGTTTTCTAGTCTTTAGCCACTAATAAGTTATTTTAAGTCTTGTTTTTCTCTTGCATTATTGCACAAGTAACTGAATAAGGATGACTACTTCTAAAGTCACTTGTTTTAACTCAAGTAAACATTTGGAGTTACAACTGTAGACCATAAAAGTTGAACTAATTATGAATCTCAACCACATGGTTGTACTGTGCACTTTTGCTTAGTTGTGGGGAAAATGGAACAATCAGAGTTCTCTAAATACACTGTCTCGCCAAACACAAAAGGCCAAAGTCCATTAGCTCTTCTTTTTCTGAATTCTAGACAAGGGAAAAGAAAAAGTGGGAATGAATTGTTGTTGAATTACATATAACCTTCCTTCTTCTTTGGGAAAAAAAAAAGGAATTGTAGAATTATAAAAGAAGTCTTATAAAAAGTGCCAAAGCTATCATGATTTATAAGGGCTGGTACCAGCTCTATTAAGGGCTGATATCAATCCATATAGAATAAAAAAATCCTGACGATCCTGACCATTGGATTGACGGACTGGTATCAGCCCTAGTAAAGCTGGTATCAGCCCATATAAATCATGAAAGTTATGAGGAAGAAGAGGCCAACGTTCTTTAGCTTCACCCATTTCTTGACCGAATGCCGTGTACTGTGACCAAATGGCCATCAATCAATCAGTGCCACACCACACAGGTGGGAAAGAATATAGGGAGAAGAAAACTGGTAGATAGATTGTCATAGAAAGTGTAGATGGAGATCTCACTAAAATGGGTCCGCAGTCTATCTCTGTTGACCCTACTCATCTTCTTCTTTCTCCTATTTATGGGTGCAAGCCTAGTTAGTAATTCTCCGAATCATTCCCGTATGATTCCCGAACGTATCCGAACTGACCGAATCCGAATCTTCCGAATTATTTGAATTCCGAACCTAGTTCCGGATTATATGGACCCTCACGAATGATTCGCGAACGTATCCGAACCCACCGAATCCGAATAATATTTCCGAACTAGAAACTTCGAACCTGGTTCGCGCCCAACCTCGCTCTCCCATAGGTAATTTTAAAGCCAGGAGTTACATTGATTGATTTTTGTTTGATTTTGTATATACTTTATATTTAAATACAATTATTCAGGTTAAAATTTTCTATTGGTAGTTGTTTAACCAGTGTTTTATGTGTTAATTTTTGTTTAAAAGTCTATAAACTCGTTTTATAATACATTTATGCGATTAAATTGTTTACTTCGTGGTAAATAATCACGCTAAAATGTTTTTTCCATCTTATAAATCATATACAAATAAAATTAGTCTCGTAATAAGGTCATAATACTTATCAATTTATCATATATGTAAGCGAATTTTAAGTCCGAACTCACATTTATAAAACGAATATGCACGTACGTATGCCGTTTCGAACTCATGTCCGAACAACGAACCGTTGACCGGATTTTTGACCGAATCCGACTGTCGAATCAGTATAATTAAAATGCACGTATGCTGGGCCCGAACTACTTATCCGTCCTGAACTACTAACTAGGGGTGCAAGTATATATCACACAACACTCGTGGATAAATTTACTTTTTTCTTTCTTCACATGTACTGCTGCCTCAGTCAATCAGTGATGCTGCTTCTTCCATCAATCATTGCAGCTGTAGTAAGGCTTGATCACTCACTACTACTAGTAACTCCATATTCCGGATGAGCTGAACCGAATCAAAATTCAGGATCAATAAAGAAAAGGGTAAAGATAATGCGCGTTTTGCCCTCTTACAAAGGCAAACTTTGCTTGCCATTCCCTTTTCAACCCTCTTCTTTTAAACTCATTGTCCCCCCGAGTAACGTGCCTTTGCCATCCCCACCCCCAACAAACAAATTAAAAGATTATTTACTTTTAGGAAGAAAAAAATGGCAGTCGGTTGTGGAGATTCGTACGTTCAACTCATAGTTAGCTAGTATGGAAGGATATTTGACTGAATATTCTATGGCTTCAGTTTTGGATTTTCTTAGTTTTCACCATCTTGAGGAGTATCATGGCCTGTACCGATTTCATGAAGGGGATGAGGCTCGAAATACGCAGTGGTTCTTGCCTTGCGGCCACATGAATTCTTGAAAAACAGACAAAACTCACTTATAATGCACGTCTAGCTTAGAATGATGTCCTATTTTATCCTTGGAATGATGTTTGTATGATATTTGCCCTGTGCCCATTGTAGACGCGGATTAAAGTCGTACTTTTGGGCATTTCTTTGCGCACTAGGAAACTTTTAGCGAAAGGAAATTTGATCACACTCTTCATTCGCAAGACTAGTAGCCTAGCCTAATGATAAATCTGCTAAATATGTTCGTTTAGGTTACGACATGAATCACGTGATGACGTTTATTGATTTCCCCGTTCACATTGGGGTTAATGGATGGGTACATGTATTGCAGTATTCCACAGTTTGGGACCATTGGTATCGATGAAATGAACGTGCTATTTCAAGAGGAGAGATCGTACTTGTAATAATTGGTAAAAGAAGATAAAATTTGCCCTTTTGCTCTCAAAAAAGATAGTGTTCGGCTTCGCCTAAACAAATCGCCCTATAAATCTAATTACTGAATAAGGCCGTGGAAAAAACCAATTTGTACCATGGAAGAAATTAATACGGAGGCGTACATCAGTACATGTCGTATTTACAAGGTGAATTTTTCAGCAAAACTCAAGCAGAACTAGGGGTGTTCATGGTTACTGGTTAACCGAGAAACCGAACCAAACCAAACCGATTAGGGGGAAACCGAACCGAACCATTAACTAATGATTGGTTTTGGTTTAGAAAAGATGAAAACCGAGATTAATGGTTTGGTTTTGGTACGATAGAGAAACCGAACCAATAACCAATGGTTAACCGAATATTGATAAAAAAAAAAATCATTGATTAAATTTTCATTAGAGATGTCACTACCATTAGTTAAATCTTCTTTTGATCTCTAGATTTAGAGTAAGCTTTAACTACTCGATATTCTTTTTATTTATTTTTTTCTCAAATTTTTGTAAACCAATACTATTTTTTTCTAAATTAGTGTAATTTTTTTTTTTTTTTGGTTTGACATAATTATTGGTTAACCAAAAACCACTAGGAAAAACCGAAACCGACTGGACCATTTGGAAACCTAACCAATGGTTAATGGATTGGTTTGGTTTCAATTTTTAGAAACCGATAGTATTGGTTTCGGTTTTGGTTTGGCTTGAAACCGAACCAAAACCGACCATGAACACCCCTAAGCAGAACACTTGGACTCTCTAGAAATCCATCAGTAAGATGGTTTATATCAGAAACCAAAAAAACAAAGTCATCGGATAAAAATGAAAATTGCATTAGACATTGTGTTGAGTTTCTATTTTTAACATCTTATGACAAAAATACCCTTATTACCTTATCTAGTAGTATGAAATTTGGAAATTTACTTTTTCAACTATTAAACTTTTTCAAGGTAGTATTTTTTCTCACCTAAAAAACTCTTCTTTCTTCTCAATATGCGGAGAGTCAGCGTCGTTCCAAAAACAACAAACAAGGTAACGATAGAAATAACTAATAGAGGCAAGAATAAGGACACTTTGAAAACTTTGCAATTTATATCGTGTTGGATTACTTGGAAAGATAAGGACATATTGAAAACTTTAAAAGTTATGTCGTGTTGAATTACTTAGAAAGAAAAGAACCATTTGGCATTGGGGGAAATTAGGGAATAATTCTTTGTATAATCAAGAATACCGTTGTTTTGTGGTGTTTTAATTCTGATACTTTCAAGGGTGTTTCTATCGAGAGAGTTCGCTTAAAATGGAAATCCTTCACTCGTCATTGATTTTATTCATGTTATACTGCTACTTCATGAGGAGATATTATACGGAGTAATAATTGGTAGAAGAAGATTGTTAGTGTTCGGCTTCACCTAAACAAATCACCATATAAATCAATTATTGAATAAATCCATGGAAACAACCAATTTGATTTATTTAAATAATAATAAAAAAAAAACTTCCATGAAGTAAATAAATACAATGTACATGTGGTATTTAGAAGGTAAAAAAATTCTGCAAAACTCAAACAAAAGACTTGGATTCTCTAGAAATCCATCATAAAGATAGTTTATATAAGAAATCAGAAATACAAAGTCATCCGTTTAAAATGAAAAACTATAATAGACATTGTGTTGAGTTTTTATTTTTAACATTTTAATGACAAAAATATCCTTATTACATTATCTAGTATGAAATTTGGAAAATAATTCTTTCACTATTAGAAAATTTATAGAGTAGTATTTTCCCTCCCCTAAAATAACTCTTCTTTCTTCTCACTACATGGAGAGCGTGGTTCCAAAATCACTAAACCAAGCAATATTAGAAATAACTGATAAGAGGCAGGAATAAGAACATTTTGAGAACTTTGCCATTTGTGTTGTGTTGGATTATTTGGAAGGAAAAAAGCTAGTTGGCTTTGGGGGAAGAATTACTTTGTATAATCAAGAATACCACTGTTTTGTGGTGTTCTAATTTGGATGTTTTCAAGGGTGTTCTTATCGAGAGGGTGCTCTTCGAATGGATGTCCTTTACTCGTCATTGATTTTGTTTGTAACCCAACTTTTTTTTTTCTTCAAAAGAAAAGAAGAAAGAATTGATAAAAAAAAATCATAAGAAGTACATGGGAAGTGTTTTCTCCGTTGTTAATCCTAAAAACTGATGGTACATCATAATGGTAATTATCTTATTAATTATAACACTTTTATTTTATTTTTTTTGGTTGATTAATAATTTTAATCATAATCTAGATTTTGAATCGTATTACCGAGTTTTAGATTCCTAGCATGTGAAACAACATTTCTCGTAATATTGTTCATATATAACTTGAGATAACCTATCAATGGCCATCTCAACATGGAATTTTCTGTCTTGTGATATGTTTGATTTTAGAGTTTCTTGATTTTACATGATAAAATTCAACTTTTTACAATTATTTTTTATATTGTTTTGTTCTTATCAGTTTAATATCTGATATGTGAGCCATAGGTGAAATTTGAGGTTTTCACCTTTTTTGTCGTTCTATCTGTCATACAGACAGTGCACTGGAAAAGGTTGTGTATTTCACTAATTTTTCTGATTTGCTATATAAAACGTAATTGTTGAAAGCTTGAATTTTCACCAGTCAATCTTGATTTCAGATGTGAAATTTCCGTTTTTCATAATTACTTGTGATTTTATTTGAAGTGAGAATTCTGAAAATTATAATTCTCATGTTTCATTTTTTTTTCTTTTGGATTTATTATTGTTAGTTCACTGGTAACATTGTTATTTCAACCAATTTTTCTAATTTCCTTTTAAAATATAATTAGTGATAACTTGAATTTTCACTCATTGTGTTTGTCGCTATTATTGTGAAAATAAATTCTCACATCTATCAGTACCTTTGTGTTGTTGATGGTTTTGGAACATCGGTGAAAAATCGGTATATTGAGATTCGAGAGGAATGAGAAAAAGTTGTTGTATGAACTATTTTGAGAATACAAGAAGAACAGTAAATTTACATAAAAACGCTTTTTATGATTTTTCCATAATTATTTTCTTAACTAAGGGATTTCAAATCTAATTCCAAAATTGAATAAAGAAATAGTTTTGTAATCGATTTTCATTATAACTGACTTTTTAATATTTGTTATTTTATTAATGGATTTTTACAGGAGAAAAAAGTTTTCCTCCTATAACAATTAGAATCGCGTTATAATATGTAAATCTAATCGCATGCTCCCTTCTCTAGAGGAGGTCAAGATTTGATCTTTATGTTAGAGCACTTCTCGTCCGAACTCGCAAGCGTTGCTATCTCAAGCTTGTTTGTCAATGTTAGTGATCAAAACTATAAGTCTTGATTTCTAGTCTACTTATAGTGATGTCTCGGAATAGGATAGATTGTGTAGTTGAGCATTAGACTTCACGGCGTTCATCAATTGAAGACGAAGAACTACTAAGGAGAGCTTGTGGAACTTCATCAACAAAAGATATGTGGAGACTAAAACCCATCTATCACTTGGAAAGTCTATTTCTACTCTATCTCATATATTAAGACAAAAGTCGTATTACTATATAGTATTCGATTATGCACATTTGATATTTCGAGCTGAGTTCAACTCGCTTACATATTTCTCGAAATATGTGTTGGTAAGCTTTCGCTTCAACCAAGTTCATCTTATATTCTTGACGAAATTCAAAAGATGATCATGTGAAAATCGCTGAGTAACATCTTACATAGTTTGTGTGATACAATCATTTGGTGTAGACTTGGAATGTTTCGTTATGATTATTTCAATAACTTGAAAATTTCTTTGATGTTAATAGTTCGTGATAACAGTTATTGTCATCCTCTAAGAAAGTTTCAATCATTTAAATAGAGTATAGAACACTTAACCATCATTGGATTATGAACATAGTATGCGTCCTTGCATGTATGTGATCCATGACCGGAACTATAGTATGCATACCCGTATGCGTACATGTTAGTTATGAAATTCCGAGTACCTAAGTACACATACTCGTACACGTACTAGCGAAGGGTTTGGGTCCGGGAATTTCTGTTGTGTTTGTAAGTATGCGTACACGTTTGCATACTGGCGAACCCAAACTCAGACCGCCTACTTAAGTATGCGTACACGTTTGCATACTTGAGTTACGCATACTTAAGTGGTTAATGTTCTAAAATTGGTTTGTTCATGAACTAATACATTCATATAATAAGGAATGAATTCTTTGCAAACCGTGGCTATAATGTTCATGAATTGATTCGAGTGAATCAAACCGATTTTGCTTCAATTGTGTTCTTGTATACTTCTGTGAGAATATAGCAATTGAACAACTCTATAACTAGTTTCATTTGAGTCATTTGAACTAGTTGTGGTTAAGATGAATAAGGTTGATATAAGAGTGTTCATATAGCTAATTTCGGTTAACTATTGTTGAGCCAACCTAGTGTACACGTTTAGGTACGGTTACTCAAACCTAAATGAAGGTACATTTCATTTGTGTGTAACAAGCTAAGTTCGATCTAACAGTTGAAAGATATTAGCTTGAGTCTAATCAGGTTTTCATCTAACAATGAATATTGAATGCTTTGTTACCAAGGTAACTTAGATTGCAAACCCTGATTTGAAAACTATATAAGGGAGAACTCTAGCAACTGGGAAACCTAATCCCCAAACCTCATGTGTGATACTAGTTGCGACTAGAGTCGATTCTCCTTTAACCTTAGGTTTTTCACGAAACCCTATAGGTTAACGACTTAAAGACTTCATTGGGATTGTGAAGCCAGACCCAACTATTTTCTCTATATATGCGTGTTCTGATCTTACTTTTACTATCGTGATTGAGTATAATCTTTGCTAAGATTTGCTTGAGATTTATCTCCTATAGGTAAGATTAAAAGTAGTCACAAACATCTTCGTCTCATCGTTTGTGATTCCACAAAATCTTGTTTCGCTTCCATACGATTAAGATTATTGTGAGGTAATTGATAATACTACGCTGTTCTTCGGGAATATAAGTCCGGTTTATTAATTGGTTCCTGTGCACCTTGATTTATCAAAAGACGGAACAAAACTCGTAGGTATTTCTGTGGGAGACAAATTTATCTATTCCAATAGACTTTTTTGTGTAAGACAGATTTGTTTATCAAGTCTTCGACTTTGGGTCGTATCAACTCTTGGTTGTGGATGAGATCAGCTAAGGGAATCAAGTGCATAGAATCCTACTAGGGTTCAGAGACGTAAGGAGCGCAAATGTACCTTGATCAGTGTGAGATTGATTAGGGCTCAACTACATTCCAGTCCAAAGTTCATTGGTAGTAGGCTAGTGTCTGTAGCGGCTTAATATAATGTGGTGTTCAAAGCTGGACTAGGTCCCGGGGGTTTTCTGCATTTGCGGTTTTCCTCATTAACAAAATTCTGGTGTCTGTGTTATTTCTTTTCCGCATTATATTTTGTTATATAATAGAAATATCACAGGTTGTGCGTTAAGTTCAATCAGTTCTTGAATTCAACCTTTGGGATGTTGATTGAATTGATTGACACTTGGATATTAGTTTATGATATCGTTCGAGTTATTTCTCATATTCAATCGGGCTCACAAATTCCTATTTGTTGATTGCAGATTGAATTGAGAAATTGAGATATAAACTCTTTGATATACTTTCTTTAGATTGAGTCTAACTGTCTAGTTGATTCTCTTGAAAGTATAATATAGTTTCTATTCAGATTGCCGAACCACAAATTTGGTCTGGTTGTTAGACCCCCGTTTTTTCACTTTAGTTGCGTAAACATTCTTGAATGAAAGATTTAGGAAGTAATATTGGGGTTATTGTTCTATGTTATCAAAAACGAATAAAAATTCAAATGCATGCTAACTGACACCATATCTCCTTCGGTGCAAAAAGCTATTGTGGGTTGCATAGGCATATCAACGATGGGTTTGGAAATGCTTATTTTTTGGAAAAGCACTTTTAAAATGTATACACAGTAATAATTTTTGGTATTTATGTTTGGTAAAAGATTTTTAAAGTGTTTTTTATCCAAAACACTTCCAAAAATTTTCAACTTTTAAAAGCTGGGGAGGAGGAGCTTTTAAAAGTTGGAAAATCATAGGTTGTTTAATTTATCTTTTTTATCCCTATTTTATTTTATAAATGACAAAAATTACCCTAAAATTTATATACAATCAATTTTTATTCCTATATATTATTCTTTAAATATTTTTATTTTTTCTTTTCAAACTAATTTATATACCATTTCATTGAACTTTTTGTTTTAATTTATCAGCAATAAAAATAAAAATAAGACCAAATATTAAATAATTATTCAATTTTAGTTTGATTTTTTGTTTGAAAATTATCGTTTCTAAAATAAAAAGTGGTTAAGTAAATTCAATTTTTTTAACAATCATAACAATTTTTTTATAACAATTAATACCTTTAATATTATATATTTATTTATTTATTGTTAATAATACTTGATTAATTAATAAACTACTACAAGAAATAAATCAAACAAAGCTTTTGGTCGGAAGCCTAGCAACAAGCTGGGCTCCAACTCCTCTTCGAATAATTATATTTAAACATAATAAAATATAATATAATTATTTTCAGAGATATGTCTTTTTTTGTCATTTACGACAACAATAGTTAAATCCGATATTTTACCACACATTTTGATCGCTTTTCTAATCTGTTTTAACTTAACTTTATATTTACTAGACGTTCAACTGCTTTTTTTTACAATGCACACCACATCAACGTACAACTGAAAAACGCACAGTAATATCAAATTAAGATTAAACCGAAGTCCGACTCGGCCAGCCCCTTCACCCATTAAATTAACCATACTTACTATTGCCCATATGGCCCTGTCATGTGGTTGTGGTATCTATATTATAAAAAGAAGTGCCCTTTGTGTAGACTGACAAATCCGACCATTGATTTTATCATCCCGTGGCTAGGATCAAAAGTTGGGCGAGAGATATTTTCGGGCGTCGGATGCCCTGAGTTTCTTGATTTCGTCAAGCTCCTTTAATAATTTGGTTTCGGAAAAAAAATCAATAACTGTGTACGGACGTTTCTTAAAATACATCTGTTTCCGGGAATATAGATGTGTGTCCTAATTATGATACCAAGAAGACCTATTTAAGACATTGCATGTTCTTCGTATTCTTCTGTTCATATCAAGTTCATATCAAAAAGGATTTCACTGGGTTAGTCCCTTATTGTTAGATTTTTTTTAAGAGAATATACAAAATTATTGTATAGTTTTTAACCACATACAAAACTATGAGGTGCGTATTTTCTTGATTGGCTGCTCTTCTTTCATATTTTTCCAATTGTTGCTTTGAAACTATGTTCTTTGAATTGTTGTCGTGTGATAATTTGTTTGTTTAACTTCAATCTGTTTTGTTCTAGACCACCACCAGACGTCCAAACTACAACATCAAGAGTTGCTGTACACGAGTTATCAAAGGTAAGATTCTAAAATATGGAAGAAAAATAATTCATTAGATCATATGTTTGCTGAGATTGAAAAAACAAATTGAATATTTTGTCATAAGAGCATCAGGGACCGATTCGTTATATGTTTTACTTTTACATATGTAGTCGTCCGTCCGTCCCTTGGGTTTCCTGATATTGTCACGGTTTCCGTATATATAGTTGTGACCTAATTCTGACAAACCTTAATATAGATTTACTGATTTGTGAAACTGCACTCAAGCCCTCGAAAGCTTCTTATACAACTATTTGCATAACAAAATTTAAGGTTCTTGACCATGAGTAACTAAAGAGGCGGAGAAAACCTAAAACCAAAACTGTATCTTCTTCTATCATCATCAATGGAGGGCAATGATCAGTCATATCCAATTACAGGGTAACTCTCTTCTGCCTATTCCTTTCTTCGTTTATTATCGACTCAAACACGACCAAATATCTGGTAGAATTGTGGATTTAGTAGTGGCAGCATCTATGATTTACTAAAAGAAGAAAATTTGTTCCTATGGGTCGTATTTCTCCTGTGTCTATTCCTAAAGGATTCTGGTGTTACCTTTTGTCCGTCAATAATTACTAATTTGTTTGATACATATGACATCGTGGTATTCAACAAGCATGAAAACAAGCCAGTCGGCTTTTGACAATAGAGATCACATTGTAGAAAATATAGTCATACGTTATGTGCTTAATGTACTTTTACTACTTTTTTATTTGGATTTCTGAAATGAATAGTTTTTGTGTCCCTTAAGAAATGTTGTGCTTTTACTGCTTTTGTGAATCCAATTGGGCAGGAGATTGCTTATACAAATTTACGGCCCCCGATAATTTATCTCGACCAATAAAACACTGGGAACTGTCATGGCCGGGGCCTTAGGCCCCAGTTAATTTAACCTGACCAACAAAACACAGGGAATTGCTCAAGTGGCCACAACCCCGGTTAATTTAACCCGACCAACAAAACACTGGGAACTGTTCAGGTGACCACAACTAATATGACCCGACCAACAAAATACATACACTAATTTATAGGCTAAACGGTAGATTTTAACCAAAAAATCACAACAAATTTTAATACGAAGACTACGTTGGACCTTAAATTTTCTAATCTGCGGCCGAGGCCAATTTGACCCGACCAAAAAGACACCCGTACAACAAGCCCAGCTAAGTACTGGGTCGTAGGTCCCAGTTATAATGACCCGAATAACTAAACACGATATTATAACCTGGACCGACGCACATGCTGACTAAAATATTATGCGAGGATACAAACAGGCCAACCAATCAACATATGAAAATTGATAGAGAGGTTGAGCCCCGGCCGTAGGCCGGGGTGATACCTAGTTAGTATATATATTTGTGATACCTAGTTAGTATATATTTTTCTTATAGAGACTTCACCCAAGCATAATCTCGTTTAGTTTAATATAATTTAACTTTAAAGAGCAACAACAGACAAAAAGCTGATTAAAAGACGTAAACTATATTATTTCCAAAGCAACTCATGACCCTCTCTCCTCTTTTGCCGGCATGGCCTGCATGTCTGGTACGCGGTAAATCACGAATTTCATTATACAACGACAACGATACAAGCGTCATTGTAAGCAAAATATATACGGATCCTTATTGACCTAACTATCACATAATTCGTGTATATTCATTCAGGTATACCTAATTATAGGTTAATGATCATGTTCAATCTGATTATGAAATGATATCTTAAAATAATTAATGCAAAAGACATGCAAGAGCATACTTATGCTTCTTAGCTTTTAGAGAAAATGGGTCATTTGTCCAAAAAAAATTAAAATACGGTTCAAATGGACGAGTAAAAAAAGTACTTGAAATAAACAAAAAAAATAGCAAGGATGAAACGGATTCATCTTGGCTTATACTTAAAAAAATAGCAATGATGAAACCGGATGCATCATGTGTAAAATAAAAATAAGAAAAAATATTTAAAAATGGACAGTGGATGAAACCTGTTACATCCCCGCCTATTTTTAAATTTTTGTCCATTTAAACAGTATCTTTTTAATTTTTGGCTATTTAAACAGTATCAAAACCTAAATGTCTTTTTCACCCAGGAATTGTTGATTTTGGTCTTTTTGACCAATTTTGTGTAGCTTTTAATCCATGAATTGGAGGTGACCGGCTGCCTGACTGGTGATTAGTTTACTAAACATTTCTTAGAATTTTAATAATCTATATCTTTTTTATTTGGTAAAACAGCCGAGGTACTTTTTTGAGTTTTGTGCAGAACAGAAAAAAATATATACACGCACACGATATGCCCAAGTGTCACACCTCCAAATGCTCCAAGCAATTTTTCACGAAGGTATAAACCGAAAATACAGTGGTTCAGTGATCTCTTATCACCCACTCGTATTTCAGCCTTATAAGTTTGCACCAATGCAAACAGCCAACTCTACCTTGAGTATGCAACGGAAGACTTACTTAGATTTTTTTCTACCAAACAATGTAGCCCATACTACAAAGAGGTTCCTGCCATGTTTATGCTTCACAGAATTGGGGGAGTATTATCGAATCAACAGTAAATCAAAGCCAAACGCATAAGCCAACAAACTCACTTTTATTAGCTTAAGGGGAAGATACAAAATCGTCCAACCAATGGACTTTACAAGCTTATTCTCTAAGCCTAACACAACAATCACTCTCTACTACAAATGTGGTTCCTCAACACTCGAACTATTGAACAACTGATTTGTAAGACTTCTCTGGCTATTTATAATGCCAAGAAGCCAGGGCCAATCTGTATGCAACTCTGTTGCACGCCCCATGAACAGCCATCTGTCCATGGGCAGTTCCCCTAACCGCCAATTCTACTTTTTAACTGCTAGCTTTGGTGTTGGCTTGCACAATGGCGCCACACCTGTCTCAAACGGTTAGGTCATGCCAAACTCGGTTACAAAGCTCCTTTATAACCGTCTCTAACTTCCGCTCTTCCTCTGGCATGCGTGTGATGCACACACACTCGCAACTGACAGCTTGAACTTAAGTCTGAAAATCATTATGCGTCAATGAACTTTGCCCTGCCAATGTTCGATAATGATTGTGCTTCACTCACTCTTGGCCTACGCCAAGTGCTCAGTAATGATTACGCTTCACCCCACTTGCACTTCTGCCAAGCATCTGGAAATGGTTGCACTTCACTTAACTCGCTACGCACTTGTCTCATTTGGATGCCAACATCCAAATATCATGCCAACTGAGTCTTGACTTGCTTAATTCAACTTCATGCTTCATATGCATCACTTGCATCTCTTTTGGCAGGCAGTTATCCCCAATGGCGCATTTGGCAACGCCATTGTTGCATATGCATCATCCAAGTATTGGCCAATGCTTGGAACGATGACAAAGTCATGCCATGACTTTGCATTTCATCCTTTACTCTTCTCTTGAGTTGGGCTAACTCTGAATAAGGATATGCAACACTATCGCATTGTATTGCATTTGTCAAGTAGCCTTTCTTGTCTCAGCCATGTACGCTACACCGTCGGCATGTGCAGCTCCATCTTCCAGGCTACATTCTCAGTAACGCGCCACTGTGGCGCTTCACTGTTGGGCCATGTTATACCAAGCCATCCGTAGATTTTGTTTTGCAACCAAATTTATTTTTTTTGGCAATCACCAACTTATAAGGAAAACTAGTTGAGCCTCGTACATTGAGAGAGCAAGCTTTTTCCTCGAATATCATCCAAAAGAATATTGTAGAATGTAAACCATTTATGCACAAAAACCCCACAACCCTAGCTGACTTGGACTGTGTTGCCCGCGGCAAAATTTACTTCGCTATTAGACGATCGGACTATCTGCCGTCAAAATTAATGACTCGTATGAAAGGCATTAATTGTTAAGTCAGTAGTAGTTTGATAAATTCTCAACATATAAAATTTACTTCATCCAAGCACTACGTTATTAAAATGGTGATGGAATCTAGACATCTGTGAGAATTTGATCTGGCACCTAATGTGGTTGGGTGATGATAATTGGAAATTAATCGCAAAATGAATCCTAGACAAGACAGATGTGAACCTATGTAAAACAAGGACAGTTTGAGATCAAGCGAGTTTTCGTATAAAACTTCGTGAATGCTCATTGCTACACTGCTCGCCACGACGTAAACCTTTGTACCTGCTTCAACTCTACTTACAAACCTCTGCATTTGTTTTCTTAGTGGCTTCTTTTTTTATTTTTTTAAGCATGATATATTAGATTGAAATTAACACGGAATTACACATAGAAAAATGTGTCGTCCTGGAGTCGTTTATTACAAATTGTTTCAAAAAATTTGGGACGGTATATTTGGTGCAGCGGATATTATCAGAAGAAATAAAAGGGATAAATTGTTCAAACCTCGAATTTTTCTAGGAATAACGACTATGAACAGAGATGATTATTTAGACCTCGGTTTCCCTACTACAATTAAGAATCAGAATTAATCAATAAAATAGTTTTTATTAATCAAAACCAATTGTCTAAAGAAAATAAATAGAAGACTCTTAAATAGACTTGGGAGAAAACCTTATTTTGTGCGACAAGAAAGGATGAAAATAACCCAAAACCGACTCAAATTTGAGATTTTCCTAAGTATTGAAAATACTTTGAAAAGAAACTACAGGCCACAAACGGCGACTCAAACGGACTCCTAACGAAGAAGTTATTAGCTAGACAAAAATTTCCTAAAACGGAAAAAACGAGTCTTAGAAGCCCTAGACAATGGAATATGGCTAAGTTTAGAAGTCCAAGGTGGTCATAGACCCCTAGTCATAATTATTTGGTCGTTTCCCATTAAAATAGATACCCATTGGGTTGTTTCACAAAAGTAGGGTCTTTTGCAAATAGGCTACGACGTGCTCGTCTTCATCAATATTTCCAGATGTTGGTTTGTAGTACTAATGTACTATTACTCCATGTTGGCTCTTATCTGTCGCATAGTTTGCAAGAGAATCTGCAGCCTGGTCTTCCCTGTAGTTGTGTTGAATTTTGTACTGGGGAATATCGCCTAGTCTTCTTGTAATTTCAGCAAGCAGTTCTTTGAGGCACAATGGATACTCTTATTGGTTGCTAATAAAACGGACTAGTGTCTGTGAGTCTGATTCGATGTAGATTTTAGTCCATTGGTGGATATTTACCTCTGTTATCAGTGCAGTGGTGATTCCCAAAGGTTGATCTATTGCGAAAATGACTGTTGATGAATCCCTGCAAATAAAACCTCTTCCCACATGTCATGGATACCCTTTTAATGGCTTTGCTTAAATATAACTCATACATTTATTAACCATAACCCATTTAAAATAAGTGTTTTAGCTAACCAAACATACCTTTATAATCATTCTACATAGCCCATAAAATTAGATACAATTATTACATATAGCCGAAGATAATAAGATAATCCTTAAATCTCTATCAACAACAGCGAAAATAAGAGGAAAAAGTTTAGATTTCGCACTGCAGGATCAAAAAAGAAATCATAGCTATACGACCTTCGGATGATAGAGATGCGACGTCACTAAACTACAAACTTAACCACAATTAGCTAATCGATTTTTCTAAAACTAACCATTAAAGGAGCATTACCGTCAGCCTCCGTATCTCTAATAATTTGAATCTTAGCTCCCGACATAAGCTGAATATTCTTAATCGTATCACCACCTCTACCAATTATAACACCAACCTTTTCGTTCAAAATCCCAATTTTCTTATCTTCACAAGGATTCGACATTTGCTAAGGTTGTTGTTGTTCATAATATGTACTAAACAAAAATAAAATTCCACCAATCAAATCGAAAGAGAAAGATATCAAGAAAGAGTGAAAAATAGAAAGAGAGAGACTTACCATTAGGTTCATCGTTCCAGCCATCTTCGTTTTCAAAACGAGGACGTCTAGCTTCAGCATTATTAAAAATTCGAGCAGCTATTCTTAAGCTTTTTGTTTAGCTTGTTGAATCTTGGAGAAGGGTAACATGTACTATTAGGGTTTTTTCTGTCTTAAATCTACAATTGGAGCTAAAAAACCACATAGACGAGATGAGTATGATGTTTATGGTTAGAGCTGGCAAACGGGCGGGCCGGGGCTGGCCCGTTGCGGGTTACACGGGTTCGGGTTAACACGGGTCAAAACTCGCGGGTCGAAATTCTTCACGGGTGGTCATTTCTTCAACCCGTGCCCGTAACAGGTTAAACTTGCGGGTTCACGGGTTAGCCCGCCCGTTTGCCAGCTCTAAATTTGACCGAGTTTCCTTTGATTTCTGGTCTATTTACGGTCAAATTCAGGCCATACAAAGCTCCTTCCCTGCAACCTAACGTTCATCTAATTCATTTGATATTTTGATTCAGTCCAATTAACAGATTCAACAGTCTCCATAATCCCTTTGCTCACTAACAAATACACGGTAAACTGTTGGACTAAGCTGTTCAGGCATTTACACAAACGCTTTGTCTACATTCTGCTGGTGATGCAGATTTGAGCTTGTTGTTGATTCCTAAGCTCTTTCAATCTCCTTCCCTGCAAGCTGAATTCATACATAACACAAACCATACAAATTATCTCTACCCATTCATGATTCATCCATAAAATCAACGACAGCAAACCAAGTTTCTTCCCTGTTCTCTAGCTTTCAAGTTCTGCCCAAAACATAAATTGTATTCAGTCAAGGCTGAAACATAATGTATGTAATAATAAGGCTGAAACATAATAGTTCATCACAGAGGAAAGATCTCAAATCAAAATTATTGAATCAAATCAAATCGAACAAAATAGCATTATACAAAAAAATTCAAGAATGATGTAATAACTAGATGACCGTTACCACGGTGGGATGGCCGACCGAAAAAATTGACGTAAAACTAAATTTTGTGTTCACAATTTAGTTCCGTCGTAGGGTTAAAATATTATTTTTCCTGAGACGGCACGAAGGTATAATTTTTCCAAACACGACGCGAAAGTATCATTTTCCAGACAGGCAAGCCATGGTATATTTTTACTTTGCAAATAATTTGGTGGTGATTCAACACCATATGTTGTGCTTTTCATTTTAAAATTAGTTGTTTTTTATACTTAGTCAATCATTTTATTTTTCTTGTAGTTTTTTCAATTTTTTTTAAGATATGCCTAATTTTAAGCTATGCCTAATTTTGAAGGAGAAAAGATACAAAATTTGGAGAATAATAAAAAAATTGAAAAACAAAAATTTGATAGCATTGTTTGTGCTCATTGCGTAGCTAATTTAAAGGGCTTTCCAAATATATAAAATTTATAAAAATACGACTTGTAGTTTGAAATATACGAGGTTTTTAAATATATAAAAAATGAATTTCTTGTTGTGCCCTTTCTTTTTGGTTTATTTACAAAAATGTCTAATACCTTATTCCCCTTCCTCTTGATTTATTTACGAAAATGTCTAAAGGAAAAAAGGTAAAATTTGATTTAGAGGGACATCTTAGTCTTTTCCGGTGTCCGGACCAAAATTCAATCTTTTTTGTGTAATTGAAAAAAATGTCACGCTTCACATTGACACAAAGTCACCAGATATAGAGTCCTCCCTCGCTTCGCTCGGTCGGCCTAATAAAGCAAAGCCTCAGACCGTCCTAGTTTATGATTTTCTGAACATATTGCATTTCTGTCAACCATATTAAAACTATCTTCGCTGGCTATTCATTTAAAACTTAAATCAAAATCAAAAATTTTAAAAAAAAAAATCACAGTAAATTTGGTGTTAGAGATTTACAAACTTTAAATCGGCAAAGAGAAACAAGAACCGTAGAGAAAACCCTATAATTGTAACTCGAAGAAAAGATGAAACTGTTTTACCACCATCATCAATTGATTCAATTCTCACGGAAATTGAATCAGACCCAATTTTATTTCACATTGAAAGCCAAAACCTCCAAATTTCTGATCAAAACGGTGACACGGGATATTTACGGAGTACTTTGTTGGGAGAATTGAAGCAATTGGCTTGAATCTCAATCCCAAAACACCAAAGTCCACAGATCCCCTTTCTAGAAAATAAAAATAAAGAAAAGAACGGAAGAAGAAGAAAAAGAGGTGGTAGTGGTCCTAGTGGAGATGAATAAGGTTATGAAATCATGAGAAGAAGAAAGGTGAGGAGAGGCGAGAGGCTCTGGCACGCCGCCAAAAAAAGAAGAATCGGGGTTTAGAAAATATAAATGTGTATATATATGATTTTAGACGGGTTAACGTTGAACCCGCAGTTTCTGATCGGGCGGGTTAACCCGTTTTCCCATAATCAAATTTTTCCAACCCTAACCCGGCTTGTTTAGACAACCCAGTAGCGGAGTTCGGGTTTTCTGGCCGGGCGCGAACCTCATGTTTTGGGCTTGTTTGCCAGCTCTATTTATGGTGATCGATCATGTTGTTTATGAATCGATCAAAGTAAAAATCATATTGTTAAAGATAATCGTCATGTTTTTCCATCTAACTGGGGTTAAGCCTATAGTTTAGTGACGTCACATCTCTATCATCTGGAGGTCATATAGCTGCGACTTTTTTTTAACCCGTAGCGCGAGATCAAAATATTTTCCAAAATAATTAAATTTATTAAGATATTTGACATAATTAATTTTTGAAGAATAATCAATATCTACAATCAATTTTAGTGCATTTAGGGATTTCTAAGAGAATAGTCCAAGGAAAATAATCAATACCTTAGTTAATTACATTCGATTGATGTTGTTGTGGAAATTTTGCAAGGGAACAATTGGAATATGCACCTCGATCAATTTTATCGTAATCATATAGTTAAGAATTAGGATTAAATTTGATTTGGGGGAAAAGTAAGAATTAAGGTTTGTAATTGATCAATTTATAAGAATATTAAAAGAACAATTACAATTAATTTAAAATATTATTAAAAAAAAGTTAGGGTTTATTTCGATTTTGAGTAGGAAGTGGAATTAAAGTTTGACTGTTATAAAAAAAATTAATACTTGTTTTGTTTTTCATTTTAACTTAATTTTTTTGGGTTATTGTAAATAAAAATGTATGGGTTATTAACTTATAACTAAGAGAAACCTTCTTAATTTCCAAATCCCATTTAACTTGAACATAGTTTCTAGGACCTCACTGTTTACACGCTTTGAAACATTATATAGCTACATTTACTTTTTTTTTTTGTTCACCCAAATTAGAAAAAAGAAAAAGAAAACACTTTTATAAAAGGTATTTTGGTCGGTTGACAACCCGTCGTAAACCTGAAAATTACATGTTGGTGTAGTCATAATGTGTTATAAGATGAGAAAATAAAGGTATCAAGTATACCACCAATTTTTTCGTTAAGGAACCTATAGACTATTTTCTTGTGTGAACTTCAATACAAGATTAAAGCAGACAAGAAAATATCCTTGGATAATCTCTTAAAAGAGAATTTTGAATCATGAGGAGTGATTAACATACAACTTGCTTGTACTTTTAATTGTAACGACAGAAACAATGTAATACGAAAAATAAAAGTAAAACAAGACACCATAAATTTTGTCAACTAGGAAACCTGCGAGCCAGCAATAAAACCCCGGAACCTCGCCTAGTTTGAACACACACTGTATTAACCCGCTACAAACACTAGTCTACTATAAGACATCGGCCTGGAATGTAGTTGAGACAGAGTAAACCCCCCAATATACTCTTATACAGTTCCTCCCCTGCGTCTCTTGGTTTTCGTAAGAACTTATGCACTTGATTTCCCTAACTAATGTCCTTTGCAGCCGTAGAAGTTGATCCACATTCCTTCGTGAAGACTAGCTCTACCCTGCCTCGAACATGACGCTAAAATATTTCCTTTCGAAACTAGATCAAGGATAGAAATCACTTCCATGTATTTTGATGAATATGAATCCAAGATTAGGGTTTATTCTATTCAAGGCTTATGGAGATACTTAATCTTCTATCTACACAAGAAACAACTAGAACTTTATTTAGAATAAGAATCTTATGTAAAATACACAAACAAGATTTCAATAGATAAGAGTTATACTCAATCGTGTTTGTGGTTCTATCAAATACGGATTTGATGTGCAATTCTTGAACAACCTTATATCAGAAGATAAGGACCTTCAAATATACAAGAATTTTTAAGCAACACAAATACATATACAAGTTTCGAAACTATCATCCTTTAAATATAGGTGAACCTGTCATGAATCCTAATTGAAAGTATTTCAAAGTCGAACCTAAGACCACGAAGATCCTTTAGTTTTGGAGGACAACCTTGCAACAAGATACAATGTGTGTATGAATTATGTTTTTTGTATTGATAGTGTCCCCAATTTATAGTGATCAATCAAAGATGAGTTGCTTAGTATCTAAGCATTTTTTTTTTGCAACACAAGTTAATTCTAAATTACCTAAACAAAGTCGTTTCCTAAAATTGTTTCACTGGAAATGATTGGGGTAGCAATTGGATTATTTTCACGGTTTGAAGTTTGTAGACAATTATAATCCCAAAGTAAACTCTTATGAAAAGAATACTATCAAAGAAACTTCAAACTTTCATGAATAAGAATAGACCTTCCAACCAAAGGAATTAGCTACGAGTAACAATTCGTAAGAGTGTAAAAAATTCTCCTTGAAATACAAAGAAGAATGAATGAGCCCAAAAATATACGCGTTATGGGCTTGGCTCACTAAGATTTTAGGTTCATCAACCAACGGTTGAGTCCTTAAAGCAAAAGAGAGAAAATATAGAACTTTGCGTTTGTAGGTTCGCAAACTCAAATAGGTAAGTTAACAAACTCAAATGCAAAAAAGGCTGCAAGATCAATAGGTTCGCGAACTCAAGTAGGAAGGTTGAAGAACTCAAACGAAAAAGGCTACATGATAATTTCTCTTGTGTTACTTCGCGAACTCATATGCAAAAAGGCTTCAATATATCGCTTTTGTACTAGGTTCGCAAACTCAGATGACAATATAACTCATGATAATTTTTTCTCCTATAGGTACGGGATCTTACAGTAATAGGTTCGCTAACTCAAAAGAAAAAATTTCTAAAAATTAAATCTCTACAATAGGTACCTGAGCTCACCGTAATAGGTTCACAAACTCAAGGACCTTATTTGCCTTTGATTTTGAGTTCTATAAGCTTTAGGTTCACCATCTCAATTCTTGAGTTTGTGAACTCACGTGAATGAAAATTATTTGGCATGTTAGTCCTTGAATAACTCATATTGCATTCACGCAAGAAATATGGTCGGAAAACATGTTCATATTTGTAATCCTTAAAGGATTCAAAATATATTTAGGCTGCCACCTGACTAGATTACATCAGTTTCAATAATCATTGCTTTCTCAAGTTTATTTTCTGGTGAAAGACCAAAATCCGAATTAGTTGATGAGATAAGATTTATAGGTCTCTTATGAAGTCCACAAAAAACACTAAATTCCACGTTTTAACATCATTGATCGTTTGTTTTCTTTTTAATATGCACATTAACAATTATGCTAGCAAGAAGCTTGTCTATTAAATAAACTATATGATATATTTTCATGTGTGTTTTCTGAAAAAATAGTTAGCATCAGTAAATACACTAAAAGTTATACTTTTATTCTTCCGTTTTGGAAAATGAGGATAATGGTCGTGTATTTAGAATTGAGGATGGTATTGAGGCGATAATAGAGTCTTGTTTGGAATTGTCACTTTCATAAGAATTATATACTAACCTTTTATGTATTTTCTTATATAAGAAAACGTAACGCAAAACACCTTACTGGCATATTACATTCCCAACATCACATTTACAAGGATCATTACAGAGATAAGTCTCATCAAGAATGACTAGTTCATGTGAGCAACGGAATTTCACATACATAAACGAGAAACTTAAGCAAACTTGAAAGTTAAACACACTAATAACTCTAGAGTTACAATAAAGAAAAATATCAATGTTAATACAACCAATTGAATCTTTTTATTGCGGGGTTTAGATGACATTGTTTGGAAAGTGCTAGTTTCTTCCAAACCAATTAACAATTCCACACGAGATAGAAGAGGTAGGATAAAAAATTGATCCGTCCATAACTCAGGGGTTTTTTTGGTATGAAAAATAACTAATATATTTCGCGCCTATCAAGCATTTGCTGGTTATGAAGTTAGAAGACATTGCTTTTAAAGAACCGACTTATTCCAAATTTACTAACACACCTGCAAAGCACAAGAGCGGCAGGACCATACAATGATCCATTTTGAAAAGGATACAAAATAGGAGTACTCATTAGCGATATAATCTTGCTGCTTTTCCTTTTAAATCAGATGTTATGTCTATTGATTTTGGAGTTGTATTTGTAATTGTTGTTGCTACCCCTATGATTGTTGTTGTTGCTGTAATAATTATTATTGTAGTTGTTGCCTCCGCCGCATTCAAGACTAGTGATGTTGTTGCCGCTATTAATCTTGTGGTTGCAGAAGAAGGAGACAAACAAGAGAAAACTAAATCCAAAAGAAATGGATTGTAGATGAAGTGTGTATGAATCGTAGAAACAAGAGAGATTTTCCATGTAAACAAAGTTGATCTAACATCCGCATGAATCAATACCTCAAAACAAAACTTTTTACCCAAACTAATTAAAACTTAAACCTAAAACAAAAAACATAAATCCCCAATGAAACACTTGAGAAATCAACAAACAAGAAGGAGGAATTACATATTAGGGAAGGTTTGTGCAGATCTTCTCCCCCTGGGAGCCGCTCTGAGCAACCAACCTTAGGTGCTTGTTAACTCTCTTATCTAAGGAAAGGAAAGAAAAACTTTTCAACCTGTCAAAAAATCTTACGAAATGACTTCTAAATTCGATTTCTGTACAAACACGCAATTTTGTTTTTTAAAACTTTGTCAACAAAAGACGTAAAACAATCGAAGCCAAACTTAGACACACCTTTTAAATTTTAATGGAATAATTGATACCTTTAAAAAAAAGGGAATCTACAAGGGGTGATCCAAACATCTAATCAAACCGATAACACCAAATTACAAATCTCAAACAAAATCATGTCTTGATCATCTCCTTCGGTTAAACAAGAATTGAGAAATATAATAATCATCAAAAGTGTTGTATGGCGAACTCCATAACCTCACGGTACGATTTATGTTACTATTTATGGGTGAAAATCGTTTCTGCCGATTTCAGTAAATTCGGTGGGTGAGTGAGAAACTGGTTTAAACCCTAAACAAATGTGCTGCACGTGAGCACTTTATAGATTCGAGAGATCAATATGTACAAGTCCGACCTAAACCAAGAAATGGCCGCTCCGACTTGCTTCCTACCACAAAGTGAAGGAGAAGGGTTGATTTGGGGAGGGAAGCAAAGAAAGGTGTTGAGACCGCAATAGTTCGGGGAGAGTAGTGTCTCGACTTGTATCAGAAAGTGAAAGCTTGGGAAGCTTGCAAGAGATGAAAGCTTTTTGGAGAGCTTGCAAAGTTGCCTTTTCTGAGAGTGTAGTATTTTTCTCCCGACCGAGACTTGTTGTCCGGTGGAAATAGGTAAGACCTATTTATACAAGTCGAGATTGAAACGTACCCTGGTCTCATGAAGGAAGAGAGTAAAGGGTGAAATAATGGAGGAGGTGGTAACCGCATGGTGTTAATGGGTGAAAACGTTTTCACCATTATTTCCTCATTTATTTGACCGCTTTATTCCTTTTCACGCTTTCTTAATGTGAGCGTAGTGTACGCCGTAAGTCAGACCGCCAAACCAAAACCCCGGAAAGCATCCCCCGCTTGTGTTGATATCTCGTTGGTTGCACCTTGAGTGCAAGTGGCGCCGCTAGTGGCGCGTGTGGCATGTGCCATTGGCATGTGCGAATGCCCTTGTTGGTAGGTTGTACTTCGAGCGCAAGTGGCAATGCCGAGCTGCTAGTGGCGTGCGTGGCATGTGCCAATGGCATGTGCGGAATGCCTTGGTGGTAGGTTGTATGTTGAGTGTAAGTGGCAATGCCGAGCCGCTAGTGGCGTGTGTGGCATGTGCGAATGCCTTGGCGGTAGGTTGCACGGTTTGCAAGTTAGGCTACCAAATGAAGCGTGTGTGTTTGGCATGTGCCAATGGCATGTGCGGAATGCCTTGGTGGTAGGTTGCATGGTTTGCAAGTTAAGCTACCAAGTTTGTGTTTGGCATGTGCCAATGGCATGTGCGAATGCCTTGGTGGTAGGTTGCACTACGGCAAGTTAAGCTACCAACGTGTGTGTTTGGCATGCGCCAATGGCATAGCGGCTTGGAAATATGGCTTGTGGTACGCGTTGGCATGTGCCAATGGCACGTCGCGGCCATGTTGACCTAGTTGCACGTTTGCAAGCCTAGGCGCTATATTTGGCATGCGCCAATGGCATAGCGGCTTGGAAATATGGCTTGTGGTACGCGTTGGCATGTGCCAATGGCACGTACGGCCATGTTGACCTAGTTGAGTAGTGCACGTTTTGCAAGCCTAGGGCGCTATATTTGGCATGCGCCAATGGCATAGCGGCTTGGAAATATGGCTTGTGGTACGCGTTGGCATGTGCCAATGGCACGTGTGGCCATGTTGACCTAGTTGCACGTTTTGCAAGCCTAGGGCGCTATATTTGGCATACACCAATGGCATAGCGGCTTGGAAATATGGCTTGTGGTACGCGTTGGCATGTGCCAATGGCACGTACGGCCATGTTGACCTAGTTGCACGCTTTGCAAGCCTAGGCGCTATATTTGGCATACGCCAATGGCATAGCGGCTTGGAAATATGGCTTGTGGTACGCGTTGGCATGTGCCAATGGCACGTACGGCCATGTTGACCTAGTTGCACGCTTTGCAAGCCTAGGGCGCTATCTTTGGCATGTGCCAATGGCATAGCGGCTTAGTTTGGCATGGTTGCCAATGAGTGTGATATGTAGTTTGGTTTTGGCGTTCTTTCGCCATGGTGCGCAGCCAAGTGCGGCTTGGTTTTGGCGTTATTCTGGGTGGCGCGCAGGTGTGGCTTGGTTTGGCATTGTTGCCATGGCGCGCATGTGCGGCTTGGTTTGGCATTGTTGCCATGGTGCGCAATGTGCGGCTTGGTTTGGCATGGTTGCCGTGGTGCGCAGCCAATGCGGCTTGGTTTGGCATGGTTGCCGTGGTGCGCAGTGTGCGGCTTGGTTTGTCATTGTTGCCATGGTGCGCAGTGTGCGGCTTGGTTTGGCATTGTTGCCATGGTGCGCAGCAGTGCGGCTTGGTTTGGCATGGTTGCCGGGTGCGCAGAGTGCGCTTGGTTTGGCATTGTTGCCATGGTGCGTGAGTCTTGCGCTTAGTTTTTTTGGAATTAGGGTTACGTGGTCGAAAACCCTAATATGGTATTTTGAAAAATACCCTATTAATTATTTACACTTGAGTTAAATGCTCTTAGTTAATGTGTTGCGGGTAACACTAGGTCATGGGGTTTTACGATTTTACCCCTTGTTTAAAAACCACCATCAACATTAAGTCCCCTGCTTAGCTCGGAACAGGGGGCTTTGTTGCGAGGTAAGCATAAGATGGTGACAGACTATCAACAAGAAAACCGTAAAGAGAATTGAGGGGCTTGTCTCGACCTTTTATAAATAGGATTTGGGATCCTTGCCTCCGGGAGTTTTGCACAAATAGGGAGGCCGGCACAATTGGTGGGGCCAAGTGCAGCTTGGGCGACGTTGGGAAGTCGTGAAACCGGGAACCGAGTGTGCTAGGCTGGTGGGACCGGCGCAAGGTGTGGAAGTTGTGCGTGCTTGCAGGCGTGACTTGGGCGGCCATTGATAAGTTGGCGCAATTGGTGGGGCCGGTGGAACTTGGGCGACGTTGGGAAGTTGCGTGAAACTGGGAAACTGAGTGTGCTAGCTGGTGGGACCGGCGCAAAGTGTGGAAGCTGTGCGTGCTTGCGGGCGTGACCGATGTAAACAAGGAGGGAGTTTCTTCCGATAGCAAAGTTTCCTTATCTTGCTTTCCTTCACGTGCGGCTTCAATTAGGGCATTATTCATGCTAAAATCTGGAAGCGTTATGTCCCTCATTGCTTCCTTTCCCTTTTTTAAGATTCCGTATTTATACCCAAAATAATTGCATCGTCTCCTCGTTTGAGAAAAGGGTTCTTCTTGTCGAGTTTCTTTCTTTGTCATGTCGCACAGAGATGAATCATCTCCTAACCAGCCAAGTTCTCCAAGTGAAGGCGCGAGGTCTAATTCTTGCAAAAGCACCCCAACCAGGGGTCATTCGGGCTAAGAAGATCATACCGTATGTTTTCGTATTCTTCTCCCGCTCGCGTTATCCTCTTTTACATGTGCATAGATATGGTAGAACTCGGGTCATCATTTTTATCTTTTGTAGTGTGTGATGGGACCCTCCCGGGGATGGTCTGCGCCTTTAACTCTTCTGAGAAGGATTTCGGAGACTTGGTGAAGATCGGTCTTCTTCTCTTGAGGAGGCATTGGTTGGGACTCGAATCTCCATTCCACGAAGCTAGTGAAATCATTAAGGACCTCCCTTCCATCTATCCCCACGAAGAACAGTGCATATTCGGACTTTCTTGGCTCGGTGAGCATGGAGGAGTGCGCCATGACTCTTGACCCCGATGTGGATGAATCAAAAACTTTCTCCGAAGTGTCACGAGAAAACATTTGAAGGATCATATGATGGCAACGAAATAGCCTTTGAAGTTGATGCCAAAGGTGTTGTTGGTGATACCGGAGGGGTTATGGTGGCGTATGCTGGAATAGTCGTCGGGGAGGACACTGCTGCTGCTGCTGTGGGTCTGCTTCGGGATGGGATGTTGAGGTTGTTGCTTTGCTAAAACCGTTGAATGGAACCTTTGTTGCCCGAAGGATTGGCTTTGGGGAAGTGTTTGAAGATAGCTTTGCCCGAGGGGACTTGTGCTCCATCCTTCGAGGGCTAGTTCCTCCCTTTGTTATTTCTGTTAGCTGCTTAGTTCCCTTGATGCCTCTTTTTTTTTGGTAAACTCATCTTTTCCTTCTTCTTCATCAGTAAACATTTTGCTTCATATATATTTTTTGGAAGAGATGGCTCTACAAAGTGGTTTTCCGGGTTTATCCGATGTATTTCTCTCGATATCCGGAGAATTTGTTTGGAAAGAGATGTATATATTTTTTTTTTTTTTGACGGAAGGAATCCCCGGGGAGAAATACAAACGGTGTATTCATCTTGGGAAGTACAACTACTAAGAGGAATTGTTAAAGGGAATACCGAAAAAGAAAAGGAGTAAATGGGAAGTACAACCCCCCTTTTTTTATGGATTGGATTCCTTGAGCCATCGCGAGTGAATTATCACGCCTTCCAGTGTGTGACTCGCATTGATGAGCTTGCAATATCCTCCCAAAAGGGTATCCGCAACTGGATACGCTCGTCTTCTCCTTCACTCGGGCAAATCCATTTTTACCGTCATCTTCCCAACTTGAAACGTGCTTCCTTTGACCACTACATCTCCAATTGAAAGCGGGTTCGGGCGTGTCGTGCGACCGTTTGAGTCTTGGCTTCGTTGGCTTCAATAGAAGTTTCCAAGCTTCTTGCAAAGTGTTCAAATGGTCCAGCACCTCCCATTCGCATTTCTTGACAGCTGTCGTGCGAATGTCGCCGAGTCCCCATGACGGAAAGGGGGAAGGAAAGACTGGTTGCGTAAAAGGTTGCTTGGTCGACTTACTTGCATTTGAAAACCATGAGCTAGCGCCAACGAGTCTTCTCCTGATGTCCGGGTTTCTTCGATGGTTTGTTGATGTGATAACCAAATGGGATGATTTGTTGAATTTCCTTCGGGCGTGGACGTTGGTGGAGGGCGCACATCCAATTTTGCTTTGTTGTCAAGCACCCATAAACGTCCCAATATCATGTCGTGATCTAGTTCTTTGACAATATGGAATTTGCTATGTGTTATAGCGTCTCCCATCTCGATCTCTAAGTTGATGTAGCCATGCGCGTTCAAAGCTTCTCCTCTCAAGTCCTTAATCACGGACGGGGAATAGGTAGCGTCTTGTTTTGTAAATCCTGCGCCTTTAGTGTCTTGAAAGTAATGATGTTGTGGTAGGAGGCCGTGTCGATGAGCGTGTCGTCAAATTCGTTACCTCTTAAACGGACGTGGTCGCAGTCCCCGGTTCTTCGCTTCGCCCGTTTGGGAAGCTTGGGCCCTTGGCGTGGATTCCGAGGAGAGAAAGAGCCGTTTCTTGCGGATACAACACGATTGAGAGCCGCGAAAATATCTTGGCGCCGAACCTTGGAAAGATAGAGAATTTCGCATACATGTCGCATCATGGATTGTACGGTCTCGTGTACGGAGTCCCGGAGGAACCGCAGCTTTCTTATTGGTAGTGGGTCTCGATGCACTCTTTCGTCTCCTAGTTGGAGTTCTCCGTTCTATCCTTTCTTTGAAAATATGCTTCATCTGTTGCAATCGCTAGTCGGGTGGTGAACGAACCCGTGGTAATGGCAAGATTTGGGGTTCGCCATCTCGAGCCTCGGGCCAGGTGGCCGTCTCGAGTGGTGGCAATCTGATGACATCATCTTGAACCCGGGCTTCTAGGAGGTCAATCACCTCCTCGACGGGGAATGGGAAATCAAGGGTATTTCCTTCGGTCTCACGATGCCGCACAGAGTTTTAGTGACGATCTTCCGTTGCGAGGTTCCCGTTGTGCCTGCGCTTCACGTTTCTACCGGTGGCTCGTAGTTGCGGCTTTCCTTTTCCCCCTTTCGTTTACTATGTTCACGGAGGATGAGCCGGCATTAAATTGTTTGTTGATGAGGCGTCTACTCCCGCGGGTTTCGCGCGCGTCTTGATTCGAGTTGGCCTAGTTCTTTCCAAAGAATGCCGGTGCCGTTGTTGCGCATCGTCCGGCGGCTTCATGGAGTTCGGAGAACGTTTGGAAACGCAAGTTTTCTAGCAGGCGCGGTAGATTGGAACCATACCATTGATGCATGCGTTCACCAATTGTTGCTCTGGCCACGTTTGGGTCGTGATGGTCGAGTGCTTGAACCCCGAACCTTTTGACGAAATCATTCGGATGTTCGTTATCCCACTGGTACATTCTTCCGAGGTCCGAAAAGGTAACTTGTTCAGACACGAAGAAGTATTTCTTGTAAAACGCAGTGACCATGCTACTCCAGTTGGGAATGCTGCTCGGTGGGATGCTGTTGTACCATGTATACCTTCCAGTAAGTGATTTTGAGAATTCCCTTAAACGAAGAACGTGATTATATTCATGTTCACCTAGGGATTCCAGGAAACGAGAAACATGCTCACGTGCATTCCCGGTACCATCGTACAGGGTAAATTGAGGAGAAGAGTACCCCCTTGGGAGAGGGATTCTCTGTATTTCGGATGGGTAAGGGGGTTGGTGATGATGCACGTCCAACTCATCATTCTTGATTCGGTTGCAGAGGAGTTGTTCCAAATCTTCTCTCGTGACAAAGTTGGGTGGCTGATTTCTTTCCAATGGGATTCTAGTGCGAGTTTCCTCATCCATGGAGGCGTGCTCCGCCGAGGTGTGCTGGCGTCGGGGTTGTTGGAGACGTTCCTAAATGACTCGGAGGGCGCGACTCACGTGGTAGTCGTTCTCGTCGGGTCTTGAGAAAGATGAGTACCTCCTTCGTGTTGAAACCATATCTGTCCTGGCTCGCGAGCATCTCTTGTCATTCCATCGGATCGCGATGGTGACGTAAGGGCGACTTCCTCTTGTCCCTCCGGTTTCTCGTCCCGTTGGCGGGGTAGTTGGGATCTTGGTCGTGGACGGAGGCGCCATGCTAGACGAAGCATTTGGGGTCGTGGCGCGGCTCTAGCCCCGGTGATCGGTGGCGCGACACCCGAAAAGATATTTCGTTGCGTGATTAGAGGGTTGTGCAGAGACGCTAGAGGAGGCAGCGGCTCTCGCCCCCGTGATTGGCGGTGTTACACTTGAGGGAGTGCATTCGATGTTGTTGTTGTCACCGGGTGACGTAACAACGTTATTGGGAGAGATGCTAACATCGGGGTGCGTTCTGGCCGGGTGTTCTCGGCAGCCGCTCCGACTCGAGTTCCACCATGTTGGGATTTGACGTTCGGAAACGAAATCGGGAGTCGGAGTTGGTATTGTAACCGATAGATCAATCCTCCCGCCGTGGTCGCCAATTGTTTATGGGTGAAAATCGTTTCGCCGATTTCGGAAATTCGGTGGGTGAGTGAGAAACCGGTTTAAACCCTAAACAAATGTGCCGCACGTGAGCACTTTATAGATTCGAGAGATCAATCTGTACAAGTCCTACTTAAACCAAGAAATGGCCGCTTCAGACTTGCTTCTGGCCACAAAGTGAAGGAGAAGGGTTGATTTGGGGAGGGAAGCAAAGAAAGGTGTTGAGAGACCGAATAGTTACGGGAGAGTAGTGTCTCGACTTGTATCGTAAAGTGAAAGCTTGGGAAGCTTGCAAGAGATGAAAGCTTTTTGGAGAGCTTGCAAAGTTGCCTTTCTCGAGAGTGTAGTATTTTTCTCCGACCGAGACTTGTTGTCCGGTGGAAATAGGTAAGACCTATTTATACAAGTCGAGATTGAAACGTACTGGTCTCATGAAGGAAGAGAGTAAAGGGTGAAATAATGGGAGGAGGTGGTAACCGCATGGTGTTAATGGGTGAAAACGTTTTCACCATTATTTACTCATTTATTTGACCGCTTTATTCCTTTTCACGCTTTCTTAATGTGAGCGTAGTGTACGCCGTAAGTCAGACCGCCAAACCAAAACCCCGGAAAGCATCCCCAGTTTGTGTTGATATCTCGTTGGTTGCACCTTGAGTGCAAGTGGCGCTGCTAGTGGCGCGTGTGGCATGTGTCATTGGCATGTGCGGAATGCCCTTGTTGCGGGTTGTACTTCGAGCGCAAGTGGCAATGCCATTAGCCGCTAGTGGCGTGCGTGGCATGTGCCAATGGCATGTGCGGAATGCCTTGGTGGTAGGTTGTATGTTGAGTGTAAGTGGCAATGCCGTGAGCCGCTAGTGGCGTGTGTGGCATGTGCCAATGGCATGTGCGAGAATGCCTTGGCGGTAGGTTGCACGGTTTGCAAGTTAGGCTACCAAAGTGTGTGTGTTTGGCATGTGCCAATGGCATGTGCGGAATGCCTTGGTGGTAGGTTGCATGGTTTGCAAGTTAAGCTACCAGCGTGTGTGTTTGGCATGTGCCAATGGCATGTGCGGAATGCCTTGGTGGTAGGTTGCACGGTTTGCAAGTTAAGCTACCAGCGTGTGTGTTTGGCATGCGCCAATGGCATAGCGGCTTGGAAATATGGCTTGTGGTACGCGTTGGCATGTGCCAATGGCACGTACGGCCATGTTGACCTAGTTGCACGTTTTGCAAGCCTAGGGCGCTATATTTGGCATGCGCCAATGGCATAGCGGCTTGGAAATATGGCTTGTGGTACAGCGTTGGCATGTGCCAATGGCACGTACGGCCATGTTGACCTAGTTGCACGTTTTGCAAGCCTAGGGCGCTATATTTGGCATGCGCCAATGGCATAGCGGCTTGGAAATATGGCTTGTGGTACGCGTTGGCATGTGCCAATGGCACGTACGACCATGTTGACCTAGTTGCACGTTTTGCAAGCCTAGGGCGCTATATTTGGCATACGCCAATGGCATAGCGGCTTGGAAATATGGCTTGTGGTACGCGTTGGCATGTGCCAATGGCACGTACGGCCATGTTGACCTAGTTGCACGTTTTGCAAGCCTAGGGCGCTATATTTGGCATACGCCAATGGCATAGCGGCTTGGAAATATGGCTTGTGGTACGCGTTGGCATGTGCCAATGGCACATACGGCCATGTTGACCTAGTTGCACGTTTTGCAAGCCTAGGGCGCTATCTTTGGCATGTGCCAATGGCATAGCGGCTTAGTTTGGCATGGTTGCCAATGAGTGTGATATGTAGTTTGGTTTTGGCGTTGCTGCCATGGTGCGCAGTGTGCGGCTTGGTTTTGGCGTTGTTGCAGGGGCGCGCAGGGTGTGGCTTGGTTTGGCATTGTTGCCATGGCGCGCAGTGTGCGGCTTGGTTTGGCATTGTTGCCATGGTGCGCGAGCATGCGGCTTGGTTTGGCATGGTTGCCGGGTGCGCAGATGTGCGGCTTGGTTTGGCATGGTTGCCATGGTGCGCAGTGTGCGGCTTGGTTTGGCATTGTTGCCATGGTGCGCATGTCAGCGGCTTGGTTTGGCATTGTTGCCATGGTGCGCAGATGTGCGGCTTGGTTTGGCATTGGCATGGTTGCGGCGGTTTGGCATTGTTGCCATGGTGCGCAGCAGCGGTGGTTTGGCATGGTTGCCATGGTGCTTGGTTTTTGGCATTGTTGCCATGGTGCGCAGTGTGCGGCTTAGTTTTGGAATTAGGGTTCGTGGTCGGAACTCCTAATCTGGTATTTTGAAAAAAATACCCCTATTAATTATTTACACCTGAGTTAAATGCTCTTAGTTAATGTGTTGCGGGTAACACTAGGTCATGGGGTTTTACGATTTTATCCCTTGTTTAAAAACCACCATCAATAGTTACAAATGATTTCGTTGCTTGATTTGCTTTCTTCCTCCATGCACTCGAAATTTTATTCTTTCAACAACTCCACTTAAGATAACAACAACCACAACTTCTTACTTTTTCCACGCAATTCGTCAAAGCACCAAGCATTCAACTGAGATGAACACATCCATATTTGCAGTCAAATTAATACTAAGTGAACTTAATAAACAATGCACTAAACATATGATTGATGTCATCATCTTCAGCTCCACACGTACACATACAATCGATCGAGATCCGAACTCCTCTAAGTTAAAGTATTAGACGAAAGGCAAAGACCTATTTAGAGCTGCCCGACCAGAATAGACACATTTACATAGTTGGTTTAGGAATAAAAACCTTTATAGTCACTAAATTGGGGCCTATGCCACTTAATTGGGGCCTATAGCTACATGACAAAATAGGGTCACTAACAAGTAATTTCTAGAAACCCCTTAACCACTATTTTTGTTAATACCTAATATACCTTTATTAAATTAGTGATGATTAATTAAGTTAGTATTAGTTAAATTAATTAGTGTTTGAGTTTGATTATAATGTTAGGATTAGAGTAGAAATTCATTTCCTCTTTTAAGGTTTGGAGGGAAAGAAGAAGTAGAGGGAAAAAAGATAAAACTAGGGTTTGTGATTTTCTTAGCAAAAATGAAACTTTATAGTGATGATGAAGGCTCTAGTAGTGATGAAGAAGTGGGTGCATCATATTATCATGATTTCGATCCTACTGAATTGGATAATTTGTTGAAAGAAGAAGAGGATGTCAACCAAAGAATGCTTGAGGATATTATTCAAGCACAAGAACAAATTCACGGAAGAAGAAGGTGATAATGCTTCTAATAAACAGTATGAGTTGTAACGATCTACAAACATGTATTTGCACGTCTCGATCGCCCAAAAAGGAACAAAATTTCAAAATCGTTTTCCAGAATCGGTTTATTCGATAACACTACATAAACCGATTCTGGGTGAAATCCCCAAATTGGGAACATAAATCGGTCTTTGTTGATCACCATATGAACCGATTGTAGTAATTTTTTGGCGCGATGGGTACGTGACCAGAATAGGTTTTTGTTGGTGATGTTCATAACCCGATTTCTTCACTTGAATAATCACGTAAGTCGACAATCGGTACAGAAATCAGTCTTTGTTCATTACCATATGAACCGATTCTGGGTGAAATCCCCAAATTGGGTACAGAAATCAATCTTTGTTCATCACCATATGAACCGATTGTAGTAATTTTTTGGCGCGATGGGTACGTGACCAGAATCGGGTTTTGTTGGTGATGTTCATAACCCGATTTCTTCACTTGAATAATCACGTAAGTCGACAATCGGTTTATTTTCGTGTATATGTAATCCGATTCTTAAAGTTCCAGGAGAAATGTGAACTACAATCGGATTATATGACACGAGACGTGAACCGATTGTGGACTTTGAAAATTTTTAAACAAATCTTTAATCGGTCTTTATAGTTGCACATATAAACCGATTGTGGAAAATCGGTTTAATCGACTGTAACATATAAACCGATTTTGAATCATCAACTTGTTGATATTTGTTGTAGATTGTTGCGGCGTTCGACGAAGATCAGCCAAAACCCGTAGGTGTTGATACCTCTGCCCACTATTACACCGATTTGGAATGGAAAGAAAGGAATGATGCAAAGCAATGGTTTATAGACAAGGAATAGAGATCAAATGCGCCTTAGTTTTAGGCCGTCATTCAAGTGAAGATCGTTTGGAAATTATTTGTGAGAGAGGTGGAAAGACTGTACGTGAAGAAGACGACAGGGGAATACATTACTAAATCAAAGAAGTATGGTTACCCGTTTAAGATTATAGTTAATAGACCCAAGAGACCCGATAGTAGTAAGGTATACAAGTTCTCTAAAGTGATGAATGATTGTCACAATCATTATGATCCAGAATCTCTTGTTGGACACGCGGCCGTTTGTGGGTTGAAACCACATCAATTGGAAACGGTGAGGTCGATGAAAGCGTGTAAACCAAGTGACATCCTTAGGAAGATTAAGGAGGATGATAAGGATAACTTGTCCACTTTGAGGCAAATTTACACGACAAGAGCAGCCTTTAGGAGGAGGTCATGGGATGGTAGAGCGGTTATGGAACAATCTCAATGGTTAGCCGATCAACACGGATATACAATGAGGAAGCAAGTATTGGAAGGCAAAGTGACTCGTATTTTCTTGGCGCATCCGGAGATGATCAAGTTGGCACAATGCTTCTATCAAGTTTTGTTAATAGATTGTACATACAAGACCAACAAGTACAATATGTCGTTGTTAAACATTGCTTGCCATACTTCCGACAAGCAAACTTTCACGGTAGCATGGGGTTTATGGATCGGGAGAATGATGTGAGTTTTACTTGGATGCTAGAGACCTTGAAGGAGATATACCGTGGCGATCAAACTCTGAGGATCATAGTAATGGATAAGGACCAAACACTAATGAATGCCATTGGAGTGGTTTTTCCGGACGCTAAGCATTTTCTTTGCACATGGCACATACAATGCAGTATTAGAAGTAATTGTAGGGGTCATATCCAAAAGCCAAAGCCACAAAAAGGTACCGCTCGTTAATAAGGATATGGGGAGAAGAATAATTGAATGCAAATGTATGATGATGACGGCCTTCGGATTACCCGAGAGCATTAGATGCAAATGCCTCTATGTGGTCATGTCTTGGCGGAAACGTGGAGTTGCGTTGTCATCTATTTGGTAAGGGATTATGTTATACATACGCACCAAAATACACCATTTGGGATGAATCGCTTAAGGATCGGAGAATTATTTTATTAAACCTTAACAACATACATTATATCGGTCTTAGAGTACGTGATGATTGTCTATTACCACCGCTAGATGGGTTTCATGAGGTCTCGGAGGTCACCAAGGAGTGGCTAAAAAATACGATCCCAACATGATGCGATGGGAGGAATTGATCGGGCCGGATCAATTCGATGGTCTCCATTTGTTGGAATGAGTATTTTCCTTATGTTAAAAACGTGATCTATCAGATGCTTAATTTTGTCACTTTCTTATATTGTATTTTGCAAACTGGAACCAACCTTAATGAATGAAAGTGGTTTTCTTTTTTGGGTAACTTGGGATCATTTATAGAAATTTGTAACAAAATCGGACTTCTTATTCATTTATAGAGTCCGATTCAGGAGTTAGTTTGTTGCAGCTTTTTCAGAATCGGCTTATATGGAGGATAATGTAATCCGATTATTGGAAGAAAAGGGTACATAGATTTTTAACTAAACAATCGGGTTTTCATATGGTCCAAAATGATCCGAACAGGAATCCTGAATCGGTTTATATGTGTATTAATGTAACACGATTATAGTTGATGTTCATCATATCAACCCAGAATCGGTTTATGCAGGTTCACATTAAAATCCGATTAAGATTACCATCGGATTACTATGATGAACATATAAACCGATTCTGGGTGGATTTTCAGAAAACTTGATGAGTGAATTTTTAAGATTTAGAGGTAAATCATTGTAGAGTATCTCTTAGAAGGAATGGTTTAAAGGGATTTAACTCAATCACTTGAATTGTCTGTTTTTGGGTTTTCTTTTTACAAACAACAAAAGAAGATTTTAATTGTTGTTCGTGATTGATTAAGATTTAGTTTTGGTTTTGATGGAAATTGAAAAATAAATTGAGTTTTGATTAATGATTTTTGTATTTGTTAATTAAGTTATGATTTTGTATTTGTATTTGTGTTAGAATAATTAAGGTTTCTTTAAGGGTTAGTTTAGTATTTTTACAATATTTAGACACCCCTTATCATTCTCTATTGGGTGGATGAAGAAATCCATAGGCCCCAATTAAGTGGCATAGGCCCCCAATTTAGCCAGGTTTTTTTTCTGATGCATAAACAATCTAATTTTAGAAATGAAAACCTTATATAAATCAAGCCAATTATTTTTAGAAGCGTAAGAAAACATATATACTATTTCCCCCTCACTTTCCCAACTTTATATGAATCAAGCAAATTTTCTTTTTGAAGCATAAAAAAATATACATGCTATTTCGGTTTCTGGAAACGAAACACTATTTGACGATAATTCTCCTTTCTAGAAACGAAAAAAATATTATATTAAAACAAGATTACAAGTGATAATTTACGCCCATAAACTTACTGGTTTCAGAGACGCATCTCTAGTTAGCATGATGTGATTTTTTTTTTTTTTTTTTTTTTTATAACAAAGGAACCTTTCATTAATGAAAATTCAAGGTTACATTGGGTTTAAAATGGAAAATTAGAGAATACAAAGTAACAAGAACATGCCATACTAGTACAACACCGAAAAATCCCACAAGAGAAAGAGAAGGATTAACGGAACATGACAAATACAAGCATGAATAAGAACCGATTAAATCGGTGGAATAATGGTTTTTATCAGAATTAAATTCCAACCATTTTGTTTGTTTTTCTTCTTCATAAAGAAATGCTCCTAAAGTTGGAGTGATATGCTCAAATCTCTTAAAACTTGTGATGAACATCCCGTCGTCAAGAATATCATTGTTGAAGATTCCGTCGCCGGATAATTCAAGGATGAAGATTCCGTTGCCGGAGACAAAAATGATGAAGATCTCGTCGTTGGAATGCATCTCAAATGATTTTAAAACCCATGGTACCCAAAAACGACCATTAAAGCCGCAATAAACCTCTCTAGTAGATGAGATAAAATCACCATAAAGGCGCACAAAACTAATCAAATGATAAGAGAAAAACATAAATAAACCTACTATAACAAAGATATAGTGAAAAGTAGTAAAAGGAGATGAGATTCCCGCTCAGATCCGGCCCAAAACGGACCAGATTTGAGCCGGTGGTGTTTCCGGCGAGAGAACTTTTTTTTTGTGTTGAGGGGCTAGAGAGAGGAGGGAGGGTATTTACATGATGTGAATTTTTACTTTTCTTTCAACCAGGATGATTGTGAAACTGTTGAAAACAATGACAGCATTCACCAATTTAACTTCCAAAAAAATGATTTACCATGAGTGAGAGAAGTTGTCAAACAAAGTACAGTACAAATACAAAACTGAGTCAAAGCAGCTTTCATTGTCCAACAATAATTTACGGCCGTCCTCCCGCCTTGAATTTAAATGAACCGGCAGAAATATAAATAGAAAGGTCTTTTCAGTAATTCCATAAATAAATTAGCACAATTTCTTAATTATCATCTTCTCCTTTCTAAATTGTCTCATGCTAAGTTATGGGGAGGCTTGTTTTTCTTTTCCTGTTTTATAATACTCTCTCTGTCTTCCACGACGTGTGAGTTTAGCTCTAGCTCTCCTTCTTCTCTACGCCCAAAAAAAATAAAAAATAGAGCTTCTATGCAGACAATTTCTTCGTAATCTGCTACCCATTTTCTCTGGTAATCGTTATTTTTCTTCTTCTCCTTCTATTATTCTTTCTTGGAGCTGAATTTTAGGTTCCTGGGTTTTTTAGTGTGTTTGGGTCTAAGATAAGAGCTTGATTGTGGGGTTTGTAATGTGTAGTTTGAACTTTGAAGATCTTCAGCTGTTTACTTTTTAGGGTTTGTTGATGGTTAATCACATTTGTTAGCTGCTTTCTTAGGAGTCTAAGCTACTATCTTCTAGTACTCTGAATATCTGAAGAGTTCTTGGGGTTTCTAGATCTATGGATGTTTTGGGACTTGGGGTGCTTTGGTGCATTCCCAGTACAGACGAGAATTTCTGTGATTTTTAGGGTATTCTTACAAGCTATAAGCTATCTGCATAAAGATTTCACATTTATTTATTTTTTATTGAATTTTCCTGCTTTTGAAGATTATTTGTTATGAGTTTGATTAGGTTAATTGATCAATTGAGCTGAATTTGATGTAAAATTTCGTTCCTTGGACCATAACTATCTTGTTTGTCAACTAATTTTTGCTTCTCTATTTTTTTGGTTGGAATGATCAGTTTCTATGTTAATCATTTGACAATTGTTTAAATATGGATTTTACTGGTTGCAGTTAAAGGAGCAATAAGAAGTGAAATTGGTGCTACACAGAAGCTATTGGGGAGGTCTTATTAAGTGTTGATCCAAATGACGGTTGATGCGCCACCTGACTACTCGCATAGTTCAAGAACTAGTAGATCTGGTTTTAGCTCCAGCAATGGGAATGCGACCCCCACATAGCTATTCCGCCATGTCAAATGATGATGATTACGATAGCGATGGTTCAAATTTTGCACCTCCGTAAGTTTTTATAGTTCCACTTCCAGTAGTTATAGACTATCAAATTGATACTTCATTTGTCATTAACGATCCCGGGTTTGTCAATTTCTTCTGTATGACATTATGACTATATAGTTTGCAGAATAATGAAAAAATGGTGACTGGTCGTCAATTTGGTCAGCTAGAAAATCTTGTATATAAATTTTACAAATTCATTTTGAACTAAGTATTAGAAAGCAATCCAGTTTCGTTCTTTCTAACTTGACTTAGTGCAGTCTCAATGTACGGCTCCAAGTTTTTGCTTTCATGTGATTCACACTTGGTGCCTTGTGCCAGTCGGATCTACTTTATCTTAAATTTTGCCCGATTTTGCTCTCTTTACTTATTAGTTTTTTTTTTGTAGTTCAGTTAACTGCAAGCTTATACACTGCTATATGTTTCTGCAGCACTCCAATGACACTTTCAATGGCAATGCCGGCCGAACTGGCTAGTGCGATACCTTTGATTGATAGGTTCCAGGTACGAAAATATGTTATTCTTTCTCTCATTAACTTTCTGTAGTCCCTGATGATATTTTAAGAGCCTCAAAGGAAACATATTCATCACCTAGTTTTTTTACTTGGTTCCACTAACAGGATAGCGAGAAATTCCCTGTTTGTTTGATCTTTTAGATGCATAAACAAGTGGTTGAATTGTTCGACCAATTCATTTTAACATTCATTTATGTGCTCAATTTCAGGTAGAGGGGTTTCTGAGGTCGATGCATAAGCAAATTCAATCAGCTGGGAAGCGTGGATTTTTCTCTAAAAGATCTGTGGGTCCTCAAGTTCGGGAAAAGTTCACCTTTGAAGACATGCTTTGTTTTCAAAAGGTAATAAAATTGGCATGATGAGGAATACTTATAACTGCTATTGGTACGACCTCGCTAGAAATCTATTTCGACTTCAAACTAATGATGTATATATCCTTTTCAACAGGATCCTATTCCTACCTCATTGCTCAGGATAAACAGTGATCTGGTAAGCCGAGCCATAAAATTGTTCCAAGTGATTTTGAAGTATACAGGAGTGGATGCATCTGATAAAGTAACCCCTATGAGCTTAGACGAAAGGATTGAGCTTGTTGAGAAACTGTTTAAGCACACTCTAAAGCGTTCAGAACTTCGAGATGAACTCTATGTACAGATTTCAAAGCAAACACGCAATACACCTGATAAGTACGTTCATTCTTTTAAAAATAAGTATCTTTATTTTCATTTCTATCATATCTGAATCTTAATTCTTTCAAGCAAGATTATCATCTCTTTAGTGTTCGATTAACATTTTGTTGTTGTTGAATTTTGAATATACAGGCAATTCTTGATTAAAGCATGGGAGCTAATGTATTTATGTGCGTCCTCCATGCCTCCAAGCAAGGAGATTGCTGGATATTTGTCGGAGCATGTTCATCACGTGGCTCATGGGGTGAATATTGATAGCGAAGTTCAAGGGTTTGCTCTGAACACGTTAAATGCATTGAAGCGTTCTGTGAAGGCTGGATCTAGGCAAACAATGCCTGGTCGTGAGGAGATTGAAGCACTTTTGAGTGGTAGAAAGCTAACTACGATTGTGTTCTTCTTGGACGAAACTTTCGAAGAAATCACATACGACATGTCAACAACTGTTGCCGATGCAGTTGAGGTAGTCTACATATCAACTTGCCAAGACATTGGGCAAAGTATTATTTGCTATATCACTCTTAAATAGCCATAAAAGACTTTTAACTATACCTTACGCTGAAAACAGAGCTACTCTTAGTATTATCGTACTGTAAAATTAAGCTGAACACATGATACACACCATCATTATAAAATTGTTACTAACAGTACTCTGCTGATAGAATTAGCAAGAAGAAATAGATCTAACTAGAACGAGTTTTTTGACCCAGATTTCTATGTCCATAACCTTGTGCATGAGTGATGGAGAAATTAGAAATGTTTCTCATACGCAAGAGGCTAGTAGAGAATCCTTGTCGTTGCTTGCAAGATCTTCCTATGGACTTTCAATCATGATATAGAGAGAGACACCTCAATAGCTATATAGGACAGTTCATTACTAATTAAATTAAATGTAGTATATATTAACCTTAAGTACACAACTACACTCTCTCTCAAAAAAAAAAAAGTACACAACTACACCCTGAACCAGACCTTAATTCATATTGTTACTAATCTGGCCTAACTTGATTAGATTTGTTGCTAAACTACTAAAAAGCTAACCTGGTGTACTTATGTATTTATTAGGTTTATAGAAGGTTGATTATTGTGGTACCATCATATTCTATCCTCTAAATAAGATCAAGTCAGTTTCACATTTACATATAATGGATGTTTTAGTAACTCCTTTCATAGATTTTCAGTTAAGACTACAGTGATGGATCTGCAGCTTTTCCTTCTCGTTGAAATATGATCGCATTGTAATATTGCTGCTTCTTCTCAGGAACTTGCGGGGATTATAAAACTCACCACATATTCCAGTTTCAGCCTTTTTGAGTGCCGTAAAGTTGTCAGTGGCTCTAAATCAACTGATCCTGGAAATGGTAAACTCATCATCTTGATTAGACCTCCAGATTAAACAACTGATATATTTCCTTCTAACAGTGTTTGTTACGCCGCACAGAGGAATACATTGGGTTAGATGACAACAAATACATCGGGGATCTTTTAGCTGAATTTAAGGCCGCCAAAGACCGAAGCAAAGGAGATATCTTGCATTGCAAATTGACATTTAAGAAGAAGTTGTTTCGGGAGTCAGATGAATCTATTGAAGAGCAAATGTTTGTGCAGTTATCATATGTTCAGGTATGTGTGCTCACCTTTAAGGTTACTTTGAGCTAGTTTTTAAAAATAATCTGAGTGAGACCCCTTCTGGAATGTTAATCTTTTCTCTAAGCAAATGCGAGTGAGTGAGTGACTCAGCCTGGTCCAAGACTTGATGAAAGATCATGTAAATAGATCAAACACTTATATGGTTTGCTCTTTGTTCTATTCAAAACGCCATAAAATTGTACTTCTGGAAGAGTACATAAAGTTTGTATCGAGGACATTATGTTTTTATCAACGTTGAACATCTCATACAGGACAGATATGGTTTATCAGAAGTTATGGCTCGAAGGAATTGGTTTCTGTACCATTTAATTAATTTCAGATAAAATATCACATGACTTGTTATAGTTAGAGGTCATCTTTGTTGCCTTGGGTGTAGTGTGATTTTTGAATTCTACAGCATCAACTTTGTTATTAACGAACAATTTTATGGCAGTTGCAACATGATTATATGCTGGGTAATTATCCTGTTGGGAGGGATGATGCTGCACATCTTTCTGCTTTGCAAATTTTGGTTGAGATAGGTTTCCTCGGCAGTCCTGAAGCATGCACGTAAGTACTTTGTCTTCTCACTTCTTTGAACTTGTTTCACTTGTTATTGCAAGCTGGGGCTTGTTTTCAACATAACCATATGAGGTTTAATTTCTAAATATGGAAAACTTTTCAGCGACTGGACATCACTTCTTGAAAGGTTCTTACCTAGACAAATTGCAATTACTCGAGCAAAGCGGGATTGGGAGCAAGATATCCTTTCTCGTTATCGTCTAATGGTGAGGATTATTTTGGGATTTTCTGGTTACCTTTGATGCTTGATAATATCTTTCTTTTAACACCTTTTGCTGTTCATTTAGGAACATTTGTCAAAAGATGATGCAAGACAACAATTTCTTCGAATTCTAAGAATTCTTCCGTATGGAAACTCGGTATTCTTTAGTGTTCGGAAGATTGATGATCCCATTGGATTACTTCCAGGTCGTATCACTTTAGGCATCAATAAGCGCGGGGTAAGCTTTAAATTGATGCAATGTTGCAATTACCTTCCTGAAGATGTACTATCATCATGATATGAAGCTTGATAAGATAATTTTTTCTTACAATCTAGGTTCATTTCTTCCGTCCGGTTCCAAAAGAATATTTGCATTCTGCTGAATTAAGAGACATAATGCAATTTGGTAGCAGCAATACTGCAGTTTTCTTTAAGATGAGAGTTGCAGGGGTCCTACATATATTCCAGTTTGAAACTAAGCAGGTTTTCAATAGTTCCACTTTATTTTTTCAAACATCCTTTCCTAAATTTTGTATGTCTTTTGGATTCTTATCAAACTGGAACTCTTCAGGGAGAAGAGATTTGTGTTGCCCTTCAAACACATATAAATGATGTAATGCTGCGTCGATACTCGAAGGCACGCTCTGCTGCCAACGGGCCTGTCAACGGAGATATCACCCAAAAGCCAAAATCTCCTAGCATGAGTGTTTATGAGAAGCGTGCTCAGGAGTTGTCTAAGGCCGTTGAAGAATCTCAAAGAAATGCTGATCAAGTAGGTATTTTGAATTGTGTGAAGATGCTAACCAATGTTTAGAAAAGCGAAAGCTTAAAGTGCGCAGCTTTAAAGCATTGATATAATTTTTTTTTTTTTTTGATATCTATTTGAAAACTAATAAGTGCACTGAAAAAGAGGAAGAAGAAGTTGTAAAGAGAACAAGAAACGCCTCGAGTCTCTTGACAGCTGGCTTATTATAAGTTAAACAAGTTCCTACTCTTGACAACGGCTTCTTATAAGTTACACAAATTTTCTACTTGAAAGCTGGCTTCTTACAAGTTGTAAAAGTTTGAGACAAGTTAGGGTTGGGCTTTAAACTCTTTTTCTTTAAGTGTCTGACCTACTTCTAAAGCATACTTTTCAGTGCGTTGGCTTGCTTTGAAAAAAAAAAACTCCCTTATTGAACAAAAAATTAACTGGGCAGGAAATGTTCTTTGAGCCATCTAAATGTGTGTCTCCGGTAGCTTTTGATATGGATTTATCATATACTGTATAATAAGTTATTTATGTTGTGTAGTTATCTGAAGAGTTGCATGAAAAGCAAAAACAAGAAGTTGAAATGCAAGAGGAACTAGAAAGGCTGAAAGACTCATTGAGATCTGAAATGCAAAATGTTGAAGATGTCAAGTGTGATCGTGATAAACTAAGATCACTATGTGAAGAAAAAGATTCAGCTCTGCAGGTATGGATTTCTGTTTCTGTTGCAGGTTTAGTTTTTCTTTTTCTTTTTGAATTCTACAGCTAAGTAAGTTATCACTCATCATACATATAATTTTGTTCTGATAGGCAGCTCTCATGGATAAGAGAAGCATTGAGGCGAGACTGGCGAATCTGAGTCAAGGGCGATCTACGGTAGAGAATAATGCTAGGAAGGATTTACAAGTACACAATACTCAGGTAACCCTGTGAAATCATTTTTATACTTACCAACTTCAAGATCCCCTGTCGTTTTAGTTGTTGAAAATTGTAAGTGTTTCTGAGTGTAGTACATTTTATGGTCCTATAATGCTTAACTTGCAATGCTGACATTTTAAATTTTCGTTTACCCTTAAAAGCAGGCTGTTAATAAATTACAAGAGGAGTTGAAATCCGTTACCGGGGAGCTTCATGCAGCTGAAGAAACTGCTAAAAGATTGGCCAATGAAAAACAATTATTGGAGCAAAGAATAACAAGGCTTGACAAGAAGAAATCTGACGAGGTATTGAATGACCTTTGCACTCTTGTGTTTTTAAAAATTTGATTTTATGTAATTATTAATATTCTTGTTCAAATTGCTAAAGAATTGTGAATTTCATGTTTATTTGAATCTAAAACTGCAGATGGAAATTCTAGAGAGAAACTTTGAACAAGAACGACGCACCCTCAGACAACGGGTGGCTGAACTTGAAAGAAAACTGGAACAAGTGACACAAGAAGTTGCTGTTGCAGAGTCTACTCTAACAGTTAGAAATTCAGAGTTAGATACTTTGCAAACTAGTTTAAGAGAGCTAGAGGAACTAAGGGAAATGAAGGAGGTGATTATCATCTATTAGCTTGCATGTTTTTGAGCTGTTATTATGGGAGTCTGAAGACAACCTGTTTTTAATATATACATTTATTAAATTGAACATTTGAACTCCTTTTAATGCTCAATATTGTTTGTATAATGTTCTCATATATTTTCTACTTGATTATAGGACATTGACAGGAAAAATGCACAAACTGCTGCTATTTTGAAGAGACAAGGGGCTCAACTGCTAGAATTTGAAACACTATACAAGGAAGAACAAGTTTTACGAAAGCGATATTTCAATACAATTGAAGGTAGGTCGTTCTGAACTTTTAATTATTTCTTGCTATTTTTACTTATTTGTTCACACTATTAGTGTTAAGGTGATTGGTTTCATGTCACTAAATATTTTGTCCTGCGAATCTTCTATTTTTAGATATGAAAGGCAAAGTTAGAGTATTTTGCCGGTTGCGCCCTCTTAGTGCCAAAGAAGTTTCTGAAGGGGAAAAGAATGTTGTTGTAAGTTATGACGAGTACACAATTGAGCATCCTTGGAAAGACGATAAAGTAAAGCAACATCTGTATGATCGTGTTTTTGATGGTCGTGCTTCTCAGGAGGATGTTTTTGAGGATACAAAAGTAATGTTCTTTAATTATTTATCTATTTTGTAGAGGTAAGAAAATGAATTATCTATAATGTCCTTGACTTTGTGCACTACTCTAATGCAGTATCTGGTGCAATCAGCTGTGGATGGATTTAATGTTTGCATATTTGCATATGGTCAAACTGGTTCAGGAAAGACTTTCACTATATATGGGTCGGAGGACAACCCTGGGCTCACCCCAAGAGCAACTGCTGAAGTTTTCAAAATCTTAAAGCGTGACAGTAAGAAATATTCTTTCTCGTTGAAAGTAAGTTCTGCTACCTTGTCTATTTCCTAAGAACAAAATAGAGAAATAATTTGAATTGTCGATGCAAACATAGCTTTCTTGACTGACATTAGCAATGATATTCTGCAGGCATACATGGTTGAGTTGTATCAGGATACATTAGTAGATCTTTTATTGCCAAAGAATGCAAAGCGCTTGAAGCTGGAAATTAAAAAAGATTCAAAGGTTATACTTTTATCCATTTCAACTAAATGGTTGAAACTGTTGTTCAATATGAATCTGAAAATGTCACATATTTTTTTATTGATGAAGAAATCTTCTTTTGGTACCGTGGTTCTGTTACTCATTACATTATCGTTTTGATCATTGGTTAGCTAAACTAGTTGTTTCTCTTACTCAACATTTGTTTCATCCTTTGTTATCCTAAGTTCAATCTTTCAATATACTCAGGGAATGGTATCTATAGAGAATGTAACGGTTCTACCCATCTCGACCTACGAAGAATTGAGAAACATAACATTGAGAGGTGCTGAACAACGTCATACATCAGGGACTCAGATGAATGAAGAAAGTTCAAGATCTCATTTGATTCTTTCTGTTGTTATTGAAACTACGAACTTGCAAACTCAGTCAATTGCTCGAGGAAAGGTTTGAATCTATTACCCAACCATGATAGATATTACTTGCCTTCATCTGAGCGAAGCTGAATAAATAATTAAGTTGGCTGGAACCATATTCTGTGTCTAAGTTACAAATATCTATGTTTGCAGTTGAGTTTTGTGGATCTTGCTGGCTCAGAAAGAGTTAAGAAATCAGGCTCTGCTGGAAATCAATTAAAAGAAGCGCAAAGTATTAACAAGTCACTTTCAGCACTTGGAGATGTGATCAGTGCTCTTTCTTCAGATAATCAGCACATTCCCTACAGGAATCACAAGTTGACAATGCTGATGAGTGATTCATTAGGTGGAAATGCAAAAACTCTTATGTTCGTGAACGTCTCTCCGGCTGAGTCAAATGTAGATGAAAGCCACAATTCTCTCACGTACGTTTTTCTTCCTTCTTCTTCATTGAATCAAAATGTAGGGATAATGAAGTGATTCATAGCTAAAATACAATTGAATCCAAAAGTTGTTATGGCAGGCAAGTTACTATGGATGAGATCTATAAGTTAAATGTTGATGTCATTATCCGCTACGAAAATTCTCTTACATTGACTTTCTCTTTTAGTTTGCAGTGGCAATCCTTCATAAAAATGATTTTCCTGGCTCTCCAATGCTGTCTTGTTTAGACCGTTTATGAATTTTATACAGTTATTGCCAAAGTTTTATAAAGTTATTTCTTAATGCAGGTATGCCTCAAGAGTCAGATCTATTGTGAATGATCCAAGCAAAAACGTTTCGTCAAAAGAAGTGGCTCGTCTAAAGAAGCTGGTTGCTTACTGGAAAGAACAAGCGGGTAAGAGAGGTGATCTGGAAGAGCTCGAAGAAATACAAGATGAACGCCCAACAAGAGAGAAGACAGATGGCCGCCATTCCCTATAAGTGTATTTGTTTGCAACAATGCAGGTTGAGTATTTTCTCCTCTACTCGATGAATGTATAAACCTGTCGAAGTTCTTGTACCCGTATCATTGATGTTGGTATTGCTTGGCTGGTGAGCCACTACTAGAGGAACCAAATATATTTGGTTGAAAAAATTAACATCAGAGTTGTGTATAGTAAAAAAAGAAGAAGGTATATATATGTTTTGGCTATTTCATCGGTATCTTTTAAAATCATTATCATCTGGAATTCCATTTATCATTCTATATTTGCTAGTCGGCTTGGCTTGTAATTGGAAACGTTGACGGCAGTGGCCTAGTATCATGAAGTTACATGAAAGAAATTTTGTGACTGAAGGTATATGGCAAGAAAGACCCGATCTAACAAACTTTAGGTGTTTTTTTTTTTCTTTCTGAAACAAAGGCCTTCAAAAAGGCTAATGACCCAAATTGGAGGCACATACCAGTACATAGTAGATTTGTGTTTTTTTGCCCATTGAGCAAGCTCATGAACAACATAATTATATAATCTAGGTTGAAAAGAGAAAATATAAGCTTCTAAACTGGAAAAAAAAACTGAGCGTCTTTAAAGATAACATCTGTCCTAAAATCAAAATCAAACTGCCATGAAGAAAATTGTTTGATAAGATCATGCGCATCACTTTCAATAATGATGTGAGAAAGTTTTTGCTCCACTGTTTACTTTAACACTGCCTAGATTGCTCTACCTTCGGCCTCAACATCAGATTCGACTTCAAAAACCATTGCAGCACAAAAGGAAGCTTTGCTGGTAAAGTCTCTCATCACATAGCCTGCTCCATTGTCCAAGGAAGAATCATCAAAGGTACCATCAAAATTGCATCCAACCAAGAGGTGGGGGCATCCATTTATCCAGTAAACCAATAAAAATAGAGGGACTAATGTGCAGTTTAGGTTTCCTAGTCAAAAGCATAGCTCTGGCTCTATTCTGGACAACTATATGGGATTCCTAGCAAGAGCTATGGGTAGTGTCACTCTTTCAAATGAAGGAGTGCACACTACCTATTTGATCAAAATAGAGGCTGCTATGGGTAGGTTTCTACCCACTTTCCCCCTAAACTCGCTGGAATCAATCGAACGAGTGGTTGGGAGTGTAACAATAGATGGGGACTATCCTCCGTCTGGAAAAAGAACAACAAATGGGGGACAATCCGCCGTTTTATTTTATTTTTTGAGATAGACGGGGGACTGTTCCCCGTCTAGATAAATTTTTAGTTTTGCATGGGGACTATCCCCGTGTATGTATAGTTTCAGTTTTTAAAATATTATTAAACACAAAATTTTCCCTTCATTCTTATTTTATTAAAAAGTTTTGATTTTTTTTAGTAGACGGGAAATTGTTACACGTTTAGTCTTCCATTTCATTTTCCCCATAGTGTGTTCCCTCCTTCATATGAACTAGTCCTCCTTCATATGAAAATGGAGACTACCCATAGCTCTTGCTTTTAGTGTTTTGAAAAACTAAGATTTTTCTGCTACTCCAAAGACACCAAAGAATGGTAACAAACAAGCATTGAGATTCATCAGGCAGTTTAGAAACATGATCAATTAACTAGAACATCAACCAATCAACGAAAGATTTATTACTAAAGGCCTGAGTGTTAACACACGGAGAGGAGAGGAACCAAACACGTCTAGCAAAAGGAAATTAGACCAAAGCATGCATGACAGATTCATTTGGGTGAAGGCATCTAGTACAATCTACATCGTTCATAGGCATTCTAGTATTGAGGACAGTTCTAGTAGGTATAACTTTTTTAGCAGCTTTCTAGGTAAAAATTTGAATTCTATGAGGAACTTGAATTTCCAAATGCGCTTCCAAATATTACTATAAGGGGAGGGACCTAAGTCCTCTTATTCCCAAGTAGGCAGATTTAGAGGTAAATCTACCATTCTTTGAAAGATCCCAAGCCCTCCTATCAGGAGTGCACAACTATCTTAATGGAATGGTGATGATCTTCTCAACAGAAGCATCATCAAAATGGGTATTAAGTCTACCAATATCCCAAGATCTAGTAACGGGGTCAATGAAGTAAGAAACTTTGATGTTACGGGTCTGGAGGGACATGAGGATTAGGTGTGGCAGATCCCGGACTTAAGATCCATTTATCACACCAAGGGTCAATAAACTGACCATCACCCACAATCCATGAAATAAAAGGCATAATGCTTTCCTTAATAGCATGCAAACATTTCCAAGTCCAGGAACAGGTACTAGGGCATTTAGCATTTAGGAAGTCAGTCTTAGGGAAATACCTAGCTTTAAGAATCTTGGCTAAGAGGCAGTCAAGATTATCAATAATTTTCCAAGCATTTCTAGCTAGCATAGCCAAATTGTTCAACTCAGCCTTCCTAAACCCTAAGCCACCTTCAAATTTGGGAGAGCAGAGAATATCCCAACCTAAAAGATGCAATTTTCTATCCTTAGGGTCTAAAGTTTCCTTCCACCAAAACTTACATAAATGAGAATCAATCTTCCTACAGAGATATTTGGGGACAAGAAAGGCTCGCATCTGGTAGAGAGGAATAGCCTGACAACCATGTTTTATCAAGGTAGATCTAGCAGCATGGGATAAAAGTTTATGGAACCAAATGGAAATTCTAGCATCAACAACTTGCAAAGTACTCATATGAGTTTGAATTTTAGAGGCTTGAAAAACAGTAGGGGTTCCAAGATACTTTTCACCCAAGTCTCTAGTATGAATATCAAGAATGTTAGACAAATGGCATTTTAAGGTTCAAGAATTTTTTACTAAACAAAATCCAAGACTTTTCAAAATTAATCTCCTGACCAGAGGCTAAGCAATACTCATGCAAATAATCCTTAATGGTTTCAAAATATTTTATAGTAGCTTAAGAGAAAACCAAAGAATCATCAGCAAATAGGAGGTGAGTCATTATGAGGGGCATCTTTGCACACTTTAATGCCCTCAACTATACCTCTCCTAGAAAGAGCATCAATATAAGCAGTGTAGGAGCAGAATCTCGCAACAACTATGTGCTAGCGAAATTGTGACTAATAAGAATTCGCGAAGACTTCGCAGAGTACTTAAAGAATGACGTAGCAGATGACATCAGCATAATTCATGAGGAAAGTGTGAGTAACTTGCGAAATTATAGAGTGAACCCGCGAGAAGGTGACAAGAGCTTGCGAGAATATGAGCTGTATGTGAGCTGTTATCCACTATGTAAACACTATATAAATAGGAGAGCAGGAGAGAGAAAGGAGAGGATAATTTTGGTAAGAGAGAGAGATATTATTTCAGAGAGAGATATTTTTAGAGAGAGAAAGATTTTATTTTCTTTATCATCTTCTTCCCCAAAAACTAGATCTAGAGCTCTAGAAAATATCCATTAATGAAGATTCTAAATGTAATTCTTATGTAACCTCAACAATCATAATGAAGAACTATGGATGTAGATCACATTGATCGAACCATGTAAAAATCCTTGTGTCAATTTAAATTTCTAGCACTTATATTTGAAATTTCGGTGATTAATAAGATTTAGATCTACAAAATATTATAGGGGGTGTGTTGTAGGAAATCCCGCAACTACATTTTTGGCGCTAGAAACACTACCTACTTGTTGGTTCCAAGAAGATTCAAAGAAATTAGTTACGGTTGATATGAGTTTAACTGGATCTATAAGCTACACGGGCGAAAACAGAAATTCTAATGAGAGAACAACAACTAACATCAGGAATTCACAAAATCAGGGATTTAGAAACAGTCACAGATATTGGTGCCGCATCAAAGATTATAGACAAAGAAAGTACAGCAAGAAAGAGATCTAATGAATCTGCATCAATTAATTGTTCAAACAGGACAAATTCTCTCTTATCTCTTTAATTATATGTTAATAATCTAGGTCTGTAAAATTTCGAGTTTTTAACTACCAAACTTTGTTTTTCACAAAAATTCATTTTATGTCGATAGCTTGGATTGAAACGAGTTTTGATCATAGATTTACACCTGTAACCATGATTTTAGAAACTCACTTTCGAGATTTCGAAACTATTAAGCATCAAAAATTTTCATACTTTTTAGGCTGTGCGAACCATATTCTACAAAATGAATTTGTCTGGGCTTATACAAATTTCGAAAACGTTCATTTTTAAAGCTTTGATTGAATTTGGGAATTTTATAAAATTAAAACGTGTATGACTGAAGCTATCGCTAAGCAGGTGATGCTAATCTATAGTTCCAATGAAGAAATGAGAAGAAGAGAAAGTGTGCGAAAACAACGCATGCTTATGAAATTGTTCTTGGAGATTAATGAGAAGACATCAGCGAAAGGAAATAACAGGGACGGTAAAATAGCAGGCGAAGCAAATGGAGCACAACAAGGATATTTTATCGCAGCAACAACGAAGTCACGGCAACTCAGGCTATAACAATACGAAGTAGGATCGAGAATACTTTTCAGCATAAACAAATACAGGCGAAGTGATTCAATGAAGAAGACTTAATGCAGCTTCGTCAACAGACCAAATAATAAGACCCAGAGAGCAAGAGAAGAAGATGCAGTGTAGAAGGCTCATGAGTAGAAGATAACAAGATACTTCTATGCTACCATAATAATGAGTTTGAGTTGCTGACGAAACAGAGACTTCAAATAAGGGAGCAAGTTAGCTCGTGACATTTCAGATTCATTTCGCCAACATGTGATATCGGACGTTTCGTCAACAATCACTCAGATAAATATAAAGCCAGTTCGAATCCAGCAACCAACAACAATTTGATCTTCATCATTGCTTCACTGTAAAGGAAAAATACCAAATGTGATTCGTTGATAGTACCAGCACTAATCCAACCAAAGCCAATACCAAGAGCAGAAAAGCAAAGTTAGAGAAACAACTAAGAGTTGCTAGCAAAGAACTGAAATGGAAGACGTACATATTGGCGAAATAATCAACTAGGAGAAGACCAAAGTTTGTCAAGCGAAGATACCAACAGGGTGATGTGCCATCAAAGCAAGGTGGAACATTTTCCAGACGTGAGGGAAAGAGAAAGGCGAACAAATGAAAGAAATGAAGAGAGACTTACAGGTGTAGACGAAGGAGTTATCATTACAATGCCAAGAAGTTCGCAATAATTAAGTTCAACGCAATCAGCTAAATCTCAGTTAGAGTTAATATCAGTTTGAAAAGATTCAATGCCTGCAAAGCTAATAGCTCACGCGAAGAGAACAGTTTACGCGAAGTAAGAGTGCAGTAGTCAAAACTTCATCGTCAGTTATCAGTGAGAAGTTATCATCATCCATCAATAGCGGGAAGAGATCATTGTCGACCAACAACAAAAATAGTTTTCAATGAACCCATAATAATAGACCTTGCGAAGAGGAAGAAAAGCTAGTGAGTTATCTGGCCTATACTTCTGTGAAGCTATCTCATGTTCAGGGTTATGCGAAGCTATTCCACGGCTCTGCGAATAGTGCTTGCGTGATTATTTTACCAACGAAGAAGGAAGCCAATCCCAGTTTCATCGTTTAAAGCTTACCAAACAATAAACAAACCTTCGCTGCATAAGTTCGTATAGCATCATCACTTCGTGGCTACTCAAATATCAGAAATTTAAAAGCTAAGTACTCATTTTCTTAAAAAAAAAAAAAAAAATGTTTTGGTTTACTTTTGCAAGTGTTTTGATATGACCAAATCCTATATTTACGAAAAATGTTTGAAATCAAAACACAACCTGTTCTTAATCAAAAAATTGACTATTCCTTAAAACCATGATATAAAACGAGTTTCGTTTTGAAATTTAAAACCACCGGAACTTGATTGGACAGTAGTTTGCTTGTACCAAAGTATAGTATATATTTAAATCTTCGCAGGGTAACAACTTTCTTAGTTCTTCATTGGATTGTAGTTTGCTTGCAGCAAAGTATAATTACAGGTGAAGATTAAAGCTTGAAGAGCAAAAACCAAGCAAAAGAAACTACATGTATGGATAAAATTTATTAAGGATCGATAATCAATTAGAGAAGAAGGGATATAGAAGAAGATCCCTTTGTCAAACAACTCCAGCAACCTAACCATCTCGTAAAAAATGAAAGCTTGCGAAAGGAGTCAACCCGTCCAATAGTTTCTGCGCAGTCACGATAACTTGCGAAAAAGAACTAAAAAAATCAACATCTCAGTCAAAGCCAGAGAATCATCCACAAAGATAAAGTAAAGATGCTTACTTGATCGTCAGCTACTGTGAAGAAATACGAAAAATGAAAAGATGATGAGGCAACTAAGGAAGAAGTATTTCTGCGAAGTCAGCAACCAGCAAAGAAGTTTAACGTACATCAAAAATCATTCATAGAAGCAGCGAGATTTCACACCAAACTTATCAGTAGTAGCATTAGTTCAACTCGCAAGTCACATCAGTTTGCAGGAAAACAGTTACATGGGATGATCTATTTTTTTAGATTACCTATAATAATTCAACTCGCAAAGAAGATGGAATAATTGTTCTTATTTTATCGTCATATGGAAACAAGGAACTCTCTGTCGTAAACAAGCAAAAGTGAAAGGAAGAAAGGAAGGAGATCTAACAGGAAGATCAGATTGGGATCCACATTAATAGTCATAAGTACAAAGATTCTCGGCAAATGCATTATCTATGCGAAACTAGGATACTTTCTCAAACGAATTCATGTACCTTTGGAAACTCAGAAGAACATGGGAGTAAGAGAAAGCTTATACAAAGGACGACTATAAAGAATAAGTCATGCGAATCTTGCCACTCTTTCACAAGTTGAAGACTGCACAGATGGTCACGAATGAAAAGAAGAAGCTTGATGTCGTAAGATCGAGTCTCACCGCAGCAATATTTTTTCACATTTTTTCTAAAGTTGCCTAAAGAGAAGATAGTAATAAGATGACGGTAGTATGGCTTTCTTTCGCAATCAGAAGCCAATATAGATGGTCAACAGCGAAGAGAAGGAGTTTGATGCTGTGAGATCGATTCTCTACTCAACCATATTTTTACATGTTTTATCCAACTTCACAAGAGAAGAAAAGAATAAGAAGAAAACTTCACCAACTTTATCAAAAACAGAAGTTGGCACATATGGTAAAGTCAGCAGAGTATGCGTTCGTGTTCGCAGGATCGAATCCCAACTTTCGCAGACTTTTTGCATGTTTTTACTTGAAATGCTAGAGACAAAGATCACATTAAAAGAACGATATGGTCAAATTCTTTCATAAACAAGAGCTAGGAAAGTTGGTTAGAGGCAAGAACAATGAGTCTGAGGACGCAAGTTCAAATCCCACTTCTCGCGAATTTTTCCCATCTTTTTTGCAAAGAAGAGACTTGATGATTATCTCGCAAAGAATGAAGACAAGAATGATTATCTCACAGAGAATGAAGAAAAGAATGATAATTTCGCAAAGAATGATTGAAAGAATTGACAGAAATGAAAGAATGAATGAATGGGACGAACCTTTATGGCGTACACCCTAGTTCGCGAATAAAATTTCGCAAGAGGCAAATGTAAGACCTAAAGTGCACCATATAAGGGGGTATCTCTTGACATGGCTCAGGGAAAAGGTTACACCGCTCCTGGAACCTGAGTCATGGAGATTTGGTGTCAATAAAGCCCACCCGGGAGAGATACCTTGGATTTCCAACTATATATATAAGGTTATACCCTGGTTGGACGACCGAGGGTCTCTTCCAAGGAGTCAGTGTATGACCAAGGTACCGAGGTACACGTTTGAGCCAAGAGTGCCTGGGGCATTTGAAGTGTCTCGGCCATTCTTGGCAAGTCTTGGCACATGCTGCACTCGACCAGATGAAAAATTCAATTAGGGTGCAGTCTCGTAACCATAAGCCCTATAGGTATAAGGGATAAGAGGCTGCGAAAACAACTGGTTGTTGTTAAGACCGGATGGGAGGAGCTAGTCTTGTATGGCCGATGTATGCCTCCTTGAAGGGGCAACCAGGGAGATGATAAGGGCGGCACCCTCCATTAGGGAGATGATAAGTGTCTTAAGACGCAAATGTCATGAGGCTCTATTTCCGCAAGAAAATTTAGGCTTGTCATATTTGTGCGATGATCTTGAAGAGGCAATAATACTAACGCGAGGGTAAGACGAGATCAATGGGTCTTTACATGAAAATGTAAAGACGTCATGCGATTTCGTCGCAAGACGGCAATGTCATGGGGCTTCAAGTTCGCAAGAATTTTTAGGCATGTCATATTGTCGCAAGAAAAACATCCTGCAGAGGCAATAATACTAAAGAAATGATAAGACAAGATCAATGGGTCATTACATGAAAGTGTAACGACGTCCTGCGATTTTTTCGCAAGACGGCAATGTCATGGGACTTTATGTTCGTAAGAATATATAGGCCTGTCACATTGACGCAAAAAACGAGGGGTGGAAAAATAAGACCTTTAACTAGGAAGGCAAAATAAGACCACACAAGACAAATGATAAGGCAAGATCAATGGGTCTATACATGAAAGTGTAAAGACGTCCTGCGATTTTGTCGCAATGACGAGGAGAGGCAAAATAAGACCCCACAAAAATGAGTAAGCAAATAAGCTTGCGAAAATGATTATATGTAAACAAATAAGTTTGCGAATATATACATGAAAATGAGTCTGAGTCAGCGAAAATAACAAAGGAGTATTATTCAGAATCTCTCAGCAGCACTATTTAGAATCTCTCAGGAGTGTTATTCAAAATCTCTCAGCAGCACTATTTAGAATCTCTCAGGAGTGTTATTCAAAATCTCTCAGCAGAACTATTTGGAATCTCTCAAGAGTGTTATTTAGAATCTCTCAGCAGTAATATTTATAATCTCTCAAGATTGTTATTCATAATCTCTCGAGAGTGTTATTCAGAATCTCTCAGCAATATTATTTAGAATCTCTCAAGGTATTATTCAGAATTTCGCAGAGGTGTTCATAATTTCGCAGAATAAGTCAGAATTTCTCAGAATGTGATTATTTTGCTAAATGTGGTTATTTCGCGCAATTATTTCGTAAAATTATAAGCAACTTGAAGAGATTATATTATCGCATGAGCACAAAAAATGAGACAGAGGCAAGACAAGAATAAAGAAACAATTCTCTCATTCAACATTCCTCAAGGATTCTACCTTCATAGATAAAGAATAGAGGCAACTATGGATTACCAAGAAAATATTTAATGTTCTTTATCTTCTCGGCAAGAATCATTTCCAAAATGGACAAGAATTCTCACCAAAGATGAAGTAATAATTTCGCATGAATAGAGGCAATACTTATTACATCAAGGACGGATACTTCTTATACTTCTTCAAGGATACTTCATACTTCGTATACTTCGGGATGATACTTCTAAATTACTTCTCAAAGCTTGAACTTCGCAAAAGAATAGAGGCAAGTACGTACTTTTCAAGTCCAAGTATTCTTTCGCTCGTTCCTTCATCAACAAAGATCAAAGACTACTACAACAACGGATTTTTCTTAAAGATCGCTCTTCAAGCAATATTCAAGAAAAAGAGGCAAAATGTAGGAGCGAATCTCAACAACTATGTGCTAGCGAATTTGTGACTAATAAGAATTCGAAGACTTCGCAGAGTACTTAAAGAATGACGTAGCAGATGACATCAGCATAATTCATGAGGAAAGTGTGAGTAACTTGCGAAATTATAGAGTGAACCTGCGAGAGAAGGTGACAAGAGCTTGTGAGAATATGAGTTTGATGTGAGTCATTATCCACTATGTAAACACTATATAAATAGGAGAGCAGGAGAGAGAAAGGAGAGGATAATTTTGGTAAGAGAGAGAGAGAGAGAGATTATTTCAGAGAGAGATATTTTTAGAGAGAGAAAGATTTTATTTTCTTTATCATCTTCTTCCCCAAAAACTAGATCTAGAGCTCTAGAAAATATCCATTAATGGAGATTCTAAATGTAATTCTTATGTAACCTCAACAATCATAGTGAAGAACCATGGATGTAGATCACATTGATCGAACCATGTAAAAATCCTTGTGTCAATTTAAATTTCTAGCACTTATATTTGAAATTTAGGTGATTGATAAGATTTAGATCTACAAAATATTATAGGGGGTGTGTTGTAGGAAATCCTGCAACTATAAGCAGACAAAGCCTCATAGCAAATGATATACAGATAGGGGGTATCCCTTTCCCAGACCTCTCTCTGGTTTTATAAGACCAGTAGGACTACCAGGAGAACATAATAGGAAACGATGGACAAACATTGGTTTATAAGCTTAACCCAATGATTAGATAATCCCATTTTTTTGTACTAACTTTTCAAGAAAAGACCATTCAAGTTTATCATAAGCTTTAGACATATCAAGTTTAATAGCAGCAATTCCATCAATACTCTTATGATGGTTCACAACATAAATAGCCTCATTAGCCAGGAGGATGTTATCAGAAATGCTTCTTTTAGGGGCACATGCACTTTGATTTTGAGAAATGAGATTATTCATAAAAGGTTTAAGTATATTACCTAAAGTTTTAGACAAAATCTTGTTTATGAAGTTATAGAGAGCAGTTGGTCTATATTAGAAGACTAGCTCAACTAGAGGAACCTTGGGAATACGATCTATGTTGGTGTGGTTGAAGAACTTAGCTATATTCCCAGTACGAAAGCAAGTTTGAGTCATATCAACAACAACTTTACCAACAATGTCCCAATGTTTCTGATAAAAAAGCCCCATAAAACCATCAGGTCTAGGGACCTATTTTCCTCCCATTTGGAAAACAATATTTTTTATCTCCTCAACAGATATGGGAGAATTAAGATGAGAACTTTCCTCATCAGTAAATTTCACAGGAAGATCTTGGAGGATTTCATCCTGGAATTGCTGAGGATGGGAAGAGTACAAGGTTTTGAAATAGTCAACAAAAGAAGTAGAAATGATATCTCTATCAGTAAGTATAGTACCAGAAGTGTTCTTGATCCAACTAATGACATTTCTTTTTCTTTTGAAAAGTGTGATTCTATGAAAATATGGAGAGTTTCTATCTCCTTCCATAAGCCACACTTCTCTCGATTTGTCCTTCCAGTGTAACTATTCCAAGTTATACAAGTACTCCAATCTGGCTCTAAGTCTAGGAATGGAATTAGAGTCAGTTGGGTTGGAAGTTTGGACATCTACAAGCTCTTCTCTAGTAGTTTTAATATTGGTATGAATATTACCAAAAGAGGACTTGTTCCAATCACGAAGACCTTTCTTAGTACTAAGAAGTTTAGCTTTCAGTTTAAAGGATGAGGATCCCTCCACATTAACAAACCAAGAGTTGGCTATAATATCTATTCAAGTGGGATCCTCAACCCACATAGCCATGAAATGAAAAGGTCTAGGCATGCAGATGTCATCATAATTAAATCCTATATGCATAAGGCAATGATCAGAGGAATCTCTAGGCAAGTTGTTAACGCAAAGTTTAGGAAATAATTTTTTTAGCAATTTGATTGATTAAACATCTATCTAATCTTTCAAGAATAAGGTCAGTATCTTGTTGCATATTAGACCAAGTAAATCTGGGACCGGAAAAGCCAGGATCATGCAAAGTAAATACATTACGAAAATTCCTAAGATTGAAAAAGTCAGAGTCTTCTACTTCTAATCCACCATTATTATCATCAATTCCTAAAAGAGCGTTAAAGTTTCGTACAAAGAAGATGGGTTCATCAGGAGGTATAGGTGGTAACCGACATTGACTATCCCGAAGGCTTGTTTTAAGTTACTATTAGGCTCTCCATATATATATGACAAAGTTTGGAATGGATGATATCATTGGTTATGACATAGATTCCTCTCGAGCCCAAGGATAAAACATTGAGGTCAATATCTTTTTTCCAGGCCAACACTAACCCACCACTTCTTCCAATACTTGGGACATTAAACTTACATGGAAAACCCATATTTCCCAGTCTTCTAGCAGCCAAATCCTTATTCATTTTTGTTTCAGACAAGAAGATAATATCAGGGTTGATATATCTACAGAGGAGGCTAAGTTCCTTATTAGTATATTTTTTCCCCAAACCTCTAGCATTCCAACACAGCATGTTGACATTATTCACAGGAAAGGTACTCACAATATTAAAAACATTGAAGGATTAATTAGAAGGTGGTAGAGGAGAAGAATTTACCTGATTGGTGGAATCAGAACCACCACCAAGCTAAGAATCATAAGAACCACCATTTTGAGTAGCATCTTAGGAAGAATTGAGACTCGGAGTAGCATAATTATGGAGAGAAAAATTACGGACACTATTGCTGCTTGGGAAATCAGTAGTAGGCGCATTATAACTACCATAAGGATCAATCAAGGAATGGGTATTGAGGGTACAATTGGATAAATTAATGGTAGGGAGATCGACCAATTTGGTGATAGGAGGGCACAAATTCGAATAATCAGGTTCCGAAGGATCACTTTGCTCCGGAATGACCACAATGCTTGCTAAGGTGGAAGAGATAACTCTAGTACATTTCCGAAGATCCGATATGGGTTAATATTCCTTTTGAGATTGAAGATAGCCTCATGATCAGCAGCTAAAGAAACAACATCTTCTTTAGTAATAACAGGCTTTTGGGTTGGAACAACTGCCGTTTTGAATCTTCTGAAGGAATAGAAAGTTCGAATCGGGCCCCGATTTGCTGGCTCAGGATTAATATTTGATAGATCCACTGTAACGTTCTGAGTAGTAACTTTCTTGAGAATGACTGGCAAACCATTATTCAACCGAGTTGAGTTTTGTTGAATCAGACCAACATCAAAGATCTTTAAAGCAGCTGATCGATTAACGAAGGGACCCCATTTGGAAATTACTTGTCACTCCCTCTTGGACGATATTATCATCATTTTGTATAGTCTCTCTAGCTTTACCTTTTGTCGCTAGTATGGAATTGAGGGTATCAGCTAGAGTATCAAGAGTAATATCACTTGGAGTCATAATAGTATCACTCGAGATAATAGTATAACTTGATGGAGGAGCTTGAATAATTGAATTTGGCGGCATCATGAGTTTAGATACAACTGGTAGAGAATATTTGGTACTTGAGGAGGCTGCTTCCTTAATGGCTTCTGCCTTGCTTTTCCAAGCTGGACAAGCAACATATTTGTGATCAATAACTCGAAAAGAGGATCAAAATTTTCGTGGAACTTTGAAATAACTGCATTCAATGATAAAAGGTTGGAATCTTCCACTTGTAAAGAGTGGAATACCGGCAGGTAGTGCCCTTTGAGCTGACACCCGAACACAAACTCTAATGTTGTTCTTTAAAGGTTCTTTAGCTTCAATCAACTTACCAAGTTTGAAATTGAGTTTTTGTAGATCTTAAAATTCTGTTCATTCCTTTGGAACATTGCGTAAAATCAACCACATAAGTTCTTCAACAAAATAAACTTGATAATTTGTTGGCCCAGTTGAAGGTACAACTCTAAGAACAATTAAGAAATCGCATGCAAACCATGGGCGTTGCTCATTCACTCTGTTGAAGTCATTCTCAGATAGAAATCTTATAAGAACCTTATTTTTTAGGCCACTAACAGTGGGTGTTTGAGCTAATGGCCATTGGTTATAAATGTGATGACAAATAGAAGATGTGGGAACAAGAGTTGCACTGCAAACATACCTAACCATACACCATTTCCAATTGTTATTAGATTCAGCTAGAATAACGGTTTTATCAATAAAGACTGGCGCAGTGAGAGTTGAGGGTGAAGTTAGTTTTTTAGCCATTTGAGAGGAGAGGTTTTCAATGTCTAAACCTGATGGTTGAGTGATTTCTTATGTTCTTGAAGACTCCATATAAATTATAAAAGTGAGAGAGATTAAAAAATAGATATTGTGAAGATAAACTAGATTATGAATTAAAATACATATCTGGATGCGGAAGAATCCAACAGTGGTGCATACGTTATGATATTGAGATAACACCAAGATATGTAGAGAAGAACAAATTTTATCTTCTGTCGAACACTGGACCTTAAAATGAGAAGTATTTGAGGTGTGAATATGATTTCTGGACTGCAAAAGGAAAGTACGATGAAAAATTATGATGGATTTGTTTTTTTTTTCCCTTCTTATCATTGTACACTTTACTGATGTTTTGTCCACTTCTACCTCTCTTTTCAAAGTTACTGAAAAAGACTGAAAATTCATATTCACGTGGGATCGGTAACAAAAGAACAAGCCAACAACTTGCCCGATAATCCAAACCAATGTTTTTTGCAATACGTACTACCTATACGTAAGCATGATGACATAAGAGGTAGTTGAACACTTAATGGGGTTGTCTTTTCTGTGTTTGATACAAGAATGTTAGCGCATCCTACCAAGGGTAATTAAAGCTGAGATAATGAGAAGTAAATTTGTAAAAGGTGGGTATTGTTGAGTATGAGAAAAAATTGGCAGTTTTACATGGTAATTTATTAGCTTTAGGTTATGAAAAGGTATTTTATAGTTTTCATGGTGAGATAAAAGATTAACCCGACTCGAGGTGGATATAACCAATCTGATTGGCGTGACCCAATTAACAATGGTACCTCTCAACATGTGCTGCATTCTGCGAATTTTCATAAAATCAAAAGTTTTAATTAGACCCTAAGGAAACTTATCAAAGTTAGGTGACCTACAGATAAATCTCTTAATTGCAGTTCCAAAGGGTTTTAAGGCTAATAAAGCGTCCGGATTTAGACTTTGAAAATAGGGTTTCACGGGGTAATGATGGTTTTGAAGAAGGTGCGCATGGCTTTGAATGGGCGTGAATAGCCAAGAGACATGATATTTAACCAAGAGCCATAAATGGCTATTAATGGTCTCACTAGACTCTCTATAAAGAGAGTTAGAAGAAGATTTATCATAATAGTTAGAGATTAAACCAAAAGAGGAAAAAATTAGAGAGAGATCATTAAGAAGTGTTAAATTGGGAGAAACTTTTTAGTTGCGATAATTAAACTCCAGAGTCTAGAAATTTATGCTTATTAAGGATGGCACTAACCAATCTAAGTGGATGGAAGCATTTTGGTTGTAGGAGTTGAGGAACCAATCTGATTAGATGGCAACATCTAAAGAGTCTATTCATAAAAGCACGAGCTCGGGTGTTAGAAATAACATGATAGTTTCACCATATCTCGTTGAGTCCTTTTCACTTCTGTTTTTATTTTGTTTTGTTCTTTGTAGACTATGTTTCTCTAAGTGATTAGGTGGGGCCCACGAATCAAGTTGTTACCAATGCTAGGGTGAATTAGAGTGATTGAGATACCAAAAAAAAAAAAAAAAGTGAAAAAAAGTGGAAAAAAAAAAAAAAAATGAGACCAGACCATTAGACCAACCGGAATAAATTCAATAAAGTCGACCACTGGAACCCTTGTATATGCCAGTTGTGTTGACCTAGAGTTAGGATTATCGACCAATGGTTCCCTTGTATATGCCGGTGTGTTGATATTAGTCGGACTAGTATCTCGACCATTAGGATAGGTTCATTTTAGCGGAGGCCTTCGAATGAGATATGGGAAACACCAATCACTTAGTAAACATCAAAACCATCTATGTTTTTCTTTATATCCATCTTCTTGATCTATCCATGTGATTAGTTTTGACTCCGGGTATTGATGTCCATAGTGCGACTATCTGAGTAGAGCTCTGTCACTTTATATGAATTTTAGTATGCTTGAGTGCAAACTCGTGTACAACAATGCCAACCAAGGAGATTCCTTAGTGCCTTCCAAGGTTCTGTGTAGATAGCTAGGGTCTGGAGTAAAGGTTTTGTGGGTACACCTCTGGTAAACCCTCCGAGACAACACTCACCTCTAAGGCCACCTAGGGGTTCAAATGATTTTTATTTTCTAGAATAAATTTGCTCGAGGACTAGCAAATGATAAGTTTGGGGTATTTGATAGACACATTTTTGTGTCCGAATTGTCCTCGATCTTTGGTATTGTTGGAACTCGATTTTTGTACTAATATTGTGTTTTTATGCATTTTTAGGTATTTTTGGAAATAAATATTTTTGCAAAAATCGGCTCGAAAAGTTGCGCGGAACACCCCCGGAGGACATTTGATATTCGGACTCCCACTTTGGATAAGGGGTAACCCAATTACTAAGGGGTAACCCATTTCTATTCGCACCCCAAGCGGTGGTTAAGGGCTGCCTTCTTCTTCACCATTCAAAATTCGTAACTTGGCGGGAAAACAAAGTCTTCACCTCTGCAAAAATTAGGGTTGGAATTTTGGACGAGTTAGAAGGAGACTAAAGGGCTGGAATTGTTTGGGTACTCTTCTATGGGCTAGACAGGATGGTAGAGGTGCTGGTTTCGATCCAAATTGGTCTGTAATTACCGCGAGAAGAAAATCGGGGCAGCACACGCGGAGGAGATATTCACGAGATTTCTCGAGCAAAAAAAGGTGTTTGCACGTATCCGCGCACCCTAACAACTCTATGGAGTGTGAAAGAGTTAAATATAGAAATTTGGAAGCTTTAAAACGCGTGGAGAAATCAAAAATCGAGATTATTTCCTAAAACAGTCGTGAAGAATATTGAGAATTATTTGAAGTTATGGCGATATATATCGAGCTCTGTTGGGTTATAAATAGTGGGGAGATAGCATAGAAGGGATACGGAGAGTTTGGGAGGATTTGGTACGCTACAAGAGCCGGAAAATCAAGTTTGAGAGAATCGAGTCTGCTCTTTGCATCGTGAAGAACGTGAAGAACGGACTCTCAAAGACAGTCGTTTTTCAACGGTGAAAAGGACTACCGAACGTGGTCGTAACAGCCGCACTTCATATCTATCGTAGTCATAATGTGAGTTTGCAACAACTATAACTGTTGCAAACCCGGTTTTATCATTTCTCCTTTTGTGCATCATTTGTAACCCTCTTTTGAGCAATAAAAATGGATTTTGAGCGTGTTTCCAACATGATGAGCTAGAACCCATCACTTGGGATGACGGAGGAAGACGAACTTCATACATGGGTAATTTTAATTAATTCTTTTTATGACTTTTGCACTGATTAAAAATTGAATTATGATTTGATAAAATTAGTTATTATTTTATTAGATGGGTCATGCTTGCTTAAATGTTTGATGTCCCATGCTTACGATTTATAACTAATATTTTGAGAATCAACTTTGGCAAAAATAAGAGTCCATGTTTTTATTTGTTGAGCTATAATTGTTAAAAGAATTAATATTTGAACCTTTTGTTATGAGTTTGGCGGAATCCAATCCCAAGAACTCTCTCCGTCTTGTGACATAAATTGTATATATTTTGTATTTTTATTATTTTCTTTTATTAAATCCTAAGATCGATTTCATCAAGTCCGAGTGAACGACAACCCTTATTACTACTACATTATTGAGTCACATCAATTTTTGGCGCCGCTGCCGGGGACTTGTGTATAGATTTGTTTTTAGGTTTTATTATTATTATTATTATTTTTTTATTATTATTTGTTCCTTTTTACGCGTTTTGGTTTTTTCTATTTGCTTTCAGACTTGGTGCGGAGCTTATATAAAAGAGAAAGTGTTGAAAAGTAAAGTGAAGCCAAAGAAAGAAAGAAGATAGAAAAAACCAAAGGAGTGAAGAGGAAAATTTTGTATATAGTGTAATTAATTTTATTTATTTATTTTTAGAAACTGTAATTAGGTAATTATCTTTGTAATTTTTATTTTTATTTTTTTGGACTTCTTAATTTTGGACTTTATTATTTTTGGACTTTTGGACATTTTTTTTTTAACCCTAAGGAAGGGTTATTTAAATATAAACTGCACAGGGAAGGACGACGATTACGATATCGTCTCGGCCCCTCGGGTTCGTACACGACATAGGAGTCGTGGCTCCGAGTCGACTTCAACGGTTCATCCCCGTCTGGAACGGGAGGTAAGAATTCTAAACACCCGCGAATCTCCTGTCGGCGGGTTTCTTGGATGATTTCGTGTGAATATATGTCGAGGAACTTGAATACGGCTGCTTTAATTTCCTAGTAAAGGGCAAGGACTGACCATACAAGATAAGGGTTCGGATTTCATCACCGTTCTCTTCTTGCCCGCCTTAGGAAAACGAAACCAAACACGAACCTAAGCCTAAAATTTTGACTAGAACGAGACCTATAGGGTAACGAGCTTAATAGGAAAGTCGTTCGAAAAATATTGGTTACTCTTTTGAGCATACTTCGAAGTTCATGATGATTTCTGTGAGTTGAATGCGTGACTGCGCCGCCTTGTAATGCGGTGAGGCCTTGGGTATCAAAGCTCCACGCAGCTTCCCTCGCCTCTATTCAACTTACTTAAACTCGGATTGATTCCAAAGGGGTTTGCTCAGATTGTAACGAATTCCCTTTCGAAGGTTTAGAAGCTGGTCTAGAAAACAATCTAAGTGGAGCCATCATGCTTTTTGTTTGCTAGAAATCTGTAGGTTTGTTGTGGTTGAGTCAGCCTTGTTTGTGCTTGTGTAGAATTCCCTTGCAGTTAGGATGTCAAACTGGTATTACAATAGCCATCACAATGAATATGAATATCCAACTAAACAATATGGACATCACTCTTTTTATGACCATAGTGTGAATACTGGTTGGGAACGCCAAACTTTTGAAGGTTATGGGTCATACCATGGTGATCCCAATTACTATCCACCGCCACCCGTGAGAGCAAAATTCCTCTCTAATAGAGTCAACACGTAAGTTAGGCGAGACGACACGTAAGTTCGCGAGAAATGAATAACTTAGTTATGGACGAAAGCAATGCAACGAGTGAAATTTCTTTCCTAGATACATTAAGGAAGTCATGTGAGTCGAGTCACGATACATTAAGGAAGTCATGTGAGTCGAGTCACGATACATTAAGGAAGTCATGTGAGTCGAGTCACGATACCATAATGAAGTCATATGAGTCGATTCGAAAGCTTTTAGAGGCACAGAACGGAACTGCTCGAGATAATATTAGTGTTTCCAATAGTACCCCTGAAAATGAGGATAGTTATTTACATAATCAAGATGATGAGGATAAAATTGGTAACACTACTTGTCTAGATGAGGTTCAACCATTTTCATATTATTATAATGATGATTATGATGAGGATAGTGTTGATGAAGAATTTGAAATAAATAGGCATAGTGATCAGGAAATTGTTACCCCAATTGAGCTTTATAACGATAATATTATTTCTAGTTCAAATCCAAATAATTTTAATAATTATTCACCTATTCAAAAGGATGAGGATTTGACTAGAGATACTCCCGTTTTAGACGATGTAGTATTTCCTTTTGATTACGAAGCCAATGATGGTTTAGAGGAACGAGTATATTTTGAGTCTAGCGATTTAGAAACAATAGACTTAGAAAAACAAAATGAACTCGTAGAGATGAGTGAGGATGTACCTTACTTAGAAGAATCAATTGACCATTTTCAGGAATTAGATGACCTTGAAATTAGGGAAGTTGTGACTAGTCTTTCTAGAGACACTGAAAACTCTAAGTTTGGGGGTGATTATCATTCTCCATGTACCTTAACTCTTAGAAAGGTCCCTAACTTGGGACTTGACATATGTGCCTCAACCATTTTAAAAGATTATCTTCATACACTTTTTCCCGAACCTAGTTGTGTCCATAAAGAAGTTCGATTGTTAGAAACCCATCCTCTGGTTGATGTGGTTAACCCGTGCTATGATACCACGATTGACTTTGTTTTACCACCAAAAACCTTCCTTCCAATTGTGGGAACGTATAAGTTTCAGATGTGTCAATTATTAAGTTTTGAGACTAAACCTAATTACTTTATGATATTAGGGTCGACACATTTGCTTAGGAAGACCACCAATCTTATTGTGGTCAGCTTTGTAAGTCAAAACTGATTGACTTAGAGGATCCTCAATTATTCAGGTTATTATTATGTGCTTCTAAGTTTTTATTTGAGTTTTTCCAGACTCTAGAACCTGAACATTCGGATCTAACTCATGAGGAAACGAACCCATGAAAATATGTTATCTAGACCCTTTTATAAATCCCGAACCCGAACCACAACTAGATGTAGTTGTCTTAAACAAAAAGATAGATAAGGGTGTATTGGATATCTTCCAGGTCATTGCGAGTCTCCTCTTCTTGTGGTTAGCACTTTTTGATCCGATGACCCGATTATTAGAGTTCTTTGTTATATGATTCTTCGAGGTGACTAACCCTTTCCAATGTCCTGGTCAAGACTTTAAACTTAGCACTTCTTGGGAGGTAACCCATGCTCTTGCAACACGGTAATATCTTTCCTTAACTCTTTTACTTCAAATGGTAACAGTTTCTCCTTGTTCATGCTTTTAATTTTATCTTTAGAACATTGAGGACAATGTTAGATTTAAGTTTGGGGGTATGGGAGAAACTTTTTAGTTGCGATAATTAAACTCCAGAGTCTAGAAATTTATGCTTATTAAGGATGGCACTAACCAATCTAAGTGGATGGAAGCATTTTGGTTGTAGGAGTTGAGGAACCATTCTGATTAGATGGCAACATCTAAAGAGTCTATTCATAAAAGCACAGAGCTCAGGTGTTAGAAATAACATGATAGTTTCACCATATCTCGTTGAGTCCTTTTCACTTCTGTTTTTATTTTATTTTGTTCTTTGTAGACTATGTTTCTCTAAGTGATTAGGTGGGGCCCACGAATCAAGTTGTTACCAATGCTAGGGTGAATTAGAGTGATTGAGATACCAAAAAAAAAAAGTGGAAAAAAAAAAAAAAAAAAAAAAAAAAAAAGAAATAGACCGGACCATCGGACCAACCTAATAAATTCAATAAAGTCGACCACTGGAACCCTTGTATATGCCAGTTGCGTTGACCTAGAGTTAGGATTATCGACCATTGGTTCCATTGTATATGCCAGTGTGTTGATATTAGTCGACTAGTATCTCGACCATTAGGATAGGTTCATTTTAGCGGAGGCCTTCAGACAGATATGGGAAACACCAATCACTTAGTAAACATCAAAACCATCTATGTTGTTCTTTATATCCATCTTCTTGATCTATCCATGTGATTAGTTTTGACTCCGGGTATTGATGTCCATAGTGCGACTATCTGAGTAGAGCTCTGTCACTTTATATGAATTTTAGTATGCTTGAGTGCAAACTCGTGTACAACAATTGGAATTTCGCATCAGGGTACTTCCTCCTGTAGTCAATAAGTATGCCAACCAAGGAGATTCTTTAGTGCCTTCCAAGGTTACGTGTAGATAGCTAGGGTGCTGGAGTAAAGGTTTTGTGGGTACACCTCTGGTAAACCCTCCGGAGACAACACTCCGCCTCTAAGGCCACCTAGGGGTTCAAATGATTTTTATTTTCTAGAATAAATTTGCTCGAGGACTAGCAAATGATAAGTTTGGGGGTATTAAACATGACCCATCTAATATTTAAGCAAGCATGACCCATCTAATAAAATAATAACTAATTTTATCAAATCATAATTCAATTTTTAATCAGTGCAAAAGTCATAAAAAGAATTAATTAAAATTACCCATGTATGAAGTTCGTCTTCCTCCGTCGTCCCAGTGATGGGTTCTAGCTCATCATGTTGGAAACACGCTCAAAATCCATTTTTATTGCTCAAAAGAGGGTTACAAATGATGCACAAAAGGAGAAATGATAAAAACCGGGTTTGCAACAACTATAACTGTTGCAAACCCACATTCTGACTACGATAGATATGAAGTGCGGCTGTTATTACGACCACGTTCGGTAGTCCTTTTCACCGTTGAAAACGATTTGTCTTTGAGTCCTGTTCTTCACGTTCTTCACGATGCGGCAGCGAGAACTCGATTCTCTGAAACTTGATTTTCCGGCTCTTGTAGCGTACCAAATCCTCCCAAACTCCCCGTATCCCTTCTATGCTATCTCCCCCACTATTTATAACCCAACAGGCTCGATATATATCGCCATAACTTCAAATAATTCTCAATATTCTTCACGGCCTGTTTTAGGAAATAATCTCGATTTTTGATTTCTCCACGCGTTTTAAAGCTTCCAAATTTCTATATTTAACTCCTTCACACTCCATAGAGTTGTTAGGGTCTGCCAGATACGTGCAAACACCTTTTTTTTTGCTCGAGAAATCTCGTGAATATCTCCTCCGGCGTGTGCTGCCCTGATTTTATTCTCGCGGTAATTACAGCCAATTTGGATCGAAACCAGCACCTCTACCATCCCTGTCTAGCCCATAGAAGAGTACCCAAACAATTCCAGCCCTTTAGTCTCCTTCTAACTCGTCCAAAATTCCAACCCTAATTTTTGCCGGTGAAGACTTTGTTTTCCCGCCAAGTTCTGTTTTTGAATGGTGAAGAAGAAGGCAGCCCTTAACCAGCTGCTTGGGGTGCGAATAGCAATGGGTTACCCCTTAGTAATTGGGTTACCCCTTATCCAAAGTGGGAGTCCGAATATCAAATGTCCTCCGGGGGTGTTCCGCGCAACTTTTCGAGCCGATTTTTCCAAAAATATTTATTTCCAAAAATACCTAAAAATGCATAAAAACACAATATTAGTACAAAAATCGAGTTCCAACAATACCAGCACTGAGGACAATTCAGACACAAAAAATGTGTCTATCATAAATCCCGGAGAAAATTTTCCTGTAGACCCTCCCTCTTCTGCATCTTACAATCTAGCAAAAAAAAAAGCAATAACTTTGAATGATAAGGAGATAGAGAGATTGAAGAATATTTTGCATAATGAAATTGAACGACGAGCACAAGAATTAGCTAGGCAAAGAGATAAGGAAGACCAAGCCGTTAAATTTGCTGCTTGGAAAGAGAAGAGGCTTGCAAGAGATGCAAGGAAGTTTGCGGAGAAGTCTGAGAGGTATAGTTGGAAAAGGTGTGGAAGCGCAACAAAAAGTAATTCAGAAAATTCTGAAGAAGGTTTTGAATATCATGTTGAAGAGGTTGATACAAGTGATGAAGATTCAGATGCTATTGAAGAGAAACGGAGGATGATGAAATATCATGATGAGAAGCTTTACAGGCGATATGAGCATGAGAAATCCAATCCGGAGATATTTGCTAGGACCATGAAAGAGGTAGAATCAAGTGATGATGATGATGAACAATTAGAGGATGAAACTAATGAGGATGGAGGCAGTGATAACAACGATTCATCTGGTGGTTATAAGGTTTCTCCTACATCTTCTGAAAGCGATTACAACGAGCAATATGAGGAAGAAGACAATTGGAGATACGCTGGGGAAGACTATTAATGGTTTCCTATAGGGTATCGAGAATAACCAATATCTTGGACTTTGAAAAAAGTCTGAAGATGATTAACAAGTTTTTTGCAAAAATGCGATCTCGATGCTTGCTTCTTTTCTTCTTTATCTTACTATGATTTTAGATCAGGTTGATGTTGTAAATCTTTCTTTTGCGGACATTTTTTTTTTTTTTTGGTGATTCACATTTTGATGTTGATAGGAATAGGTGGTTATCGTATAATAGTGGTTGACGAAAACTTCTATGTTTTGTGTTTAGTGAGGACTATAATCCTTTGTAAGAACTTCAGGTTGAAAATCCTGTTGATAGTTGGACTTGTAGTACTGGTTGGTTTGAATGAAGAAAGTATTAGTATAATGATAAGTATTTGCTTGTTTATGTTGAATGCAACTGCTTGTATTGTTTCTTCTCTTAAATTCTGTAGTGATGAAGGTTGTAGGCTAAATACACTGGCTTGTAATGATCTCGAAAAATGAAATAAATAATCTAGTGATGGATAAGATAATACAAATGATATTGATAGAGATTGAATTACTAGGATGAAGACTGAAATGTATCTAGAGGCTTTTTTCAACTTTCTAGAAGGACATCAAAAGAGAAGAACAACCGATAGGAGGGCTTTTTTCTTATCCTATTCAATCGATTTATCCAAGTCAAGTCATTCTTTTTATTTTTACTTTTACAAAACTTAATTACTTTTGGCCACAAACTTTAGTTTTTTTTTTAATATAAATTAGAAGAGGAAGAATTACAAGAATTAGATGGGAGCCTGACAACAAGCTGGGCCCCAATCCCTTTTTGAATAGCAACCCCAACCTTATAGAAAAGAAAATCCCCCACTATGACATTCACATCATGACTAGCCATATAATCGCGAAATCTCTTCAAAAACATTATACTATCACTCCCCAACTCACCTAAAGTGGTAAAAGCAAGCACACCAAACCAAAGCCCATCAACAACTAGCATGAGTCAAATTGGAGGCACAAACCAATACATAGTAGACTTGTGTTTTTTTGCCCATTTAGCAAGCTCATGAGCAATAGAATTACATAATCTAGGTTGAAAAGAATAAAATACAAGTTTCTGAACTGAAAGAAAAAAACTGAATGTCTTTAAAGATAGCATCCGTCCAAGAATCACCATCAAACTGCCTTGGAGAAAATTATTTGATAAGATCCTGTGCATCATTTTCTATAATGATGTGAGAAAGTTTTTGCCTCACTGCTTTCTTTAACAAACTTTAGGTGTTGTTGGGTAATGTACTGTCAGTTTTTTTTTGTGTATGCAAACCTTGCAAAATGAATTCGAAGCTTTTGGGTTAGACCGGGTCTTATGGCTCTTCCTGGCCAGTTTAACGTCTTTACACGTAAGCATGGGAAGATCCTAGGCCCAACCAGTGTAGTTAAAATCGCTCTCTAAGGCCGATTACTCGCCGAGTAATCGCTACAGGGTATATGACCGAGGCGATTTCCGATTTCAAGCCATTTACGATATCAGCGATTAAGCCGCCCGATTTCGCCGGTTGAGATCGATTTTCGAGCAAAAAGAGTTAACGATCTTTCCGAGTTGGCCTTGCATGAGAGTTATAAAATAGAAAAACCTCTAAATACATGATAAATAAGTTAAATATAATAATATTATACACTTAATTACATGATAGTGTAAAAGTTTTAATTTTAATTAGGTAAAAATCATGACTTATGAGCAGCGATATATAAGTTATTAATAAATAGATTCCGATTATTAGACCGAGTTTTGGCGATTTCCAAGTCCGATCTTATTGCTCCTCGCTCCAAGCTACCCAACCGAGTAGTTTGGGCCCAACGGTAATTCCCGGTTTTAGCTCAGGATGGGCATCCGTTAGCCGTTCTCGTTCAAAAAAAAAAACGGGTAGCAATCAACAGTTTCTCTCGAAACGGACAACCGTCAACCGTTTTTACTAGAACGGATACTCGTTAACCATTTTCTGAATCTTTACCAGTCAACACGAATTGAACAGGTTAACCATTATCCGTTTGGAATTTCTCCTACAAACATCTAGAGAACTCGACCAGCCCTCAGTTGTTCCCCCTTTTTTCATGGTTTTTGTGAGAAAAACCAAAGTTCATCCCGTAAATCTTCATCATAACACTCTATCATTCCGTATCTTTAATTGGGTTTGTTAAAGAAGGTTTCAATTGGTAGTTGCAAGTGGATTTAAGGAATTTTATCTATTAAATAATCATAAACTAAAACCATTTTTTTTTTTCATTTGATAGGATTTTCATATCGCTTGGTCATTAATAACATAAATTGAATTCAAGTAGTATTACTGCTTTATGTTTGTTTAATTTGTAGAACATCATTTGTTTTAGTGAATTTTTGATGAACATGGTTAATTTCCATTGACAATGATACACATAATGTTGCATGGTTAGATATCTTGGAAAATCACAATGTATGATGATGTTAGATTCCTTAGTTGTTAGTTAATCAAGGATTTGAGTATGAATTTTTGTTGGTACTTTATAAGCTTGAAACATCTTTGGTGATGTTGAAATATTTATATTTGTACGTTCTTATTTGTTTGGTTCATCAGATTATTACATAGAGGCTTCCCCAATCCAAAAATTGTCAGAAATTGGTAGAGATGGGCATATATCCGGTCAAGATTCATCGAAAGTGAAGACGAGGACTAGTTGGGGAAGCCTAAATGATTATTACAATTTTTTTGCTGATAGTCATCCTTTTGCACTTCAGGTACTAGAAAATTGTGGATTTTCATCGATATTTTCATTCAGGTTTTAGAATTCAGATGTACAACTCACAAATGCTCTTGTAGCTAGATGGTAGCATACAACTAAGACTTTCCACTTCCCTGGCTTTGAAAATGGGTTGACACCTTTTGACTTTGTAATGTTAACGGGAATTCCAATATGTAAAGGTGAGTCTATAGATTTTACAAGGAGGTTGTTTTGGGGTAAAAACTGATTCTGCTGTTTTTGGTATATTTGGGTGTGTTGATGAGAAACGAATTCAAACCCTAAACAAATGCACTGAACGGGAGTACTTTTTAGATTCGAAAGATAAATCTGTAAGACTCTGGCCTAAACTAAGAAATGGCCGTTCCAGATTCAATTCGGTCACAAGGTGAAGGAGAAGGGTTGATCTTAGGGAGGGAAGCGAAGAAGGTGTTTGAGATCAGAATGTTGAATTATGAAGATGCGGCTATTTTATGACTTGTATCAGAAAATGGTTTCTGGCTACTTGTGTTGATATCACTTGTTGTTTTGAAAATAGGTTGAAAAACCTATTTATACAAGTCATTGAGCGCACCCCTGATCTCGTAGGAAGTGGAGGCAGTTAAGTAGTGGAGAAGTGGGGTTGTGCAAAAGGTGGTGAACATCATGTTTCCTTTGTGTGGGAAGACCGGTCACCCTTTTACCCACTACTTCCTCATTGCTGTTAACCGTCCGTCCTTTCCGGACACTTTCTCGTAATGGGCGCGTTGCTGCCGCACGCCGTAAACCACCATACCAATACCCCAGTAAACATCCCCCATTTTGTGACATGTTTGATGTCTCGAGTAAATGGGTCAAGTCGTGAGACTTGCCGCTAGAAAAAGCACATAGTGCTTTTGAGTCAAATAACAAAATTATTTGTGGAAACAATATTTATAAAACATCGTTTATAATCGATGTATATAAAGCATCGCTTTTAAACAAGCAGCTTAACATATTCGATGCTCATGAAGCATCATTGTTTTAGAGCTCGTCTAAGTTAGTCGCGGAGCTTAATGTCTTAAAAGGAGCATGACCGCCCTCTTTCACGGAGTTAATAGGTGCTATGCACGCATCCCAGGGAGTGGCTACTGGTATCCATTCTAAAATCCCATCGGTCGATCCAGGTTAGATATGGACCGCTTAAATCGGCTAGCCAAGTTGAGTGGTTGAGACGATTTGCGGCAGTTAATGACTGTTGTTGAATTACATGCAAGCAACGCAACTAGTTACCTTTGGGCGATCGTTTGGGATCCTTATGGGCTAGTTGTTGCTTGGCCGATCGTTCCTTATGAAAGAGGAGTATATGATGATCACGACGACATCTTGTTTGTCACCTGAAATCAAATCTAGGCCGGTCGACTCGTCTGGCGAAGTTGGACGGCGGAGATGATTTGCGGCAGTTGCATACTGCCGTTGATTCAATTTTATGGTTTTAAAGTCATGTGGCTAACCAACTTTGGGACAACGATTTTTGGCATTCGCAGCGTGCTAGAGAATACTCGATTGGTCAGCACAATAGCCGAGCCATCAGTGAACGTATCCGCACCCTACCCGTTGAGTGAGATTGAATCTAGGCCGGTCAATTCGGCCGGCGAAGTTGGTCGATCACGATTGATTTAAGACCGACCTATGCAGCCTAATTCGATTAAGATTCCTTTCATTATCGCGGCTGGCCTGTCTTTGGGCTAGCGTTTTTGGTGGTTGCTAGCATATAATAAGTAGTTCGACCGGCCAGGAATGAAGGCGAGTTGCTGGTGAGCATATCTGCACCTCATTGGTCGTTCGAAATAACATCTGAGCCATCCAACTAGGCTGGCTAAGTTTGACAGATGTGATGAGTTTGAGACCGATATGGTCGGTTTTAGCTCGTTAAGATTCTTTTCAACAGCGCGATCACCCTAACTTCTGGCTAACAACCAGGGATGCTGCGGGTGAACTAAAAGTATCCCGATCGGCTGAGGTAATAGTGGGCCCGTCGGTGGACACTATGGAGATTGCCTAGTTCCGCTAGGAATAGGCTAAGCTTGTTGAATCGACTGGCCAAATCATATGACCGTGATTGCTTTTAAGACTGACATGGACAGTCTAGGTTTTCCTTAAGGAATTGTGTCGATCGTGCTAACTTTTAATTAAGAGCACGTTGACACAGAAACCCCTTTATTAGAGATTGGTGCAACCTTTGAGTGTTTTCATGCATATCTCAATACTGACACTTCGGGAGATTCGTGCTACTCCACTGCGAGTGAACATTAATCGTCATGTCATGCCAATATTGAGAGTTCAGCTGGGGAACATAGCATAGGAAAATACTAGGCAGGCTCCGGCATTAGTGAGTAATGCAGCTAGGAGCTTAAATACTCATTAGGCTCTATACTAGTGAACAATTCATCTAGGATCTTGAGTTTCAATATAATATGAAGAGAGACATAGGAACTCATCATATTCTGATATATTCTCCAAATTCATTGCGGAATATAGATATATCGAGGTCTACTACTTCTGATGCTGGGCCAGGTAGACATACTTTTACAGTTTTCGCCCTAAGCTAAAAACCACCATCAACGTTAAGTCACTTGCTTAGCACGTAACAATGACATTGTTGCGGGGTAAGCACTAGATGGTGACAGACGAAAAATAAAATTGAAAAGACGAAGCAGGTATATATTACCAGGGAAACCCAAATCGACATTCAGCAGCGGGATCGTGCGACCAGTGGTTTTCGTAGTAGCGTGTTGCTAGCTCAGCTATGGGGTATGAGTGCGGTACGCCCAGCCATCTATTCAAGTTCATGGAGCAAGAAGGAATCCTTCTTCTGTTCAAACTCTAGAAACTCCGTTCGTATGAAAAGGGGTATCGACCCTCTTTTGTTGCTCTTCCGCCCCGTGCTTTCGTCTACATCGGTCGTCTCCTCTTCGTCACTATCAAAGCTCGATCATAAACGTGCCAATCGTCAGCGGCAAGGTAAGTTCATCTTGTCTTCGTATTTTAGTTGTGAGTGTAATATCCATGAGTAGTTGATCAAACTCGGATATTTAGCTCGGTGTGAATGACTTTCTTTGTTAGTGGCGGTAGAGCGAGCGTCAACGGCAACAAAGCAATATCCAATAGTTATAATCAGCAGCGAGGCGAGCTAGGAGAACCCAAGGTTGGTGTTGTTTTCTTTTTTGCGTATGTAGCCATCCAACAGTACCATCGATCTTCTCAAGAATGCGTAATAAGGTTCTAACTCCAGATGAATGAGTATCTAACCTCTCCAGTGGGTTTCAAAATTTACCAAACTCCATTGCGCTCAATTGCAATTGGCCTTGACTTTAAGTTGTTTAGTGTCTGGACTGCTGAGTTGCAATTTAAATGTTCTTTAAACTCTTGAGCATTGACTGGCACAAAATTGCATTTATTCTGACTCTTTAGCTCATAGGCCTATTCTTTCCTTTCTGATTGCGATGATGATATGCTTGGAAGGCTTGTATGGGCAAGATCTTACGGAGCCGTTGAGTGAAGTAGACGAGCTGAGAGGCGTTCCGCTGCCGATGTGCTGCCATCAAGTCTTCAAGGAATTCGTTCCAAGCGACATCCTTTGACTCATCTTCTGAATCTTGGGTTGTTGTATGGAATGGGATGCGATGAGCAGTCCCCAGTTACACTTCTGTCTGGTCACTAGAGTTGTATTTTTTGAGTCGGCTTGGGAATACAATGCGGTATTGTAAGGAGGTGTAGATGTGTATTAGATCCGATGGCGTGGCCGGATACATGAAAATATCTCTGCGATGTACTTTGGAGTCTTTGATGCAGTGTACGGCTTCATGTTGAGAACTTCCTGCGGCTCGTAAAGATTTGACAGTGATGATGCTATATCAAAATAACCTGGATGAGGGACGTGAAGGCATCCCGTGTTGGCAGTCCCTAGGTATAATTATCCCGTGTTGGCAGTCCTTGAGAGGCGTACTTTCATTGCATTAGCTGGTAAGATGGTTGACGAATTGATGAAGGCGGCAATCTTTTGGATTCGTCATTTGTTGATCAATGAGCGGGAGTCGCACTTGATAAATCTGTATTGTGTCCAACTTCTGGAAGCACATGCACCACTTTCATAGGAAATTGGAAGTCTAGAGACACCGAATCTAACTTCGTCGGTAATATGGTTGTTGATGCACAGCTTCACACAGACCTTGGGTAGGCTGAGTTCTGAATATGTGATGTGACAGACACGATTCGGTCGGTCTGGCTTGCTGAGGCGCGACTTTCCTCTTTGATTCTTCATTCACAACAATGCTTATGGATGGTTGAACCAAATACTGCTTGTCGGTAAGGCGCCTTCTAAACAGGGAGGTGATGACGTCCTTACGTTGCATCTTTGAAAAGTGGTAACCTTGTCACGGTTATGGCTTCCTGGTTGACTGTCTCTTCTAAGTTGAAAAGGTTCTTCCGTGTTGGGCTTCAGTCCCTAAGTGTGATTTACATGGTTCTATATTGTATGGTAGATGGATTGACCATGGTAAAGATATCACCATCTCGTACCCGTACTGGTGACTATATTACTTCCTCCATGGGAAACTAAAATATGCACACGTTCGTATTACCTTTTTTCGTAGTTGTTGTTGTTATGGTGAAGCACTGGCTGGTATCAACAAACGAGCAACAATGGTTCTTGGCGGCAACTGTGATTAGAAGAGATTGCGTTTTCGTGGGAACGAAACAGGTTGGCTGGAGCTTTGATGGCTACGGTCACGATCCTTGACAGGGAGGAGCGGTGACTATGGGCACAAATCTTGGAAGGGACGAGTGGTGGCTACAGGCAAGACAAGGAGAGGTGTGGTGATTATGGTCATGGGCTTTGGTAACCACGACCATGAATCTTGGATGAGCGAAGAAGCATAAGTAGTAGTAGCCACGTCCACGAGCTTTAGGCTAGCATAGGCGGTGATGCTAGCCACGACTACGAATATTAAAAGGCTTTGATCATCCGTTATGACCCAAAGGATGAGTTTCTTCCTTTCATATAACTTACATACGTGATTTTTATTTCTCCTGTTATTATTTCCCCTCTTTTATTTTAGGTGAAGCAGCTTCGATTCTCTGACGGAAGCTCGCCTATTTTTGTTTGCTTGATACGACACGGTTGAGGGCTGCAAATATGTCTTGACGCTGTGCTTTAGAGAAATACAGAATCTCACATAAATGCTCCATCGTGGACTGTACAGTTTTGTGGACGGAGTCCCCAGAAATCATGCAGCTCGTGACGGGAAGAGAATCTCTGTGGACTCCCTCAGTGCTTAGTTGAAGTTCTCCTGCATCCACCTTCTCTTTGAAAATACGCTTCAATTTGTTGCAATCGCTGGTGGGGTGATTGACGACCTATGGTAACGACAATATTTTGGATTTGCCATTTCTTCGGTTGGAAGACGTATGATAGGAGATAGCTTGATGACGCCATCTTGAATCCACGCTTCTAGGAGTTCGATTACCTCTTCAATTGGACACGGTAAGATTAGGGCAGCCTCTCCAGTTTCTTGTTGTTGTGCAGGCGTCTTAGTTGCAGCTTTCCGAGTTTGAGTTGTCTACTGCGCTAATGCCGCACGTTTGGGTTGTTGATAGTTGTTCCCCAGATGCATTCTCTTTCCACCCTCACTAGCGATCGACCAGAGGTTGAATCTTTTATTGGAAGGACGCTTGCTTTCCTGAATATATTTACGAGCTTCTTCATTCTGGGCGGTTCGAATCGACTGAGTTAAGCAGCAACGGATCTCTTAGCAGCTTCTGATGCAATATGGGAATCGATATTTTCCTGGAAAAACACACATAATGAAATCACCTTTTCATTGCGAGGACTCTGATGAGAACGTGCTAAATCCCACGAGTCTTCTTTCTGAGTTTGAGGAAGCATCTCTCGATCTTCATGTGTAGACAAGTTAGGTTGGTGGCTACTTTTCCATTCAACGCGATCATAGGCTTCATCTTCCTCACCAGGAATAGGAATATGAATCTTGGAATAAGGACTACTACCATCAGTATTGATCCAAAATGAATTGTTGGTGGCGTTTTCTTCAGAATGAATACGTGTTGGTTCCTTTGATAGTTGATCCGTGAGGACTTTCAAAAGCGCAAATACTCCGTCCTGCGTCTTGACAATAGTAGCTTGATTCCTGACAATATCATTCAGGATTTTCATCAAATCATGAATAGTTGTTAAATATTGAGACTCTATAGCCTCGACAAGGGTTTTGAATGAAAGAACGGATTCATGAATAACATGTGAAGTATTGTCAGTGCTGGGAGAAGTAAAATTGGGATTGAGGGTTTCTGAACCATTCCTAAGATCAACCATATTGAGAAATTTAGGAAATTAAAAACGGGATAGGGAAAATGATTTTTTGCAACCGAGAGATCAATCTCCCACTGTGGTCGCCAGTTGTTTTGGGGTAAAAATTGATTCTGCTGTTTTTAGTAAATTTGGGTGTGTTGATGAGAAACGAATTCAAACCCTAAACAAATGCACTGCACGTGAGTACTTTTTATATTCGAGAGATCAATCTATAAGACTCTGGCCTAAACTAAGAAATAGCCGTTCCAGATTCAATTCGGTCACCAGGTGAAGGAGAAGGGTTGATCTTATGGAGGGAAGCGAAGAAGGTGTTTGAGATCAGAATGTTGAATTATGAAGGTGCGGCGGTTTTATGACTTGTATCAGAAAATGGTTTCTGGCTACTTGTGTTGATAACACTTGTTGTTTTGAAAATAGGTTGAAATACCTATTTATACAAGTCATTGAGCGCACCCCTGATCTCGTAGGAAGTGGAGGCAGTTAAGTAGTGGAGAAGTGGGGTTTTGCAAAAGGTGGTGACCATCACGTTTCCTTTTTATGGGAAGACCGGTCACCCTTTCACCCACTACTTCATCATTGTCGTTAACCGTCCGTCCTTTCCTGACACTTTCTCGTAATGGGCGCGTTGCACGCCGCACGCCGTAAACCACCAGACCAATACCCTAGTAAACATCCCCTATCTTGTGACATGTTTGATGTCTCGAGTAAATGGGTCAAGTCGTGAGACTTGCCACTAGAAGCAGCACATAGTGCTTTTGAGTCAAATAACAAAATTATTTGTGGAATCAATATTTATAAAACATCGTTTATAATCGATGTATATAAAGCATCGCTTTTAAACAAGCAGCTTAAAATATTCGATGCTCATGAAACATCATTGTTTTAGAGCTCGTCTAAGTTAGTCGCGGAGCTTAATGTCTTAAAAGGAGCATGGCCGCCCTCTTTCATGGAGTTAGTAGGTGCTACGTACGCATCCCAGGGAGTGGCCGATCAGTCCCTATAGGAGAGTGGCGACTGGTATCCATTCTAAAATCCTATCGGTCGATTCAGGTTAGATTTGGACCGTTTAAATCGGCTAGCCAAGTTGAGTGGCTGAGACGATTTGCGGCAGTTAATGACTGCTGTTGAATTACATGCAAGCAGCGCAACCAGTTACCTTTGGGCGATCGTTTGGGATCCGTATGGGCTAGTTGATGCTTGGATGATCGTTCCTTATGAAAGAGTAGTGGATGATGATCACGACGACATCTTGTTTGTCACCTGAAATCAAATCTAGGCCGGTCGACTCGTATGGAGAATTTGGACGTCGGAGATGATTTGCGGCAGTTGCATACTGCTGTTGATTCAATTTTAGGGTTTTAAAGTTATGGCCAACCTACTTTGGGACAACGATTTTGGGCGTTCGCAGCGTCCTAGAGAATACTCGATTGGTCAGCACAATAGCCGAGCCATCAGTGAACGTATCCACACCCTACCCATTGAGTGAGATTGAATCTAGGCCGGTCAATTCGGCCGGCGAAGTTGGTCGTTCACGATTGATTTAATACCGACCTAGGCAGCCTAATTTGATTAATATTCCTTTGGTTCTCGCGGCTGTCCTATCTTTGGGCTAGCGTTTTTGGTGGTTGCTAGCATATCATAAGTAGTTCGATCGGCCAGGAATGGAGGCGAGTTACTGGTGAGTATATCTGCACCTCATTGGTCGTTCGAAATAACATATGAGCCATCCAACTAGGCTGGCTAAGTTTGACAGATGTGATGAGTTTGAGACCGATATAGTCGATCTTAGCTCGTTGAGCTTCTTTTGAACAGCGCGATCACCCTAACTTCTGGCTAACGACAAGGGATGCTGTGGGTGAACTAAAAGTATCCCGATCGGATGAGGTAATAGTGGGCCCGTCGGTGGACACTATGGAGATTGCCTAGTTCCGCTATGAAGAGGCTAAGCTTGTTGAATCGACTAGCCAAATCATATGGCCGTGATTGGTTTTAAGACTGACATGGACAGTCTAGGTTTTCCTTAAGGAATTGTGTCGATCGTGCTAACTTTTAATTAAGAGAACGTTGACACAGAAACCTCTTTATTAGAGAGTGGTGCAGCCTGTGAGTGTTTGCATGCAGATCTCAATACTGACACTTCGGGAGATTCGTGTTACTCCGCTGCGAGTGAACATTAATCGTCATGTCATGCCAATATTGAGAGTTCAGCTGGGGAACATAGCATTGGAAAATACTATGCAAGCTCCGGCATTAGTGAGTAATGCAGCTAGGAGCTTAAATACTCATTAGGCTCTATACTAGTGAACAATTCATCTAGGAGTTTGAGTTTAAATATAATATGAAGAGAGACATAGGCACTCATCAGATTCTGATATATTCTCTAAATTCCTTGCGGAATATAAATATTGTGGATGGGGAAAAACGGTTCACTGGTTTTTCAGGGAAGTGAAGAGACGGACGTGTTGTCGAGACTCCTCAACCGAGCAAACTGCTGAACCTCACACAGATGCACTGCAAAGGGAGTGCTTAGATTCGAGAGATCAATCTGTAAGACTCCGGCCCAAACCAAGTCAATGGCCGTTTCAGAGTCAATTCGGTCAAAAAGAGGGAGATGGGTTGATCTGTAGGAGGGAAGCCGAGAATTGTGTGGGATCAATGATGATCAAGGATTGTGGATGTGTTGAAGGTTTCTGCAAAATTGATGAACTGCTGAATGTTGAGTTCTGTGAATAAGTTTTAATCGAGTTGTTGACGGATGATGATCATGCCCCGTTGTCCTCGATTTTTAGACTTATTTTTCTTGCAAGAATGATGAACCTTTGATCCCTGCAAGTTGGACGGTTTCTTGAGTGAAAGAGTGGGAAAGTGGAAGATCGTGGTGAAACCAGTTCCAGGTCGTGCGGAGACTTGGTTAACCGTCCACCCACTACTTTGCTAACTCCTTCAACCGTTGCACGACTTACTCATATTATCATCGTGGATGAATCCACGTGTCGTAGGCCGCCAGACCAAAACCCTAATTGATATCCCCCATGTGACGTGATTGAAGTCTCACGAATCGTGGAGTCTGCATGACAGACGTGTATTTGATTAGTCACGTTGACTGATTAGACAATGAGTCTAGGTTTTGTTGAATTGAGCATGAATGACGAATTGCTCAGTGGAACATTCGAGTAACTGAGCAAGTATTGCTCGACGAATTACTGGATATCGATGGTTTGATCAATATTCGAGCAATTGAACAAATATTGTGAATTACTGAATATTGATAGTCGGGCAATTGAGCAAGTATTACTCAATTCGACAAATTACTAATAAGTTACTGAATATTGATGATTGGATCAATATTCGAGCAATTGAGCAAGTATTGCTCAATTCGACGAATTACTGATAAGTTACTGAATATTGATAGTGGCTCAATATTCGAGCAACTGAGCAAGTATTGCTCAATTCAATGAATTACTGATAAGTTACTGAATATTTATAGTGGCTCAATATTCGAGCAACTGCACAAGTATTGCTCAATTCGATGAATTACTGATAAGTTACTGAATATTGATAGTGGCTCAATATTCGAGCAACTGAGCAAGTATTGCTCAATTCGACGAATTCTTTATTTATTGGTGACGTGACCCAATAAAATATTAATTAAAATATTGGTAGATTACCGAATATTATATAATTAATCCGCGTGTTGCTTGATGGATCAACATAAATTTATTTAGTGTTTGAACTTGCTCGGAATAATGATTTGTTGAGCGTTTGTTCGAAAACCCTAATTTTTGATCAATTGCTCATTAGTCGACGAATTGCTGAAAATGGGTCATGAGCGAAGGAGGGACCGACCACATGGGACTATGGACATCCATGTGATGCCCAATTGCTCGAGCGAGCATACACCAGGGTCCTGAGTTGGCCTGTTGGTGAAGGAATGACGATTAAATGCCGGTTTCATCATTTATTGAAATAATGCTGGATTGAGCATTAGGTGATAAAACCTAATTATAGAAAAGTGAGGGACCGACCAAGGTGGCATGAGACCGGCCCTTGGTGGTCGTGTGATAGACACATTTTTGTGTCTGATATAATCTCAATTGTACATATTGTTAGTTCTCGATTTTGCGCTTATTTTGGTATTTTATGTCTTTGTAGGTGTTTTTGGAGAAATAAACTCGTGTGGAAAAATTTGCTCGAAAAGTGGTACTTGGGCTCGTGGGAGAAAATCACTAAAGGAACCCCTCATTTGGATAAGGGGCGCTTCAATTACTAAGGGGTACACCATTGATAAGGGGCACCCTAATTGTTATTTACACCCCAAGGCACTTCCAAAAGGCGTCTTCTAAAGGCACCCCTACTCTGGTTAAGGGGTGACCTTTCTCCAACTTTTCAAATCAAGAAATTGGCGGGAAAACTTGGCAGTCTACTGGCAGAGTTTTGGATCGAGTTTGGGCAAGTTTTAGTCGAATTTATTTGTTCGAATGGACTTGGATTGGCCTGTTAAGTTTAAACAGGCTTGGTTCATGGGTCTGTTCAGGGAAAAGAAGAGTTTGCAACAAAACAGGAAGTCGTCGATCGTAATGAAACAGGGAAGGATTAATATTCCGGGAACTTTCTGTGCCTAAATTTGAGAAGTTACGTGGGTATCTTACACGTACATATAGAGTTTATACCAAGACAGGGACGGTCGTAGATTTTGAATCAAAACAGGAGGAGGTTAACTTGGTTCACGACAAAACAGAGCATGGAAGATATCTCAGGCTTATTTTCGGAAAAGATGAGGATACCAGGAAATAATATATTGTTCTGTTGGATTCATAAGTATCTCTGGAGATTTTGGGAGAGTTAGGATTGGACAGAGAGACGCGTACAAGGAAGAAAAAAATAACTTTCCATCTTTATCTCAGGGCAGTGCCGTAACTTGAGGAGGAGAAAAAAAAGCCAAAGATTTCCGGGATTATGAGGTGCTTGTGGTGTATAAAAGGATGGTACGAGTCTTAGAAGGGTAGTCGAGAGTTTGGGGACCTAAGGAAAGCTGCAGAGCACAAAAAACCCAAGTTGCAGAGATACAGGCGAGAGGTTGAAGAAGAACATAGAACATCACTTAATAGCAGTCGCAGAAACCGTGACCTATAGTTTCAAATTCTAAAGCTTTGCAACAATTTTCCAACAATTATTTTTAGTTTGCAACAGCTCTATTAGGGTTCTTTGTAACAGTGAGTTCTGTAACAATTATATGTTACAAACTCAATTTTTCTTCAATAAAACACCTTTTGAGCCATGTTTATATCTTTTGGGTGTGTTTTCGACATGAGGAGCTAAACCCCAACACTGGGACGACGGAGGAAGCCATGTTTCACAATTCCTTGGTAACTATAATCGATTCTCTATGACTTTTGCATTGATTTATGATTTTTGTTAATTGATTGTGATTTTGTTTGATGGTGTATGCTTAGACTTAGAGCTTTTGATGCACCATGCTTGTGATTTACAATTAATATTTTACAAAATCTACTTTTGGCAAAGAAAAGAGTCAACAAAAAGAGCTAGAATTGTCATGAATCATATATGAACCAATTGAATGTGATTAATGGTGAAATCAAAGTCCCGATTCTCTCGATATTTATGACAACCTTGTGTATATATTTTAGTTTTAAGTTTGAAATCAAATCTTTACAAGTCCGAGTTGAACGAACTTTACTACCACTTTACAAACAACTTCAAAACCACATCAATCTTTGGGCGCCGCCACGCGGACTTGTATTTAGGTTTTAGAGTTATTTATATTTATATTTTTATTTTTATTTTTTTGTTCTCTTTTACGCCTTTGGTATTTTTGATTCTTTTGATTTGGAGTGAAGCTACAAGGATAGAAAAAGTGCTATAAAAGGAAAGCATCGCCAAACAAGGAAAGAAAAGAGGAGTCCAAGGAGTGAAGAAGATTTTGTATATAGTTATTTTGTTTTATTTTTAGAAACTGTAAATAGGGTTGTATTTTTGTAATTTTTCTTTTTCTTTTTGGACACTTTTTGGACTTTATTTTTTTTGGACTGGACATTATTTTTAAAACCCTAAGGAAGGGTTAAAAATTAAATATAAATTGTTTGCAGGGAAGGACGACAGTTACGATACTGTCTCGGCCCCTCGGGTTCGTACACTGACATCGGAGTTGGTGGCCTGAGTCGACTTCAACGGTTCATCGCCCGTCTGGTACGGGAGGTAAGACTCTATCCACCCACGAATCCCCTGTCTTTGGGTTTTATTCTGTGTGACAACTCACACCCCTGCAAATAGAATTTCGAACTGGTATTACAATAGCCAATACAACGAATATCCGACTGAGTTTCAAAATGGATGTTACTACTTTAACCATAATGTGAATAGTGGTTGGGAACATCAGCCTTTTGAAGGTTATGGTCCATACCATGGTGAGCCCAATTACTATCCACACACCCACGGGTCATACGAGCAAAATTCCTCTCAACTAGAGTCCGCACGTAAGTTAGCTGAGTCGGCACAAAAGTTACTTGAGTCGACACGTAGTTCACCTGAGATGAATACCTTAGTTATGGACGAAAGCAATGCAACGTGTGAACCTTCTTTCCTAGATAAAATCAGGAAGTCATGTGAGTCGACTCGAGAAAATGTTGTTAGAGGCCCAGGAAAGAACTGCTCAAGATAGTCTTAATTTCCAATGTAGTGTTTCCAAGAGTACCTTTGAAAATGAGGATAGTTATTTGTATAATCGAGATGACGAGGTTAGAATTGGTAACGCTACTTGTTTAGATGAGGTTCAACCATTTTCATGTTATTATAATGATGATTATGATGAGGATAGTGTTGATGAAGAATTTGAAATAAGTAGGCATAGTGATCGGGAATTTTTACTCCAATTGAGCTTAATAATGATAATGTTTCTAGTTCAAATCAAATAATTTTAATAATTATTCACCTATTCAAAAGGACGAGGATTTGACTAGAGATACCCTCGTTTTAGACGATGTATTATTTCCTTTTGATTACGAAGCTAATAATGGTTTAGAGGAACGAGTTTCTTCTGAGAATATTGTTTTAGAGTCTAGCGATTTAGAAACATTAGTCTTAGACAAAGAAAATGAACTCGTAGAGATGAGTGAGGATGAACCTGACTTAGAAGAATCAATTGACCATTTTCAGGAATCATATGACCTTGAAATTAGGGAAGTTGTGACTAGTCTTTCTAGAGACACTGAAAACTCTAAGTTTGGGGGTGATTATCATTCTCCATGTGCCTTAACTCTTAGAAAGGTCCCTCACTTGGGACTTGACATATGTGCCTCAACCATTTTAAAAGATTATCTTCATACATGTTTTCCCCGAACCTAGTGATGTCCATAAGGAAGTTCATTATTAGAAACCCATCCTCTCCAAGTTGATGTGGTTTACCCAGGCTATGATACCAAGATTGATTTTGTTTTCCCACCAAATATTTTTCTTCCAAATGTGGGAACGTATGAGTTTCAGATGTGTCAATTATTTAGTTTTGAGACTAAGCCTAAGTACTTTTGGAAATTAGTATCGACACATTTTCTTATGATTGACCGCCAGTTTCATCGTGGTCAATTGTGTGAGTTAAAATTTATTGACTTTAAGGATCCGCAATTATTCAGGTTATTATTATGTGCTTCTAAGTTCTTATTTGAGTTTTTACAGACTTTACAACCTGAACCGGATCTTAGCTTTGAGGATTCCAAGACATGAAAATATTTTATCTCGACCCGGTTATAGAGCCCGAACTCAACCACGGCTAGATGTAGTTGTCTTAAACAGAAACTAGACAAGGGTGTGCTTTATTTGCTCATTTTATTGGCGGGTTACGATTCCTTTTACTTGTGATAGCTTTATTTGGTTTTGATGACCCACGAGATATTTCGGCTATTACTTTATGATTTTATGAGGTGACTAATCCTTTCTTAGTCCGGGTCAAGACTTTAAACTTAGCACTTCTTGGGAGGTAACCCAATATTCATGCGACACGGTAATATCTATCCTTAACTCTTTTACTTCAAATGGTAACAGTTTCTCCTTGTTCATGCTTTTAATTTTATCTTTAGAACATTGAGGACAATGTTAGATTTAAGTTTGGGGATATGGGAGAAACTTTTTAGTTGTATTAATAAACTCCAGAGCTTAGAAATTTATGCTCATTAAGGATGGCACTAACCAATCTAAGTGGATGGAAGCATTTTGGTTGTAGGAGTTGAGGAACCAATCTGATTAGATGGAAACATCTAAAGAGTCTATTCATAAAAAAAAACAGAGCTCGGGTGTTAGAAATAACATGATAGTTTCACCATATCTCGTTGAGTCCTTTTCACTTCTGTTTTTATTTTATTTTGTTTTTAAACTATGTTTCTCTAAGTGATTAGGTGGGGCTCACGAATCAAGTTGTTACCAATGCTAGGGTGAAATAGAGTGATTGAGATATAAATAAAAAAAAAAGAAAAGAAAAAAATTGAGACCAGACCATTAGACCAACCGGAATAAATTTAATAAAGTCGACCACTGGTACCCTTGTATATGCCAGTTATGTTGACCTAGAGTTAGGATTATCGGTCACTGGTTCCCTTGTATATGCCAGTGTGTTGATATTAGTCAGACCAGTATCTCAGTCCATTAGGATAGGTTCATTTTGGCGGAGGCCTTGGACATATATGGGAAACACCGTTCACTCATTAAACATCAAAACCATCTATGTTTTTCTTCTATATCCATCTTCTTGATCTATCCATGTGATTAGTTTTGACTCGGGTATTGATGTCCATAGGTGCCCAACCGCCCAAGTTATGTTCCTCGGGTTCCCGGTAGAGCTGATAAAATTTAGTTGCTCCATTTATTTTAAATTTCCAAATAATGACTTATATATGAATTTTAGTATGCTTAATAGTGCAAACTCGTGTAATACAATTATAAAAATATCAATTGGAATTTTTTGGTTAGAAATATTTGTGCCCATCTTGCCCAAAATTTAACCCTGTTCATAAAATTTATGCTTCCTTTTGAAATACATATAGTCAATAAGTATGCCAATATGAATTTTAGTATGCCAAGGAGATTCTTTAGTGCCTTCTAAGGTTCTAAGGTTCTGCGTAGATAGTTAGGGCCTGGAGTATAAAGGTTTTGTGGGTTTATCTCTGGTAAACCCTCCCGAGACTATAACTCGGCCACTAGGGCCACCTAGGGGTTTAAAGGCTTGTTGCATACGCTAAATGCAATCGACGATGCTGCTGACAGTGAGTTAGGATTTTATTTTCTAGATTTGATTTGCTCGAGGACTAGCAAATAATAAGTTTAGAGAATTTGATAGACACATTTTTGTGTCTGATATAATCTCAATTGTATATATTGTTAGTACTCGATTTTGCGCTTATTTTGGTATTTTATGTCTTTGTAGGTGTTTTTGGAGAAATAAACTCGTGTGGTATAATTGGCTCGAAAAGTGGTACTTGGGCTCGTGGGAGAGAATTACTAAAGGAACCCCTCATTTGGATAAGGGGCGCTTCAATTACTAGGGGTACACCATTGATAAGGGGCACCCTAATTGTTATTTACACCCCAGGGCACTTCCAAAAGGCGTCTCATAAAGGCACCCTACTCGGTTAAGGGGTGACCTTTCTCCAACTTTTCAAATCAAGAAATTGGCGGGAAAACTTGGCTGTCTACCGGCAGAGTTTTGGATCGAGTTTGGGCAAGTTTTAGTCGAATTTATTTGTTCGAATAGACTTGGATTGGCCTGTTAAGTTTAAACAGGCTTGGTTCATGGGTCTGTTCACGGAAAAGAAGAGTTTGCAACAAAACAGGAAGTCGTCGATCGTAATGAAACAGGGAAGGATTAATATTCCGGGAACTTTCTGTGCCTAAATTTGAGAAGTTACGTGGGTATCTTACACGTACATATAGAGATTATACCAAGACAGGGATGGTCGTAGATTTTGAATCAAAACAGGAGGAGGTTAACTTGGTTCACGACAAAACAAAAGCACGGAAATATCTCGATTTTCTTAAAAGATGAGATACCAGAAATAATATATTGTTCATTGGATTCATAAGTATCTCTGGAGATTTTGGGAGAGTTAGGATTGGACAGAGAGACGCGTACAAGGAAGAAAAAATAACTTTCCATCTTTATCTCGTTAAATAAACAGGGCAGTGCCGTAACTTGAGGAGGAGAAAAAAAGCCAAAGATTTCCGGGATTATGAGGTGCTTGCGGTGTATAAAAGGATGGTACGAGTCTTAGAAGGGAGTCGAGAGTTTGGGGACCTAAGGAAAGCTACGAGCACAAAAAAACCAAAGTTGCGAGAGATACGAGGCGAGAGGTTGAAGAAGAACATAGAACATCACTTAATAGCAAATCACAAACCGTGACCTATAGTTTCAAATTCTAAAGCTTTGCAACAATTTTCCAACAATTATTTTTAGTTTGCAACAGCTCTGTTAGGGTTCTTTGTAACAATGAGTTCTGTAACAATTATATCTGTTACAAACTCAATTTTTCTTTAATAAAACACCTTTGAGCCATGTTTATATCTTTTGGGTGTGTTTTCGACATGAGGAGCTAAACCCCAACACTGGGACGACGGAGGAAGCCATGTTTCACAATTCCTTGGTAACTATAATCGATTATCTATGACTTTTGCATTGATTTAATTGATTTATGATTTTTATTAATTGATTGTGATTTTGTTTGATGGTGTATGCTTAGACTTAGAGCTTTTGATGCACCATGCTTGTGATTTACAATTAATATTTTACAAAATCTACTTTTGGCAAAGAAAAGAGTCAACAAAAAGAGCTAGAATTGTCATGAATCATATATGAACCAATTGAATGTGATTAATGGTGAAATCCAAAGTCCTGAGTTCTCTCGATATTTTGTGACAACCTTGTGTATATATTTTAGTTTTAAGTTTGAAATCAAATCTTTACAAGTCCGAGTTGAACGAACTTTACTACCACTTTACAAACAACTTCAAAACCACATCATCGTGGGACCGCTGATGGGTGTTTGCACAAACTCTGAGTTGGTTGTGAAGAGTTTGGACCCAATATGAGTGATTGCACAAATTGGGTCAAAA
>JAJJWW010006607.1:0-256480 GCA_023531295.1 Papaver armeniacum | reverse complement strand
CCCTTTTTCCTTCCGAAAAAAAAAAGAAAGTAACTAGTAACATATGTTACTAGTAGTAACATATGTAGTATAATATATTAATATGTAGTATCAATACATAACATATTAATATGTAGTAACATATGTAGTATCAATACATAACATAACACATATTGTTATGTAGTGATGTTTATGGAGAGCATAAAAGAGGTTTTTACATAAAACTATATGTTAGGGTTAGCAGAGTAATTTTACTCTTCTCAAACCTATTTTGGACTAGCGAGTAAATATCTTTTCCCGATGGACTAGCCATTAACCCGGGTCGGGTTTAGTGAACTAAACAACAAAGTTCCCTTTGTTCAATAGATTTGGACCCAAACCGTGCACAGACCCGCCTATACCCGCCCCTAAGTTCAGCCGATATGGGACGTTCTATGCCATAGATTGGGCCAAGAGAACAATACTCTCCAACGCGTAAAAACCATAATAAGAAAAGTCTTTCACACTCTTCACAAAAGTAACTCATCAAATCCACAGAGAAGAAGATCAAAATAAGAAGTCATCAGAAATCTATTGTCGATTAATCAATCTCGATTCAAATCATCAACAACTGATAGTTAAAAGAATTTCTTTGCGGGGCGGAATCTTCCAGTATGAGTTCTCTTTTCGGGAAAAGAAAAACTCCTACAGGTATGTATAGTATAAGGTTATGATCTTTAAGTTAGGGTTTTGAATTTGATTATGTGATCCTGATGTTTAATCAAGCTTAAGACCATTGATTAATTGGAACAACAGATATTAGGATCTTTCCATTTATTTCTACAATACAAATTAGTTGCCAATTGGAATGCGCATTGTACTATAAATTCATAAGTTCAACTTTCACAATAACCTAGGATATTTTTTCATCTATCAGAATAAAAAAAATTAAGTGAACGCGTAGTTAATGAACTAAATACCTTAGATTACGAACGCCAAACCAAGAAAAACTGACACTCTGATTTTTTGTTGCCCCAAAGATATTGGTTTCCTCCGACTTGTCACTAGATTCGTAATTGAGTTCACAAGTCCGCATATCAATGTTTTGATTCTGAAAGGTGGTGAAATGCTTTTTTCTCCTCCACTTACATAATTTTACCAAAACCAAACACCCACCGACACACAAGTTATATTAAGTGCTTTTAAGTTTATTCTCATTCTCATTCATGATTCACTTATTTGACATGAAAAATTTATGTCTAAAGGAAAATAAAATAGGAAAAACGAAAGAAGAGAAATGAAGTATGAATCATACTTCAAGGAGAAATGTGCTAATAAATTTTAGATATAATAGAACTACTTCCCTTAGTCCTTTGATGTTACTTGTTAGTCATAAAATGTAGCTTTTCATTCTTCACTAACCTGCATGGTTAAAAGTTGTTCATTTGTATTTTCAACAACCATAAGTAAGGGAAATGCCGAACTCTTGCTTTTAAAACTTAACATGTTTATATACGTTCTGCAGATTCAGGTTTAAATCATTCAGAGATATTGGAGAAAACTAAACTAAAAGAACAAAGTACGGGTTGTGGATGTGAAAACTGAAGTAGAGGAACAAGCTACAGGTTGTGGATGTTCGTTTAAAGTGTCTAAATGTTGAAAGAAGACAATATTGTATATGTGATGCGTTTGAAATGGTGTTATCCAATGAACTAATACATGAGTTTTATGGCCAGGAAATATCTTACTTGAATTTATAAAATTCTCCGTCATGAAAATATTTATCTATCACATAAAATACCTTATAATAGAATCTTGAACTAAAATACATCGTTGCGAGAAAATTGAAGATTGAAGTTCAGAAGCTTCCGTTGTATCTTTTTTTATGTTTCTTGTTCATGATTTGGATTTATCCAGGTAAATGTAAGTTGATTAGTAAGTTGATTATGAAGCTACAAACTCCGTTGCAAAAATAGGATCAATATAACCATGATAAGGAATCTTACCCTTTAAAATATCCTTGGGCTACTTTGCGACATCCATCCCATCTCGCTCGGTGCTGTACAGGTTGGAGCTGGCCCTGGTCTAGTTAGTTAGAGGACGGTATCCCGTATTTTCTCCAATTTCCTTTCCAACGCTGCTTTACCAAACATACAAAACCTTGAAAAAAAATCCTATTTCTTTGCCTCTAGTAAATTAAAACCAGTTTATAACTTTAACTCTTAAATCTAGCCCCGCGACTTTTACGGTACCAATGGCCAATCCTACTGGCTAAGTCTGCTTAGCGGAGTTGGACCCAAATTATGCACAGACTCACCCTCCATTACCCGCCCCTACGGAAAGCCCGGATGGTCTGGGCCGTGCCTCATATGGAGAGTAGAATAATACCAAACTTCTGATATACATTATCCACTAGGAAAAGAAAAAGCCCGGTTTATTCCCAAACTCCACCAGCTCCACTTTGATATCCTCCAACGCGTAAATAACCCAAATAAGAAAAGTCTTTAACCCACTCTGCACCAAAATCAAACTCTTAGAAAATCCTCAGAGAAGAAGATCAAAATCATAAGTCATCACAAATCTGTTATCAATTGATCAATCTCGATTTGAAATCACCAACAACTGACAGTTAAACAATCTTTCAATATGAGTTTTCTTTTCGGGAAAAGAAAGACTCCTGCAGGTATGTGTATAGATCACTTTTTTGAGAATTAATTGATTAAGAGATGATGGAGTTATGATTTTTGAAGTTAGGGTTTTGGATTTGATTGTTTGATCCTGCTGTTTATACTGATTTTTTGAATTAAATTCGGGGAAAAAGGTAAAATTGAGGGTTTGATATGGAATGTTGATGTTTTGGAGATTAATCGATTTAGAGATGATAAAGTTTGATTTTGGAGTTAGGGTTTTAAATAAACTTTGATTTGATTGTGTGGGGTTCTGTTAATTGCACTGATTTTGAAGAAATTTTTGGGATTTTTTTTCGAAAATTCTAGGGTTTTTTTTTATAGAATGCTGATATTTTGTGAAATTTCTGTCTAATGGATATTATGTTATGATTTGAAGTTTGGGTTTTGAATTTAGTTTGATTTGATTCTGTGGGGTTCTGTAACGAGGACTGAAATTTTGAATAAGTTTGGGGGGATTTCGAAATTTTAGAATTAGATACGGAATGCTGATTTTGTTTGTTTTTTGGTGTTTAATTTAGAGCTTCTGCGGGAGAATAAGAGGATGTTGGATAAATCTATTAGAGAAATTGAGAGGGAGAGACAAGGGTTACAGACACAAGAGAAGAAACTTATTGTGGAGATTAAGAAAAGCGCTAAGCAAGGACAGATGGTACGTATTTGTTTATTTTCAGTCTACTTAAGGATTGTTGTTCAAAATCATAATTTTGGAGTATAACATATTATTATTTGGCGAAAAATATTCTGGAAGCTTTCATATTACCTGTTTAGCTTTGATATCCTGGGTAGTGACTCTGATGGCATGTTGGACTGTTGTTGCTGTAAATGATGTTGTACTGTACTGTAGACTTGTAATCCTCCGAATGAGGTTCTTTAGGCTTAAGCCTCTTTAGTTCATGCTTATCAACTAGGTGGGTATAAGTTATGCAATTGTTTATCAAATTGTTACCAATGGTGAACATTTCATACTTCATTGGACTTGTTAGATAAAGGGCGCTCTATGGTGTGCTGCGCCTACTAAGTGTACTTGTTTTGTCTATCATCCTATTTATTAACCGTTTACCATAGATATGGTCAAATTGGAATACTAAGGAGTTTTATATCTTTTTTTTTTCTCTCAATGTTGTTATTTACTGTGTCAGGGAGCTGTGAAAGTTATGGCGAAAGATCTAATCAGAACAAGACATCAAGTAGAAAAGTTCTATAAACTCAAATCACAACTTCAAGGGGTATCTCTCAGAATTCAGGTAATTTTCTCACCTTCTTGTCCCGTCAATTATTGTTAAGGATTTTTGAATATTCTTCCTGTGCATAATGGAAGTTTTTAAAATTAAAGCCTGGGTTAGCCTTGCACCATGTCTGCAGATTCTTCCTTCTATTAGTCCTTGGTTTTGTAGACTGTTTTTAAGTCTGGGCTAGCTACCAAAGTAACCTGACGATCTATGTGATATAAAGCGGAAAGAATGTTTGGAACTTTGAATTGGTTCTTAGCATGAAACTTACTGACTTGTTGTTTAGGCCATAAGTGTGTATATAAACAGCATGTTTCGACCTTGTGACCTTTTGTTTCTGTGCTGAATGTTAAGACTTGTGTGAACTGTTTTTCAGACATTGAAATCAACCCAAGCAATGGGAGAGGCCATGAAAGGCGTAACCAAGGCAATGGGACAGATGAATAGGCAGATGAATTTGCCATCATTGCAAAAGATAATGATGGAGTTTGAGAGGCAAAATGAGAAGATGGAAATGACAAGTGAGGTAATGGCTGATGCCATTGATGATGCTTTGGAGGGAGATGAGGAAGAGCAGGAAACTGAGGACCTTGTGAACCAGGTCCTCGATGAGATTGGAATTGACATCAATTCAGAGGTATCTCTTTCGCCTATTCTTTTTGTTTTTCTGTGGTATAACGTAGGAGACAGGATTCGGTTTGTCAGTCTTGTTTGGTTATTGAATTACCTCGAACCTTAATCTGGCCAATATAATTCTAGTTTTTGTTGGTTCTTGGGTAGTTCTGTTTTGATTCTCATAAATCAGTCCTCATACGAAGAAATGGTATAGGTTGCACTGTTAGGAAAATTCATAACATGTATGCCTACCCAGTCCCTCATGGGTCATTAAGTGGAGTACGTTAAAGTGGATAAGAACTGAAGAACTGGCCCAGGCTTAGTTACCGGGTACATAGGTTATGGGGGGACCATGCACCTCTGTTGTTATTCTCCTGTCTTACAACATTGCCGTTTGAAAAAGGAAACTTACATTTGTTTTCTTTTTGCTATACAGCTCATGAACGCGCCTGCAACAGCAATAGCTGCACCAGCCGCAACTAACAAAGTAGCTCAAGCTGAACAACCTGCAGCAGCAGGAGGTAATGACGATGGTGGTATAGATAACGATCTTCAAGCAAGGTTGGACAACCTAAGGAGAATGTAATTTTAGTTTTCTCGTGTAAGTATGCTTAAACGCAATCAAACACCGACTTTGACAGAAATATATGATATCTTGTGTAATTTGTGAGATTATGCCTCTGATTAATAAATCTAGTATTTGAAGAATTTAATTCTACCAATTTCCGTTCCATGTAAATTCCCTTTTGTACTTTGAGGTTCCTTACTCTGGCCATTACTTGTGACAAAAAGATTACTGTTGTTATCTTCTTGGTAAATTCTCCATGGAAGATTCCTAGGGGCTGTTAACTGTTACACATAGAAGTATTCACCCATGATCCATCCAGCCCTAGATTGGAATCTTTCTTGGAGCCAAGACACAAGAAGGCAGCTTGAGGCCGCTTCAAGGCGGCTTTCACCCTCCTTAAAAATAGCCTGGATATGTCCAAGACTTCTCTTTTCATTACAGTGGTTTGATTTGAATTTGATTGTTGTTTTCTTCAAATGTTTTAAATAAAACAAAACAGCCTTTGTTTTCAGATAACTGTTTGTAAATGGCATTACCTTACATCGATATGATCGACACAATTCTGTCCATTTGGCCAAACAACAAAACTATGAGAGTATAAGAATGTCCATTTCTTCTACTCTGATTTTTCCCGCTTTCTCCAACTTCTCTCAAGGAAAACCCCATTGCCTCCAACAAAAAGCAGCTAAGATACTATGGGAACCTACTTCTCACAGCCTTCAGGTCATTCAACTTCTAATGCTGATAAGCCGGTTACGCGGTCAGAATTCAATTATGACCAAGGCAAGGAAATTCAAGGGACAACAAGAATCAAATCCACCACGAGAACTCCACTGCAAAGGGTGAAAGACTATCTGAGGTACTCATCAACATGAATACCGAATCAGCTGTACATTTCCTTTACTCTTGATCGTTTTTCGTCTTTTTGACTTGTAGTTTTTTGTCGAATACTGAACAGAGAAATAACGATGATGAGCTCAGTACTCGACTCTTGCCTATCTTCGCCAATCACTCCCAGAATACCATCTTCACTGCGTCGCAGTTCAGGTTTAGCTGCTATTGCTGATCAAGCTAAGCTCAATGGCTGGTACATTGAGCCACATGAGGTCTGTGCTATCCAATACAATATCTGTCTCTATTTTGTCCCTGCAAACTCTAATATGCATTCGAAAATTAACGGATAATAGTAATAATATGATCAAATGAGCAGATTGAGTTTAAAGAACAAGTAGGCCAAGGTAGTACTGCTGTAATATACAGGGGATTATGGAAAGGAAACGTCGTTGCAGTAAAATGCATACATCCAGAATTTTTCTACTCAAACGACAACCGTGTAGCATTCTTTGTCCAAGAAATCGATACATTATCACGTCAAGACCACCCCTATGTGCTACGTATTATGGGAGCTTGTTTAGACCCACCAGAGTTCGGATGGATGGTTACAGAACTTGTGAGCATGACATTGAAGCAATGGTTGCATGGACCTGATGATGAAAGGAGAAAAGAGAGATTGGTTCCTCTTCCTCCGCTTCAAGATCGAGTATCAAAGGCTCTAGAGATTTCTGAAGCTATGGAATACCTTCATGCCCAGAATCCTAAGTTAGTTCACAGAGATCTGAAGCCAAGTAACATCTTCCTAGACCATGAAATGCACGTACGAGTTGCAGATTTTGGACATGCTAGATTTTTGGAAGAGGGTGACCAGGCGCTGAGCGGGGAAACAGGTATGGCCCTGATAATCCTTCCCCTTCTTTAAATATGTTCTCGAACTAGTCTTAGTCAGACATCTGAATCCTATGCCTAGGTTGAGTGAGCCAAATTTGGATTACTCTTAAATCTGCAGATGCTGAGTTATCAAAAACAAATTCCACCTGAACCCTAAGTCTAAGTTGGAATGTGACCCTAGGGGTTCACGCCGTACTTGGAGGCCTTCTAGTTGGTTGACTGCGAGTCGTAGAATTAGGTTTGGACAACTGGTACCTAAGTCAATTCAGTATCTGACTATATTTTCTTGCTGGCAGGGACATATGTTTACATGGCACCAGAAGTAATAAGGTTTGAGTCTTATAGCGAGAAGTGTGATGTGTACAGTTTTGGTGTTATCCTCAATGAACTTATCACAGGCGAACATCCCTACATAGAAACTGATTTTGGCCCTTCCAAGGTATAGAAAAACTGTTTTTCCGACCTATACATGAACAACAGGCTTCTAGTGTGTAGTAAAACATTCACATTCATTACAGAATTTGGTTAATCAATGCTGTTCTTATTGATTGTGTTTTCATCTGAACAGATAGCAGTAGAAGTTGGAAACTGTAGGCTTAGGCCAAAGCTACCTGCAGCTGATGATGACCAGCTAAAAGAGCTCATTGATCTCATTTCCCGTTCATGGGTCGAAGACACCAAGATCAGACCGTCATTCTCTTCCATCACATGTAGCCTGAGAAAGATCCAAGGGATGTATATCACAGGTGCTTAGATACAGAGATTATCAGTTGTTAATTTAACTTGTTTCGCATATTTTAGTTCGTATTTTGTATATAAAGTTTAATGAATGAAAAGTAAGTTATTCATCAGAAATGCAGAATAGAAAAAACTGTTATAGCAACCATGAATGGAGCACCAATTCACAAATAGGCGCTAAAGGATGAAAAGTAAATACTAATTACAGTGCTAGGAAAATCCCGTGAAGTAACGTTGATTCAGTAGTTCGGTGATATTGAGCTAGGCATTATCTATAAGAGTACTACTGAAAACGAGATATACAAAGTAAATTATTGAAGCATATCCAAACCTGAGAATGGTGGATGAAAGATACGAACGGTCTATGATCAAGTTCTCATTGCTGGGAGTTCAGTTCCTTGGTGCAGTCTACAAACTGGTAGATGTCTCCCCGCTTTTGTTTCTCAAGTGGAAGATTTTCTCTGCACATTCAACATAGATATCAGAATACACGAAAAAAAGCAGTAAGAAATGTAATTATATCAAAAAAAAAAAAATCATCTCCTGCAGCTGCATAGCTTACTTGCAAAACCTTAAATTGTGGTTTATTCGTGAAAATATAACCATGTTTGTAAGAATGCCTTGAGTTACGTTGATTGGAGAAAGGAAAGGAGAATAATACCTTCGGAGTTGACACATGGAATAATCTATTTCGGCGATGATAGTTGTTTCTTCGTGTTCTGAAGTTGCAATCACGTCACCAAACTGCAATGCACAAAGAGTATTTATTTCACTTTGAAGGTGACCTAGAGTATTATAAGAATGAAAATTGCTTTGCGAAAGTTCAATCTTACTGGTCCAACAAGAGTAGAATGTCCCCAAATCATGTAGCTACCACTAGAGTCTCGAGCTGGAGAGCAAGTGGCCACAAACAACTGCAACAAAATTATAGAAACTCCACTCATTGATAATTAAGAATTACCAACATGAATCCCAAAAAAAAAACACCAAATCTCGTAAACATACCTGATTGTCAACAGCCCTGTGATACAGTTAAGAAACTCAATCATGTCGGTAGATGGATATGACTAGCAAGTCTAGATTTACTTGTTTAAAAGAGTATAGCAAAGAATTCTTGCCTTGCTCTTTGTACAAGCTCCCAAAGCAAGTTACCAGTACTCATGTTGAACGCCCCAGGATAGCATATTAGATCAGCACCTGGTACCCAAGCAATAAATCCAGTTAATTTCGACATGAACTAAATGTTATATACAAACCCTACATCGATTGAATGAACATAAAGTACCAAATTAACGGGTAAAGGAAATCAATGAAACTCTTTCTCTATACAACATTGCAAGTTCGGGGAAGCGTAGATCATGGCAGATTCCTACTCCAATACGACCAACATCTGCAACAAAATTTGGGCTCTGAGTAGTAGCATAATAGTTAACTTGATCTGCATATAACTACTGCATTCTTGTATATAGTTATTTTATTGAAGCTAAATCCTAATCTTAAAGTCCCAAGTCCAGTGCGTATACCTGTATCAACAATGGTAGGCCGATTTCCGGCTGTAATGGTTTCGGATTCTTTGAAGCAAACATCCCCTGTCAGATCAAATAGATGAATCTGCACATATCATCATTATACCAGTTTATAAGTACGAAAAACACACAGAAAAATCCAGAATGCACAAAACAATTAACAGCTTCATCCAAATTGAGCACATACTAACCTTCCTATGTTTAGCAATCAAATTTCCATTGCTGCCAAATACGCAACACGTATTATACAAGCGATCACCACATCTTTCTGGTATCGACCCACCAACTACCGTAACTCCTTCGCTACATGCAACTTCAGACAACATCATGAATGATGGCGAAAACTCTCTATTGTCAAAATCTTCAGCATATACAGGGAAATTCTCATTTGCATAAGGACAATTCCACATTTCCTATACATAACCAAAACATTGCAAAACAAAAGGAAAAGAATCACCCATTATAGCATCACAATGCTAATTAGCACCCAACACAAACACTTCATGTGCAAACTGAAGCAGTTAAACCAACACCACTGTGAAATCCATTATAATATGTGTGAATCAAACTATAAACACTTACAGGCAAAACAATAAGCTTCGCACCCATTTTTGCTGCATCTTTGATCGTTGTACGAGCACGATCAATATTGGTGTTCTTATCTAATGAAACACTGATTTGACATACAGCAATCTTGAACTATTAAGATAAAACAAGACAAGATTACTACAAATTTGTGATCAAACTGAAACAAAAGATAAGAATTTGAATTTGAAACTAACAGGTGTTTTAACTGATCATCACCTTAGCTATTTGATGTCGATCAGACTTTGATGCTGAAGCAGAAGAAGCCATGGTGATTCTACTGAGCTCCTTTCCTATCTAATGTGTACTTCTCTGTTTTATTTGAAATTCAACTTCTACTAGTAAAGCGGGACCCACAACGTCCGTCCTAGGTTCTGACGAAAATGATGATTTAACCGGGAGAGATCACCGGTCAGTGTAGACTCGTTGTCCAATCCAGACTCCAAAGACTCCCAACTAATTAGGTCCCACATAAAACAACTTGGTGGGTCCAAGAGGGTCCCCTGATACCAGTGGGTGAGGTCTACCACATTGGGTGAACAAAAAGTCTCGGCAGACCGAGATAAAAACCACACAAAAAAAACCGGCCTTCACAGCCCACCCCTACACGTCTCGAGGGACGGGGCCCAAGAATGAAAGTAGAAGGCGGTTTTTACCTTGTCTGTTTTCTCGGTCCGTAAAGAATTACTATTGGGTGAAATCCTAAAAAGCCAACAAAGTTAGATTGACCGTGGAAATGTTTTGTAGAAGCAAGTGCTTACCAAGTTGTGTGTTTTTTATATCTTTGTTTCTTATTTTGTTTATGTTAAATTAAATCATTCGTTGAGATAATGTCTCCTCGTCACTTCATGGACTTTTATATATGGGAAAATATCATTTGGTCCTTTTTTAGGTGGGCAGTATGCATTTGGTCGGCTTTGGTGAAACTTTTTCTTATTTGGTCCATAATTATTTAAAAATATTAAAACCGACAAAAATATCTTAGTGTTAATTTTTACTTATTTTCTTGTAGCACTTCATTGGGAAATGAACGTTCATATAAAAAGCTAAAAATGAGTTCATTCGGAAATAAAGTCCATATAAAAACCTAAAAAAACAAACTTCATTCCATAAATAAAGTCCATATAAAAACATAAAAAACAGGACTTCATTCAGAAATGAAGTCATATAAAAACCTAAAAGCAGACTTCATTCCAAAAATGAAATCCATATAAAAACCTAAAAAAAGCAGACTTCATTCACGAAAATGAAGTTCAAGTATAAAACACAAAAAGCAGGACTTCATTCCAAAAATGAAGTCCATATAAAAAAACCTATACATCATCGTCTTTAGCAATGACAAAACTTCATCTTTAACACGAGCGGCAAAATCAAGATCAAGATCTTCAACATCAAAATCAAAAAAATACATCCAAATAACATAAAAATCTTCATAGTCTTCGCCATTATTCATAAATCTACATCATCTTGACAAAAGTAGCGACTTGTGAAGAAATAAACACAAAATCATCGTCGTCTTCATCATCTTCTTCAACATCAACAGTAGCTACATAGAAGAAAAAACCAAAAAAGTATCATCCTTCTTCATCGTTTTCATGAGCATCAACAGAAAAGAAAAGAAGAAAAAGGAGATCTCTAGATCTCAAAAGCGAGAAGGAGAGAAAGTGAATCGAAATAAGATATTTTCTATTGACTTTTTGACTATATATATATCCTTATCCAAATGGTATTTCTGCCACGCTCTGAGGTGACATTTACATCATCCATGACATCGGCTAGACCAAACAATAATTTTTAGAACCAAACTATAATTTATATTACCAAATAGGACCAAACAGACATTTGACTGGGTCAAATGGACTAGACTCTCTCTAATATATTATTCTTAGGACCTAATGGTATTTCCTACTTTATATATTAGAACCTAAGTTGTTCGCTAACGGTAATTTTTATGGAATCAACGAACATGAAAAGTGGACGGTCAATTTTGTGATCTCCAGCTTCCCAGTACACACCAACCATTATTTATCAACTCTATATTATAAACTTTTGTATTTTATATTGTACTTTTCATCTCTTCTATATTTATATACAAACTGTATTATATTATTAAAGAAGAGGATCCCCTCACACCTTTATTATCACCTATCTCACACGTTGGACATTTTTATGAATAAAAACCAAACCGTAAAGAACTTGAAGCTAATATTTTGGGGATATGTTCCTCTTGCCAAGTTCAACATACCTACCAAAAATGAGCGTATTCCGAAACATATAACACCACCATCTATTACTTTGAAAATGAGCCGTTGAAAATCAACGGATTTCTGGCCGTCGAAATTAAGACCGGTAGATTGTGAGGTTTTATATTTTGGAATGTGCTCATTTTTGGTAGGCCTGTAGAACTTGGTAAGAGGAACATATCCCCAAAATATTAGCTTCAAATACCTTACGGTTTGATTTTTATTCGCAAAAATGACTCCCAACATGTGAGATGGTGTGATAATAAAGGTGTGAGGGATCCTTCCTCATTATTAAATTCAATTCTTTTTGTCGAATTAGCACGTCCACCAGTACATTTTTCCATAGCGGGAAAACGCATTGGGCCATCTAGCTGGATTGGCAAACGAATTTCTTTGTATAGTTCCATAGGAACTGCCCTAAGAGCTTATAGATCATTCAATAGTGCATAAAGATAGTCGAGATTGTAAGCGAAGTAGAAGGCTTTATTAGCTATCATCCACCATGTAAAACGCCTATATAAAGGGCAAGAGGATAATGTACTGAGGGTTGAGTTATTTTCTATTCCTTAAGATAGTTCCGTGAGAAAGGAGTTGTGTTAAAAGTTAGGGTTTGTACTTGTATTATTCCTAAATAATAATAATTCAACCTACCTCGTATTAATGGACACTTTTGTGCTGTTGTATACATTCATTTGTGTTATCTCGTCAATTCATTGTTAGAAGTTGTTATTTGGGTGTACTATAGGATTTCCTGCGGATATATACCCAATCAATATGAATTGCAAATTCATATCTTTAGTATCGGGTGCAAGGAGTCAAATCTAAACCAATGTATCTACATAGCCATGTACGTATCATCCCTATGATTAGCCACAAGGAAACCCTAAATGCAGTACTTATTAGAGCGCATGTCTTCACGACTTATGCAATACTTATTAGAGCGCATCCCTTCACGACTTATTAACTGGAAAGAGGCGGTTTCGTTCATTTGAACTTAATGAAGTTCCTAGCAGAAAGTGTTTGCCGTGAATTATTTTTTGTATGTCATCTTTCATGTATTCATGTTTATAAGGTTTGCATTAAAGTTGGGACTGCTAATCGCTATATCACTTTGAGTTTCATAAGCAAGCATTAGTGAATTCCGATTATTATTTTTTTTGTTTTAACAAAACCTTATGACAAAACTTACCATCTGTCAGATGCTTTTTTATCCGAGGGCTAATTTTTTGAATAACATGGCATATATTCTGGTCCTAGAGTATGTTTGGCAATTACCAACTAATATTGAGAAAGGGCAACAATAAGGGAAACTAGGAGCAACAATAGGAAAACCAAAGAAAGCATGGGAGTAGAAATTTTGTTAAAGATGAAGTTTGTATCGAAACATGTGAACTAAACAGTACACCACTAAGGAGCCTCACATTTACAAACTTAAAAGGAAACAAAATGGTTTGAAACCATGGATGTCAATTTGTTTAAAGGAATCTAAAATCTTAGTACAATTTTCGTTTTTCATATCCTTATGTTTGAAATTTATAATTATTTTGTTTTTTCATTTTCTGATTTAATTGATCATGATGTATCAAAACTTGAATAATGAAATTATGAAGCATTGCCTTTTCCATAAAACAAAATAAAAATTTAATTAAACTTTATAAGCGTTTGGATATACACTCCCAGAAGTTGCTTTTCGATTTGGGAAGTCAAAAAGTCAAGTCGGTTTGTGATAATATTTGAACGACTTTCTAGAAGCAAAAAGTCAGCTTTTTGTGAAGCAAAATAGTTTTGCACATTGACCTTCGACTTCTACCCGGAGAAGCGAAGGAAAGCGATTTATATCCAAACGAGCTTTTAGTAACCAAACGTGAAAAGCATTTTTAAAAGTCAAAAGTAGAAAAGAATCTTCACAAAAATGTGTTTTTACTTTTAAGAGTCACCATCAAATTTGATTTTTAAATTTAACTATAAGTTTGTAACTTCAGTACGTAGAAAAATTATTTCCTGTGTGATATTGAAATACTCTCCGGGGAGAAATTGAAGGCATGGAAAATGCAAGGAAATTTCAATAGATTTTAGTTTCGATCCCTCTTCATGCCCATGTAAATCAGAAGGGAACTTTTTGTTCATCTGAAGTTAATGAAGTTGTTAGGAGATAGTGATTCTTGTGAACTTTGTCATTGTACGATGACTTCATATTGGTTATAGATAGAGGTCAAAGCGGGAACTGTTTATGAGCTAATTAACTATACTTTAAGTCTTGTATTCTTTTTGAATAATTAATTATTTAAAAATGTTGGTTGGAAAACTTGAGATGTTGGAGGAAACCAAATCCAAAACTTTTAATTTTGTAAGGCTAAGAGAGGATTAAATCGTGATTACCTAACGGAGCACAGTGAACTTGTTTCCAAAACCATGAAGTTCAAGGCATAAAGTCAACATCAAAACTAAATGTCAGCAATATACTATGTATTACATGGTCTTGAACAATAGAATTGGCCACATATGTTTTGGAGTGTGTTTTTTCCGCTGTTCAACATCTTTTAAACTGAACATTTTCGTTTGTATTTTTAGAGATTTGATTTTACTAATTTTTCGATCATTTAGAAACTGAAAATAAAAGTAAATCAAACACGAAAAGGTTTTTTTTTTTCTTTTTTTGTCTAAGACAGCAACAAATTGCGTATCGACAGACAACAGTCAGACCCTTCTTCAAAACTTTATAACAAATGAGTTTTTTGGGCTGATGTAAAGCGGTGGACCTACATAGGTTTGTTAGCCATATTCTTTTGTTATACTCAAAAAAAAAAAAAAAAGATAGGCAAGTTTGATTTTCACAAAAATTAAGAAAACCAATCATTATAGCCGCTATTTCATGTTTTTTCCTAATCTATCCTTGGTCCCCACTCATTTGTTATAAGAGAAATGGAAGAGAGAAGTGGTTCCCCTTTAATATTAAGAGAGAAAAGGGAGAGAGAGAAGTGGTCCCTCTATGGGTATACTAGTAAAATCATAACATTTGACTTTCTACATATGGAAATAAATTTATTTTTTTAACATACCCAAATAAGGAAACTTGCCTATCTTTTAGAGACGGAGGGAATATTAATATATAAACATGAAAAAGAAAAACTCTCCATTAAGACGCACCATTTTAAATTGTTGATTAACAATAATGTGTGCTTCTTTCATGCCCTCTAAACGAGAAAGGCTTTTGTTTGAACTAAATGAAAAAGCGTTTTTGTGATTCTTTTTGCATGTGATCTTCCTCTCATTGCATGGTTATACCACTAATGGTTATAATACACTTCTAGGGTTATACCTTTTGAGTTTCATGAGCTAACTAATCTTCAGATTTCTTTTTCCTTTTCTAAACAATTAATAAAACTTTCTACTTGTAAAGCTTGAGATGTAGGAGGAAACTGAAGTTCAACCGCAAAAAGAGGATGGCAACGTGAAGAATAAAGCAAGTAAGACAAGCAGAATATTGAAAATAAAACAATCAATATCAAGGAATACTCACATATTTTAGGGCTATAACTAATTAAGTTTCGATTTAGACACCGGATGTCCAGATGTAATGTCGTAAATCAAAGTTGCAATTCACTCAGGTAGTGGAATTTCCTTTTGGAATGATATTTGGAGGGGTAATAGATCTCTGGCATCTGCATTCCCTATACTATACAAATTATCAATTCATAAAGCCGCAAAGATTGCCGACATGGTATTTTCTCGATGGGAACTGCAATTTAATTTCAAAAGAAATCTCAATGGCACAGGAAACAAACATTTTCTTTGAATTTTTGTTGGTAATTGGTAGTTATCCTCCTGCTCTTGATGGACTACCTGATACTAGAAGATGGTCCTTGCACTGTTCCGGTATGTTCAGCGTTAAATCTCTCTATTCAAAGTTGGTTGCAGACTGTGGTGTCGAGAACTTTCCCCATGCTTTTGTTTGAAACAGTTCAGTCCCTCCAAAAGTTAACATCCTTGTCTGGTGTTTACTCCATGAGAAGCTTAATACCATTGATATTATGCAGAACAAAGGTATCGATATTTACAATTCATGTGTCCTTTGTGGAGATGACATGGAATCGCAAGATCACATCTTCCTTCACTGTAAAATAGTGCATAAAATCTGGTGTTCGGTCATTCCAAGCAGCTGTTGGTCATGGGTAGTTCCAATGAGTATGAGGATGCTTTCTTTGGGCTGGAATCATGTGCACTTCTCAAGCTCAGGAAACTATATATGGAGTCTCATCCCGGCAGCCATAATTTATACAATTTGGACTGAACGTAACAATAGAATCTTTGAGAAGAATCACAATTTCAAAACTGAGTTGGATTTGACTATTGAGGTGAAGTCTTTAATATTGGCGTGGGCTAGTGCAGCAGGGAAAACAGTTCACTTGAACTTTACAAACTCTGCACTAAATAACTGGGAAGCTCTCTTTTTATGATTTTCTTGTATTTTTGCTTCCTTTTAATCTACCACTGGTAGACATCATGTAAGTTGTACATCCTTCTCCTTTCAATAAATCTTCTCTTCTTATAAAAAAAAAAAAAAAGTTGCAATTCAACATTGATTATGATAGATACTCCCGCAAAAAACGGCCTGAAGTGGTTCTACAATGTTTTGGTGTTGCCACACTAGTGTGGGTCCCATGTGTCGGTGTTGGGAAATAAGTAAGGGCTTGGGTGGAGGCATTTCCGGTGAACACATGTATGTTTAGCAAAACGATGTCTATGGGAGACACTAATATGGACCTCGTTCACGCCTTATAATTTGGTAGGTGTTTTGTTCATTTGAATTTAACCGATGGAGTTGTTGAGAAGTTTTTTTCTTTTTTCCTTTTTCTATCTGTGAATCATTTTGTATGTGATCTTACATTCATTCATGTTTATATAAGGTTCGAAGCTCTGGAACTCTAAGGGTTGCATGTTTTGAGTTTCATGAGCTAACTATCTTAAAATCTTATTCGCCGGAAAAACATAGATAACTAAAGTTGGAGCCTTATAATTTACAGGAAAGCTGACATTAGTCAAAGAATGTTGACATAGAGTCGATAAATGGGAAAAAAAAAAGATGTCGCCAAGTTAAAATCGCAGCATAAAGTTTTTTGGTACCCTGAATCAATGTCCCGCGAATTGCTTGTGTTTATAAGATCTTCATTGATAAAACTGCAACAAAAGCTGAAAATTTGAATTTGAAACTAACAGGTGTTTTAACTGATCATCACCTTGGCTATTTGAGAGTGATCAGACTTTGATGCTGAAGCAGAAGAAGCCATGATGATTCTACTGAGCTCCTTTCCTATGTATGTTATTTGAAAGTCAAATTCTACTGCTAAAGCGGGAGCCACAAAGTCAGTAGTAGTTCGGTCCCACATAAAAACAATTTGGTAGGTCCAAGAGGATCCACCGGTACCAGTGGGACCTATGACTATGAGTTCTAACACATTAGTGAATCAGTGGTTCTATATGTACGGCGGATTTAAACAAGATTAAAACCGCATACACACAATTGGATGGGCCCATATAGAACTCTTGCGTTAATTAAATTAAGGGATATTTTCTAATGTACCCCCATTTTTTTTATAAATTTTATAAAGTACTCTTGTTTTTTTTTTTTTTTGACCATTTTTGTCATGTAACAGTTTCCATCGAGTTAAATGCTAGGTGGCAGTTATCTCACCTATTGAAAGTCCTATTTATCCTTGAACACATCTCCTTGGTAGGGAGGATAAATGATTCGACGATATTGAACCAGCTTGACGAACCTGAAAGTGGTATAACGATCCTGAACCGGGCTCGACTAACCTGAAAAATGTTGTAGAAGATTGATTTTCCACCAATCAAAAACCCCAAACACTTGGGAATTATGAACCCTTTCGGGGAATGATGAAACAAACCTGAAAATTATGCACGATCCTGAACCGAGCTCAACAAATTGGAAAAATGATATGTAGAAGGTCAACATACTAACAAATAAAGGGTAAATAAGTAAACTTAAAAAAAGGTAAACTAATGTTTGACTAACTAGGATGGAAAAATAAATAGTAGGGGTACTTTAGAAAATTTGTAAAAAACGGGGTAACAAAAAAACGAAAAAACAAAAATGGGGGTACTTTATAAATTATCCCATTAATTAATTACCAATACACATTTACCAATTATCAATCTATAGTGAAGTTAGATCCGTTTCGCCTATAAATATATCTCATTCAATGGGTAATATATATCGAACTCTTAAGTTGAAAAAGAAGAGAAGCCTCTTGGTTTCAATTGAAGTAAGTTTCTTAACATAGCTAAGATTTGTTTTCTTGCAAATAAGATTTGTTTTCTTGCAAAATTTCGATTGCTATCGTATCAAGTAAGTTTCTTAACATAGCTATTTACTACTCTCTTTAGTTGTCTCGGTGCAAATTACTATTCAAGTATACACTTGTGTTAGATTAGCTTCGCAAAGGTAATTAATCCTTATTTTTTGGCCGATAAATGATAATTTGGTACTGCAGAGGATCATATGTTCATTTTATACCATCGAGTTTCGGCCGCTTTTTATTTTACCGCTGCTAATCATATTTTCGTTGGATGATATATACTGCAGAGGTGGCACTTGCGGGGCAAGAGATATGTCAAGCAGAGGACATATACAAATATGTCAAGTGCTGGCCAACACACAAATGCATCTGTTGTCAGCAAAATTGTTAAAAGATATACCGTGAAATTTCTTCTTAATCAGAGATCAAAAAAGGTGCAATTTCTATCCAATCACTTGAAAACTACCAGAATATATAAAGTTGCACATAGAGAACACAAGCATGATTCAAAGAAAAAGAAAAAAGCTCATTCTTTAGATAAATGTTCTAAACCCAGCTAAAGCACTTAATATTTACTATCTCTGTATCGAAAAGACAGAGTGGTTTCATGTACAAATTACATATTTGAATCGGACAGAGTAAATAACACGATCACGTACCTATGACATGATTGTTGTTTAACTTGTACTTCATTTGTCTATTTGGATGAAAGTTTAGGAATTTTCCTTGATCACATAGTGTGCGGAGATTCTAATATTTTTTTATTAGACAAGAGGTTTTAATATTTACGCACAAGAGTTTTCTCAAAAGTATAAATGAGAAAGTCAGGCTATCAATTCCTTAATATATGTGCGAAGAAATCAAAGCCTCTGTAAACTAGGACAAAGGAGTAAATTTCTTTTGGAAACAGGGCGTAATAATATTTTTAGTTTGATTGATGCAGGTGTATTTCATGGTAATAATATTTTTAGTTTCCTTTAATCAATAAAAAAATGGTTTCCAAGAAGAAGAAGGGAGGATTTGTTAAAACATTTTGCACGACCGTTTTAACCGGTGGTTTCTGTCAAATGTAATTTGTTCCACTGGTCTATTCATTCTAAGTTATTTGAAGGTTTTTCTCTTAGTACTTTGATTTGTAATTGGGGGCTGTTGTTGGGTACAATTAGCTCCTTTTATTCTTTTTTGTACTCTTAACATTTCATCACTTCGATGAGTGTTAATTTTTAATAGAATTTGCCCTTTCTCTTTCAAAAAAGGATAAAAAAAATCCATTCCACATATTTCGATTCTTCTTTAGATGAAGGGAAGACTGTGTTCCCATTGATGAATCCTAACTTCTTTCCACCAAAATACAAAGTCACTGTTGTGACCAAAGAATATAATTATTACCACTAAGCAACACGGATGATAATCTCCGGTTAATGTTAATTTCACTTCCAGGCATTTTTGGTTGAAGCTTTCAACCAAAAGGAGGAAAAATGAATCGAGAGAAAGAAAAAGAAAAAACTCACAAAACATGATCGAGTCCTACTCGCGATACCATGAAGAAACCGAGACCAAAAAAAAAACTAGGAAGAAGTAATAGCTGTACTGCTGTACCTATAATCAATTACAGTATTATATATATTTACATATAAGCAATAACTCTCCTTAATTGAGAACAATAGTACATCCTGAAGTAATTATGCCCAATGGGAATGGAGGAAATTGAGAACGATGGTACATATTGTTGGAATTTTTAGTGAAAATTTATTATGTGAGTGAAAAATTGGTTTTGAAAGTTTAAATTTCAAGAGGTGTGTTTGAAGGTCATGCCTTTTCACCATAAGATACTTAGTGCACAAGTGTTATAGAGAGTCACCATTAGACATGGTGATTCACCTATGGATGAAAAGACACCTTGTAGAGTCACCATTGACTCTATATAAACCCATCTGCTAGTTTTGTTTTTTAAACAAGTTAGAAGAGAATAAAAACAAGTTTTGAAGTCAAGAGTCAGAGTAATTTAAGAACACAAGAATTGTCAACATTCGCCGGCCTAATAGTATTGTAGTGATACTTATTATAAGGCGTGATCTTTGTATCTTGGAAGGCAACATCCGTAGAACCGTGAGCACCGTATGCAGGGATGAATTTTCTTTAAGGAAAGAGGATTACCTCGCCTCGAACAACCAATATGACAAGCCTTTTTAACTCTCTCTTTGTTAGTATTTTGTTTGTTGCATGATCATGATTTCCGAGAAATCGAAACGGCATATATTTTCCAACACATCATGCAATAATTATTTAACTCGATTCAGAAGCACATCCGACTTTTTTAACTTTTTGTTCTTTACTTTTTAAATACGACCATCTTTAAATTACCCACATTTGGGTATATCTCACGGTTAGATAGAGCTAAATTGTGGAATAACGGGTGGTTTTGAGTGATGAAAATACAATACTATTCTTCCAAACAAAAAGTTAAAAACAAAACCTAAAAACTAATCAAAATACCCCCATCCTCTTCTCCTCAATCCGTATTTATTATTCCTTTACCAACTGCATTTTATTTTCCTTTTTTCTTCTTCTTTCTTCATCTTATCTCAAATTAATTCATTGTCGATTAATTTCCAAAAGTTTCGTTGCCGATCATTACTTTTTGTAAAAAATGAATCGAAAACAAAAAAAATGTTATAGGTCTTGCCCTGATTCTAGAATCACGAATGCATCAAAAATATTATAAATCAAAAAGAAAAAGAAAACAGACGATCAACTTATCATTCAAATCATTTCAGCGAGAAGTTCGATGATTCCCATTAAAAAAAATCAGTTTTATGGTTTCTTTTTAGGTTTTGAAATAAAATTAGAGTTTCAATTTAGTTACAGGGTATTAGTCTGCATTGATTGTACGATGATTGCAATGTCGATTGTTGTTGTCGGTATAGTCGGTACATTGTATTCTGGTTGTATACCTTGGGTTTTCGTTTGCATGTCAAGAGTTCTATGCCCACAGAGATACCAATTATCTGGTGTGAAATTGAAGCATGTCGGCATTGCCGAACCAAATTTATCAGTACTGAAAGTGGATTACAACAATCGGTATTAATGAGAAAATTCATGGAAAGGCTTGTTGTTGTTAGATTTCTCTGGATTGAAATTGACTTTTGTCGGTATTGTCGATATAAAATATTTCAATGCCAACTTATAAACTTCCAGTTTCGACTTTTTTCTTTGAATGCTGACTTTCTTCTGTTTTAATACTAATTTTTTTTTTCATAAGTCGACTTTGGGTTATATAAAGCATAATTTTATTAACGGATAGTTTTTCATAAGTCGACTTTGGGTTATAAAATGCATAATTTTATTAATGGATAGTTTTGTGCTCATTCCTAATTGTTAGAGCATTGCCCAGTTGAAACCACCAAGTATTGGTATGTCAAGTTTGGTTGTCAGATTTTAATCCCATATTTCGAAGCTGCTTGATTTGATTACTGAAGTCAACTTCGTTTGGTTAGACTAGTAATAATAAAAATGTTGAGACTTGCCTTTGTTACTCGTGAAGAACCTGGAGACGTATCGGCATCAACGAACACGTCATCCTTCAGTTCGAGGTTATTAACAATAGACTTGATTGACTTGTTCCATTTCTATCATACATTCTTTCAAATCAGTTTATATTGAAAATATATATATAACATACAAAGTAAAGTTTTTTTATAACGAATTTAGTGTTGGTTACTTGGTCATAATACCATGATCAAAGTATCGAGGAAAATTATTTGCTTATCATATCCCTGGGTTTTAATATCACTAGTTATTAGTAAAGTGTGTGAAAATATGTTAGATAATACTAGTTGTCAACTAAGATGGATTTTTATTGGCAAGTTGAATTATGGTTGGTATCGGTTAGTTTCAGAGACAATATTCTTTGGATATCTTTTGAGAATTATTGGAGTTAATTATACAAACTCATCCCTTGAGTGCATGGACTTGAGTGGTTGTATGGAAACCATGTCGTTCGTAGAACAAATTAATCTAGTTCTTGCATTGCCTTTGTTTAAAGTATTCTCTGCGGTCAAGAAACTTTTAGTAGTATTGTTATAGGGAAACTAAATCGTATTGTTATTTTGGATTTCAGTTATTGATTTGGTTGACTAACATCGCTATAGTTATTCTTCATAGATCTACCTTGTTTATTTTAAGGTCTTTTCATTTTGTCATGGCTTATTGGATTTTTACTGACATTCTACCTAGTCCTTCATTTATTAATTTAAACTTCACAGAACTGTTGATGCTTTAAACTCTGAAATACGTATAAACTAAAGAAAAACGAAAATTGCAAGTAAATTAAATGATGTGAGGTAGAAATTAGTGAGCGTCCCTCTTCATGCCATGTGAATGAAAAGAGGTTTTGTTCATTTGAATATAATGAAGCTGCTAGGAGGAAGAGGATTTTGTGAACTACCTTCATAGTGATCTTACATGCATATTCATTTATATGATTATAGATAGAGCTCAAAGCTCGAACTATTAATAGTTGATTTTTATTTTTATTTGGAGTTACATGAGTTATTATCTAAATCTTGGTGTTTATAAATTAGGAATGAATGTCCGTAAGCCTGAGATGCTAGAGGAAACCAAAGTTGAAAGCCTTTAAAACTCATTTCTCAGTTCATAGACTACTAATCACTTTTATTTGTACGGCAAAGAAGAGATTCAGCGGAGATAACGTCAACAATGAAGCAAATTGTTAGTTGGGCGTATTTTATTTGAGGAATTTTTTAATTTTGTTCTGAAGTGTAAGAAAAGGACATGTATATGGAAACTCATAATTTTACAAACAAAAATTTGCAAAGGTATGTATTGAGACAATATATATAGATCTGTGTAACCGAACAGTCAGAGTTAAGAATTCATTTGTAACAAAACTAAAATTTGAGTTAGTGTCAAACTTTTGTAAAACTCTCTACAATTTAATATATGTATGACTTAAAAATTCCAATCAAGATGTTTTATGTAGGGGTATAAATTGGGCCGGGCCGGGCAGCCGAGCCTAATTATTAAATGGGACGGGACAGGGCGGGCACAAACTTCGATTACCCATCAAATTAAAAAGCCCGGGCGGGCGGGGCCATACTACAAAATAAACTACCCATGACCTTCTCAAGTCTGTTAAATAATTTGGGCTAGGGCCGGTTGGGCCTTGAATATACAGAATTTTTTTTAAACCACAAAAAAAAAAAAAATGCAACAAATTTTACTCACTATTTAATACCTAAATAAATAAATACTTCCTGACAGAGTCAATAAAATGATGTTCAATATACAAATAGTCTAAATCAAAACCAAAGCAATAAAATTTAAAATAAAATATCTCATAGTGATTCAAAAAATTGATATGCATGCCTCTGTCTTCTTCTACTTCTGTAGTTGTCCATGCAACTTTATTCTCAAAATGCTAATGTAAAGAGCTTCACGCCATTCACCTGCTGCACAAAAAGATTAAGATTAACATTAGCAAACAAGAACAATAGCATTGTGCGACAAATGTAATGTTTGACATAAAGTTGCATATCAATTCTTTACTGCAGAATTATCAAAAGGTAATGTCTGACATAAAGTGTAATAATCAAATAAGAATAATTAGGTCTGACATACAAAACAAAATTTTATTGCAGAACTATCAAAACCCGCACTCAATTCAAACCAACATCTAAATAGAAGTATATAACCCCAAAAAAATGGATATAAAGAGAGATGTTTACCTTGGGGAAGCAGCTATCGACGAGATCAAGTGGCCAACCGTTCAACTTCATCTACCGGTGTAATGTCGTCATTCAAAGGATCAAAAGGCTTATAAAAATTTTTCATCTTAGCCTTCCACCAATCTTTAAGAATGACTGAACACTCTAATATACCCGGGGTTAAATTGCTCCGGTAATCACCTAATATACATTTTCCAAAAGAGAAGGCAGACTCCGAGGCAACTGTAGATGCTTGCACTGCTAAAACATCACGCGTGATACAAGAAAGTACTGGATACCTCTTTTCATTGTTTTTCCACCAATCTAGCACATCAAAATCTTCCAAATCAGTCAAAGCAGGTTCAGGCTCGGCATAATATTTATTTAGTTCTTCCGGCGACGTAGCGAGAGGGTCTCTTTTCTGCAATCTGCGAGCTGCCCAAAATCCGCCTCCAGATGATGTGGAAGATCCTTCAGCTAAAGATCCAGAATGTATTGGACCCACAGATGCCCCTACAGTACCCATGGAAGTTGAAGGACCATTGGAAGTAGTGTTTATTTGTTTATCATGCAAAATATTGGAGTAATCCGCGAACAGACTTTTTAGTTTGGCATCCATTAACCTACTTTGGTCGTCGTGACACCAGATTGAGTATGCAGAAGTACCAAAACAATCTTCAATATCAGAAAGAGTACTTTCCACACCTTTAAGATTAAGACGAGGATCCAAAATAGACCCTAATCCAAATAATATCGGAGTGGTGGCCCAATACTTAACAAACTTTGCCTCCATGGCAGCAATATATACTTTCTTTAAAAAATGGGTTATCTCTATGAATCTTGAAGACCATACGAATCTCATACAAATATTGAAGAACTGAATTACTAGTCACATACTGAACACCAGAAAAAACGTTAGTGGCATCATAAAAAGGCTTCAAAAATGCACATAACATTTTAGCGTGTTCCCAATCAGCATCGAGTAATAGCATGAGCATATGCCAGATCATTGAGAAAGGCCGAAACACTTGCCGGTAGGGAATTGCATCTTTTAACATAAGATATGTGAAGTTCCACCTATGTTTTACATCAAGCTGCAATTTCTTAGGGTTCATACCCTTATGAACACACAATAATCGAAACTGATTACACCTTATACTAGACATAAAAATATGTTTCAAGCTACTCTTCACATGATCAAGCATATCAGTGAAACCCTTAACTTTTAAACCATCCTGGACAACTAAGTTTAGAATATGGGAACAACATCTAACATGAAACAAATATCCCTTCGACGGAAGGTTAGGCAATAGCTTTTTCAATCTTTCAACTGAGATTGTGTTGGCACTAGCATTATCCATAGCTAAGGAAAATAATTTTTCTGAGATACCCCATCGTTAACAAGTTTTCAAAAATGAAATCAACAATATTTTCACCGGTCCGATATTTATCAATCAAAGCATAAGTTATGATTCTTTTCGCATCATCCAATTTATATCTATGAAGTGAGCAGTAATTCCCAAGTAGCTCATTCTCTGTTTTGAAAGCCATATGTCAGATGTTAGCGAAATTTTACCAGGAATCTCAAGGATCATATTCTTCAATTGTTGTATTCCCTCTTGATAACACTTGTATAAATCAGTTATTAAAGTATTAAGAGAAAACTTAACAAACCTGGGTGAAAACTCTCATTGATGCACCACTGGAAAATAGTATCTTCGAGAAATTGAAAAGGGAGCTCTCTTAAGATAATTAACTTGAGGATATTTCTCATAGCCCTAGCTTAATTAAATTGAAAGGTGGTGAATTTACCTTGACCATTTACAGCCTAGTGTGGTCTACGTGAATTTACGATCTTGTGTCTCTTCAAACAGCTATTTGTATGCCTTCTTAGGTAGGAGGTTCCTGCATTGCCACCTGATTTTTCTTTTAGTCACAGAGTTTGCAAACTGCCCACTTTATAGTCATCCCAGGATTTTTTGGATCGGCCTCTCTACTTGATCAAAATCTGCCCACACATCAGATGTTAGCTTTCTTTTTGGCTTTGTGACAGTTGCTTCTTTTGAAGTTGGAGTTCCATTAACATCAGAATTGTTAATAAGCTCAGATTCTGCTTGTGAAGGATTTTCTCCTCCTTGACTAAGATCCATTGTGAAAATTCCTGTGTAGAATATCATCAAATAATGATTCATACAAGTATATAAGAATGAAGTTCACTCATAAGACTAGCATACTGTAATAAAGGTCACTACTTGCTTATAAAGCATGTTAGTACTCTAGTTCCAAATAAAGAAGCCTAGAGGTGTATAACTCCCATCACTATTTTAATGAACTAACCATATAAATGAGAATAAAGTATCACTGCTACCTCCTAAAATCTTTTACAGTACAACTTCGATAAATTAATTATCTCGCTAAAATAATAAAATTCTCCGGTCCTAATTAGGCTTTTACAGGCTAAATTTTAACTGGATAAATCAATAACTGCGCTAAAATAATAATTTTCTCCGGTCCCAAGGCTATTAGTATATCGAATTTTACTGTATTTTCATTTTAGTTTGGCTTAACAATTAGAACAATGCTGCTCACAAGTAGTTTTGGTTCACACGTTTAAACATGCATTAAGTTTATCTAAATGTTTCATATACATGTAAAATAATAGCTACCCACAGGTGACTATTATTCCGATGTATTAGGTTGAACATTAGAATTATTTGAGTTTGTTAATACATGATAGGACGAGATTCTCTCACAGGTGATTCTAGTTGTGGTATTAAACAAACATAATGTTGTGTGTATGAAAAGGTAAAATATGTACTGATGTTTTTCATGTCTCACATTGTTCCTTGATAAGGTTTTACCCACATGCCAATCTTATTGAAGGTATGAAACTATTGTAAGCTTAATTTTCATTTATCTCTATTATTAATTTCAGCTTTTGTTCTTGTTAATTGTTGATTATGATTATTTTGTAGACTTTTAATGGTCCATTTTTTGGAAGATAAAATTGTTTATCACATGATGATTTTTTGCGTTACTGTGTACATCTATCAATTGCATTATGAATCTCAATCCGTGGATGTTTTCTTGAACATTGTGAAAGGTATGATAAAGGTGGTGAATATTGTGAAAGGTATGACAAAATAGGATAATATCCAAAATCTTTTACGTAGTAGCTCCAAAAGTTTGGATTTGTTGCTCAATATACAAGGCCAACTTATCCTTGGCATAATGGTGTATAACAAAAGGCAAAATCATACTTTTATGAAAATGGTTAGAAGCATGATAAGTTATGCATAATGACCACAAATCAGTGAATGTATGTTCTTTCAACAACTGTAATTTAAATAGATTTCCGAGTAAAGCAGTTTCAAAGACACACTTTGGACTAGAATGGCTGGAAACCTAGTTTAAATCACCTTTCAGTTGTAGGTGAGGGATTATATTCCAAAGAACGAAAATTGGACTTGGAAATTATTATTGGTTCATTGGTTTTCCTAAATAATCCAAATAGTATTCTTTAACGTTTTAACCGTAGTATGAGAGTTATTGCAGCCAAAAATATAAATTCGTTAATGATGGCATAATCAATGGGAGTACGTACGTGGATATATTTGTTCAAGAAATCATGATAATGATCCCTTTATTTAAGTTTTATACAGATATTGTGAATCTTCTGATTATCAGAATGTTAGATAATGAAATACCACAAATTACTGATCCAATACTCCATAATATAACTACTTCCAATAAAGAAATTTTTTGATAACAACATGCACCAACATTAAGAAGGTTTCAACAGATATTGAAAGAAATTTATTCATGTTATTTCGGTGATTTTCTTACGAGAATTTATTACATTTTGATATGGAATGGCAAAGACTCGGTTTTCGGTTCACAAATATTATGTGTAATAATTTTGATTAATGGATTGATGCTATGTGAGAAAAAATCATTGGTTGAAAGTCAAGTCTAGGATATTTTTTAATTGCTCGAATGACACAAATCAGTTGTATGAAAGTGGATCTTTCTGACCTAATACGACTGTAATAGCAATTTTAAACGGTATAAAGCAAGACTTGTTGCCAAGCTTATTTTGCACCCCTAGCATCGGTGGGGAAAGTTTTTGCATTCCACGGGATCCATTGGGATCCATTGTGTGAAAGAGGTTTTCCAATTTAGGTTTTAGTTTTTGAAATCGGTTCTGCAAAATATCTTTTTAGAGTCAGTAGACTGTTAGAGCTTTCTAAGGAACCATGGAAGGAATTCATCTGAAAAAGTTGTTTGCCTTTGCTAAATTACAGTTTTTAGATCTTGATTGTTATAAGTATGAAACAAATAATTTTATCATATGATAAGATTTGTAACGAGATTCTCTTGGTGACATGTGATATTTGAATATATTAACATGCATGTTGATCACAATGCATTAGAAATAATCCAATTAAAAATATTGTTTCAATAATTTCAGATTTAGAAATTTCCTATATATCACCACATGATGATGAAAAAGAATAACATGCAGCGTCAAACAATGTCTCCAGTCATAACTTTCTTTACCATTTTATCATCTCTTCTATTTTCTTCTTCCTTCACTCAAACATTACAATCATTACCATCATATAATGATGAACAGCCACAAACCTACATTATTTATGTCTCTAAACAAGATAAACCATCCATATTTTCATCCCACCTTGATTGGTATACTGCAGCACTTCAATCTCTTCCTCCTCATCTTTCTTTGTTGTCTCACCCTCGAGAGGTTATCATCTATACATATAACCATGTTACCCATGGTTTCGCTGCTTGACTGACACAATCTCAGGCCTCCTTTCTCCGTAGTTTCCCGGGAATTATTTCGGTACCTCCTCAAAGAATTCACAAAATCCAGACAACTCATACTCCTAGTTTTCTCGGTCTCAATAAAAAAACTGGTCTCTGGCCTGACTCAGACTACGCCAGTGATATCATTATTGGAGTTCTTGATACCGGAGTCTGGCCCCAAAGTCAGAGCTTCAACGACTCGGGTTTAACTCCTATACCGAAGAAATGGAAAGGTGTCTGTGAGACAGCACCGGATTTTCCCAAGACATCTTGCAACAAGAAGATAATCTGCGCGCGAACTTATAGCAAAGGAGCTGATCTAGACGAGACGAAAGACACGAAATCACCAAGAGATACAGATGGACATGGTACACATACAGCATCTACCGCAGCTGGATCTGTTGTTAAGAACGCTGGATTTTATGAATACGGTGTTGGAGACGCAAAAGGAATGGCAACAAAGGCCAGAATTGCTATTTACAAGGTATGCTGGAGTGATGGATGTGCTGATGCAGATATTATTGCAGCTATGGATCAAGCTGTCGCTGACGGAGTTGATGTGATTTCATTTTCCATTGGTCCCAATGATTTAGCAGTTCCATATGATAGAGATCCGACTTCAATTGCAGCATTTGGCGCTGTACAGAAAGGAGTACTAGTTTCTGCCGCTGCAGGCAACGAAGGACCTGGTCCTTCCACAGCCAAACACCTGGCACCTTGGTTTCTAACTGTTGGAGCATCAACAATCGACAGGGAATATCCCTGTAATGTGATTTTAGGAGATGGTAGGATTTTTGGTGGAGTTTCATTATATTCCGGCAAGTCACTTGAAAACAAAACAGAGTTAGTCTTTGGTGGTGATATTGGTAGCGCAGATTGTGTAAAGGGGGAGCTTAATTCAACCCAAGCAGCAGGAAAGATTGTTCTTTGTGATCCTGGTGATATCGTAGAACAAGGAAATGCAGTCAAAATAGCTGGTGGTGTTGGATTGATTACGGCCAATATGATGGAATACGGAGATGGAGTGACTGCTGAGTCACCTATGATTCCAGGAGCTAAGGTGACCTTCAATAACGCGGTTGCGATTGTTGACTATAGTAGAACACAAGAAAAACCAGTTGCTTCATTTGTATTCAGGGGAACTGTGATAGGATCTTCGCCTTCAGCTCCTAAAGTTGCTTCATTTTCAAGTCGTGGCCCTAACCATATAACACCAGAAATTCTCAAACCGGATGTTATCGCACCGGGTGTTAATATCTTGGCTGCTTGGACTGGAGCTGCTGGTCCATCAGGTTTAGATGTTGATAAAAGACGCGTCGCGTTCAATATAATTTCTGGTACATCCATGGCATGCCCTCACGTGAGCGGATTAGCTGCAATGCTTCGGAAGGCTCATCCTAAGTGGACTCCAGCTGCAATCAAGTCTGCTCTTATGACTACAACTTATGATTCAGACAATGCAGGTAACCAAATTAGTGATCTTGCTACTGGTAACATTTCGAATCCTTTCCAACATGGTGCTGGACATGTTGACCCCAACAAAGCCTTACACCCGGGATTGGTATACGACATCCAGCCAAGTGATTACGAAGCGTTCCTTTGCTCCCTTGGTTACAATCAGACACAAATGTCGCTGTTTATCAAAGATAGGAAGGTCGATTGCTCGTTAAACAAATTGGCTGCAGGTCCAGGCGATCTGAATTACCCATCGTTCTCCGTTGTTTTCAAGTCATCCAATGAGTCGGTTGTCAAGTACAAGAGAACTGTCACCAACGTTGGGAAGTTGGAATTTCCAATTTACCGAGTGAGGTTAAGAGTCCTCCCTTTGTCAGAATCAGTTTCTCGCCAAGAGTACTTGTGTTCTCCTTGATAAACCGGAAGTTGTCTTACGAAGTCACATTCACAAGCTTGAAGAAAAATGATTCAAATACTACTAAAATGGAGTTCGGGGCAATTGAATGGACTAATGGTTTCCGCGATGTGCGCAGCCCTGTTGCTGTAACGTGGTTAGCTCCAGCTTCTAATGCTTCTACCACTACTAGTTTGATTTCTTCATTTTGATTGATTTATGATGTCGTAACTCCTTTTAATGGATCCCCTATGTGTGTTTTGAAACAATAAAACTATTTGCAAGCCATATGCTCGACCTGTGTGATTGTAATTATGATTCTTGCACCTTTCATGGCCAACGACCGTATGTAATAGTGCTGATCGTTTGACAACAATGAGAACGAATAATTAGATCCCTTTCTGGATCACTCACATGGTGCTATACCTTTCATGCAATTCTGCCGGGGAATCAAATTGGGAGCATCAGTATCATTTGTTTGACATCGCACTTGAAAACACAAGTCTTGTTTCAGATGTAACTTGAATGAATAGATCAAGAGAAACTTTACTGTATGACCATTTTTCTTGGTGCTATATACGTATATATACACCTCAAACTACGTGCAAAGTAAGCTCTTATGAAGCTAATGGTAAACCTAAAAATGTTTGGCACAACCAAGATGTTCGGAGAAATTGAGAAGAAAAAGTTTTAGACCTTGGATGACAACTACCATTATAATTTCCATAACAGGTGACAAAAGTGTATTCTTAATGAAGTGAAAGTGATTCTAATAGTACCAACACACAGACATAAAGAAAGTATCAAATACTAATAATTTTTATCATCCACCCGTTACTTCTATCAGAAAATCTTGATATGTGGGAGGAAACTAAAGTTTTAGCCTATTTATACTGAAGTGATTTTATCCTTTAAGGCTATTCTTGAAGTTTAATTTAAATTAAATACTAAGTAACCGACTCATACCTAAAACTGTAAAATCTTCACAAGATCAACACGACTAAAATATGAGTCACTTTGAAATTAATTAACGAATGTAAAACCAGCGATGGATCTAGGATTTTGTGCCTGGGTGGGCTATTTTTTTTCGTACACCCAGATTGTACTAGTCTAAATACCTGAAAATTATTTACAATGAGAAATACGCTACACGCTACTTAAAAATATTTTAAATTGCGCAAACAATGTGTATATTAAAATTAGTATTATTATATAAGGCCGCCCGGAATTTTTAAATGTTATTTCTATATATTTGTATGGTTTTTAAATCTGATCATGAGCATCAGGACATTTAAACATCATTTTTTTTGTTATTGTTTGCAAAAAAGAAAAAAAAGAGATGGGAAGAAAACATCATGTTGACATATATTTTGATATTGGGTTAATTTTTAGTTTATACATGGGCAAATTTGGGTAAATATTTGGAAACAACATGACCTAAATTGATCGAGGTTGTGGTGGAGTGGGGGTAAGTTCCATTGTTGACTCTAATTTCTAAGTACTAACCTAAACATAAAATGACATACTTCAAAAGAATTAATCAAAATCGAAAAAATCATGTGAATATGTCGCATTAATGGGCTAATTAGAAATTTTATCCTGAACTAATCAATAATTTTTGGACAATTAGGCTTGCCTAAGCAAGCTTTTCCATAAAAAAAAAAAATTTTGGGGGAGGGGCTGTAGCCTACCTAAGCCAACCCCACATCCGTCACAGTTAAAAACAATAATACATAATCCATTGACTTGTTGATTGTTGCATGCAATCATATCAACAATACTGTCATTGTCAAGTTGCTCGAGCACAATAATAACAAAACTTCTTTAATTTGGTGTCGCGAATACAATTTCAATTCAATCAGTTAAACCTTGATCACTCTATGTAAGTATTTTGATCCGGTCAGATATGGTTATAAGGCCATTTTTGTATTAACCTTGGCCGGGGACAGTTTCACATTTCCTACAACCAATGAAAATTTTAAATATTCTAAATTTTACTCCCAACGTCCCACTAATAGATCACCTACTTAGTTTAAAATTTTGTAACACCATTAGTTGACCTATTTCATTAAACAAGGAAATATTTCTAAAATTATCTTTTTGATTGATTATCGTTAATATAAGAAATGTATATAATTTGATATCCATGTTTATACTCGCTACGTAAGTGTTTTAAAATGCTTTCCAACGGTACAAAGTTTACGAAAATCCATGGTATATTTTGAGAGATAAATCATTTCTAAATTTTACAAATTATAATCCATAAGGGTATGATTGTAAAAATCACTTAAAACTACTCTTTCCCGTTCCTTGCCTTAAGAATTGTGCAAACTTCAACTAGGCCATTTAATACCTGCCGAGATTGGGGTATACCCAGATTAATTGGGGTATACCCATTTTATTCCCATCCAAACTAGTGTGTTAAGGGGTGTCTAAAAGGTGTTAAAAGACCAAATTGCCCATACTAAAAAACCTTGTCGACCAAAACATATAAAAAAAATCAAAATCTTTCTTCTACACGATCTAACTATACATGTGAAATCAAAAAAAAAAAAAAAAAAAACAAAGAATCAAAACGAACCAAAAATCGCAGGTATTTTTTGTCGACCTTGCCGACCAAAATATAGTCGGCAGGGTATAAGGTTGAATAACATGCCGACTTTTCATCTCTGAATTTAGCAATTACAGGTCCGCAAGATATCTATCTCTATACCTTGCCGACTAAAATATAGTCGGCGAGGTTATGAAATTAGTACCTTGCTTTGCCGACGAATCATGCATTTGTAACACCTTCTCGTATGTCAAAAATCTTATAGTCGGCGGGGTATTTTTTATCGACCTTGCCTCATATGTTGGCGCGTGTTCTTCATCTGTGCACCTTGCCGGTCGATATAATCGGCATGTTCTTCATCCGTAGACAATGCCTATTCGGCATCTTATTAAAACGTCTACCATGCAGGCGGAACATAGCCGACACCTTATTCAAACGTCGACCTTGCCCACCTTTCACATTTTGAAAACAATTTTTTTTGATCCAAATCGAACTCATAAGACGGGTTAAAAACTACTGAATTCATAATTTCAAAATTTTAATCTAAACTCAATTAATTAAACTAATCAGATTTTTTAGTATTAATTAAATAAGGGCATATTAGCCATTTAGAAAATACAAGGTTAAGGGGTGGCTTGGTTTTACTTCAAAATGACCCAATTTTGTCTTATTGGGTATACCCCAATTAGTTTGGGTATACCCCAATCAAGCCAGGATCTAATAGTTGAACGGAGGGAGTAATATTTATTCAAATTGAACAAAAATGCCAAACATTTGGGTTTCATAGGCAAGATAGAGTTCTTCAATTAGATCAACACCACCTTCAAATCTCATACAAATTTTACACGGTAACCCGATATTGACTAAACATGCTTCAAAAAAATAAATATATTAACTAAACATCAAGAACAATCATAGTAGGTCCACCAGTTTAATCCCTATGGTATTATGTGAGGGAAAATGTCTAAACAAGACCGGAAAATGGGTCATTTGTCCAAATATTTTTAAAACATGGTTCTAATGGACGAGTAAAAATTAATATGGGTGAAATAGACACCAAAAAAATAGCAAGAATGAAACTAGATTGATCCTAGCTTAAACTTAAAAAAAAAAAAAAGTGAGGATGAAACTGGATGCATTCTGATGTAAATTAAAAATAAGAAAAAGTATTTGAAAATGGGTAAGATGAAACTGTTTATATCCTGGCTATTTTTACATTCTCGTTCATTTAAACAGTATCAAATTTTACATATTTTTTTCACCCAGGAATTGTTGATTTTTGTTTTTTTAACCAATTTTGACCATGGAATCTAATGGCTAAATCTAGAGGTTGGAAGTTAAAAATTGAGGTCCAAGATCCTATGATATTGTAAAATTAAGCCACTTTCTTAACAATGGTTTACAAGATCCATTTAAGTAGATATGTAAATTGGGTCGTGCCAAAACAAACACAACCCATCACGACATGTTAAAAGTTGAACCCAGACCAGCCTAGCTGGGTTGCACGGACGCAATAATTTTGGTGCCATGTCCGCGCCAGACGCAAGGAGAATGCGGGACGCACCCACGTACGCATCCAGATGTTTCTTCCTTGAACGCGAGTTGGACACAAGCTAGGACGCCAATGGGCCTCTGGGTTCTTGGACCTGATTAGTATTTTTGAACCATTATTTAGGGACCATAGTTTTTTTGGGGACCATGGTCTTATTAGGCCACCTTCCCTATAGTTATAAGGGTGTCCTAAAGTGTGGAAATGACTAACCTACCCTTAACCTAATTTAATTTAAAACTAACCTAATAATCACCTCTCTATATGTATAAAAACCACCGCCGCCCACCACTACCACCTCCGACTACCGCCACCACCAACCACCACCACCACCTTATATATATAACTTAATTTAAATCATTAACATATTTACCCTTTTACCTAATTAAAATTATAACTAATTTACAACTTCTTCTTCCTCTATTCTACAATTTTTCTTCTTCTCTTCTTTCATCAATTTATGATCATCTAACCCTGATCATATACAAATCTAATCAAAATCATCAAATTTTTAGCCTGATCGATTCATTGAATTTTCATCGTCGATTAATCAATCTTTTATAAACAAACCTATCCATAAGTATTTTCCCACAAACCCATTACTTCTAATTCGTTTTTGATTGAAATTTTGTGCAATAGTCATCAAAATATGGTTTAAATGGAAGTTACAAAGGCATGTTCAGTTAGGAATAGTTTAAAAAAAAACTAGTTTGCTAACCGAACATTCTGAAACCAAGAACACGAAGAACACTTCGGTTATCATGAATTAATTTTTTTCTTAACCGAACTCAGAGTTCGGTTGGTTCGCAAAGAAGGCTAAAACTATTTTCTAACCGAACTTTACCAATATTACAAAAAAAAAAAAAAAAACAGTCAAATGTAACCGAATTGTGCTATTTTTCCCACTATGTTGATTTTTGATTTAACCGAACTTTGCCCACTCAGAGTTTGGTTGGTTCGCAAAGAAGGCTAAAACTATTTTCTAACCGAACTTTACCAATATTACCAAAAAAAAAAAAATTCCAATGTAACCGAACTGTGCTATTTTGCCCACTATGTTGAGTTTCAATTTAACCGAACTTGTCCCACTATGTTCGGTTTGTTCGCAAAAAACCTTGACAAACCGAACTCTTAACTAATTGTGTGTAGTTCGGTTATATTTTGGTTGGTATGAAGTTTGTGAAACAACCGAACTTTGTACACTAATGTGCAATCTTATTTTACATAAGTTCTAGGTTAGCTATTGGTTGCAAACTAACCGAACTTATAGACCCTAAAGTTTGGTTACATTTCGGACAAACCAACATAACATCAATCCTATCTACAAAGTTCGGTAACATGTCCGTTAACCGAACTTCAAACAACCTCCAGTATTGGAGAGTTCGGTAACCTGCGTGTTTAGAAAAAGTAACCGAACTACACTTTCAGATGAGTTCGGTTACATGTTCTTCACACAAGGTAACCGAACAAGCCCAAATCTACTTAACAAATTCACATTTTTTAAAAAATTTGGACCAATTCAACCAACATTATCTAAGTTTAGAGCATACCTGGGTACCCAAATAGTCTTCCTCCGGTTGTGGTTGGTAAATTCCATCGTTTTCATCTTGAGATTGGATTTGGGGAAGAATACATTCACCATCTAAGAAATAATTCATCACTTGAATAGTCTAGCTTAGTAAACTCAATTTTTTTTTTATTTTCCATGTTTTTCTTCTTCATCTTCTCTAACTTTTCTCTCTCAATAATTCTACTTCTTTTTTAAAAATCTGATTTTTTAATCTCAATTTTTTATTCAAAATCATTTCACTAATCACACTAGCTAATGTTAACACTAACTAATCATTAACCAAAAATAATTAGAAGGTAATTTGTGTATTATTACAAATATCTAGATAAAGGGTGACCCAGATTTACTTCTAATATCTTACCGAAAATAAAAGAATGGTCCTCCCAGAAAAAGTCTGGTCCCTCAAAAATGGTTCGTATTTTTATCCTTTTAATGGTTTATACTAAAATGCTTGTGTAAAGATTTGAAATTAAGTCCACAACTAGACCTTAGTTGGTATAAGAATGATTTTTATATTATTTAGTTACTTTGGGAGTTGTAATTCTCCTTAGATTTTTCATGATTTATTTGGGCTGATACCATCTCTACTAGGAGCTGATACCAGTCCATCGATCTAATGGTAAGGATCGCCAGAATTGTTTTATTGTATATGGACTAGTATCAGTCCTTAGTAGAGATGGTATCAGCCCAAATAAATCATTAAATTTTTGATGTTTTTTAGAAATATAATTTTGTTATGTTTGGAAATATAATAAATATTTTATGTACTTTGTGAGGCGATTCGGCAAAATGATTAAACTCTTTCTTAATGAGAAACAACCATTTTTATCATAGAATTTTCTTAAAGCATGGGAATCATCTTTGTGCTATTATACCAGTCGGCACGGTCTAAAAGTAAAATATCGATTTTCATGCCTTATTAATCATAATATCTATAGGAAAGTACCAAGATTAGCAGGGGTACCATTACATGTGAGACAAAAAAGTTAAAACCGATATTGATCGTTGGATCACTATCCTAATAATTCTGGTACCTGCCTTTAGCAATCATGGTATCCATGGAAAGGGGTTTTATTCATTTGAACCTAATGAAGTTACTTGGATAAAGTGTTTTTTTGTCAGTCATTTTGTATGTCATCTACTCATCTTGCATGCGTTTATGATGTTTTATAAGGCTCAAAGCTGGAACTACCAATGGTTATATATATCCTTTGAGTTTCATGAGCCAAGTATTCTGATTTTCCCATTTAGTACAAATGATCAAACTAGTGAATGAAAATCTTGAAATGTGGGAGAAAACTGAAGTTAGAGCATAATTAACTTCCACTGGTCGTTCATGGGGAAAGTTTGGTATACCTAAAACCAAGGACAAATTTTCTATCATCAATTGTGTTATTGTGAAGGAGCTATTGTATTTTTTACTTTTTTTGGTAAACGAAATTGTAGTTCTCAATTGGGTATATTTTTGAGATATTACATGCGGAACGCATTTGAATCAAAGTTTGAGCTAATGTAAAACTAGTGCAAGGAAAATTAATATTAACATTGTCATTCTCAGTTCCCGAGAACAATGATTACATGTAGTATAACATAAATGTTCTATGTCCTGAGAGAAAATTCTGAATATTTTTCTTGCGATATTTTCCCGAACTAACATTAGATATATTCTCACAACGAAACTCCAAATGAAATAGCGTAAATGTGGAATTGTTGATTGATTTCACGGATGCACGAGTTTCAAGCATCTAGAACCAATTTGGTACCCTTTTTTTTATTTTTTTTATTTTTTTTTTGGGAAAATCAATCAAGAGATTAGCAATGTCTTGCTTATTGAAATTGTTACATAAGATACTATCCTTTTGGATTGTTTGATTAGCATGAGTTGACATACATTGGAGGTTTCGGATGCACGCCTCCTTCGCCATTGAATCTGCAGCAGAGTTATATTTTATGTTAATATATTAGATCGGCAACTGAGGAAGTGTTTTAGAATATCTACGGCATCCTCGATGGTGTTCTCTGCTTTCCATGGGATCTCGATATCCCATTTTCTATGGTATTGGTTCATCAACATCTATAGGTCTTGGGATAGTTTCTGTGCGGGGAACCCATTTATCTTGCCAGATTCTTGTGGACGCCCCATTTTTAACTTGCCAGACAAAATCATCATTTATTATGCTTCACCCTTTTTATATACTATATACTGGTCCAAATACAGGATAAATTGGAGGATCTAGTTGAATCAAACGGGTTTGAATTAGGAAAGTATTTCGCCTCTAGTAGTTTAGCCCATAATTTTTTTTTTTCTTTCCAAAACTTGTCTATTAGCTAATTTGTTAGAAGAGCTATATTAAACCGTTGAGGGTATTTTATTCCTAATCCTCCTTTATTTTGGCTTGCAAATTCGTTTCCAGGCTATATATAATATATCCCCCTTTACCTTTCGATCCATCTTTTTTCCACCAAAAATCTCGACGAATCCAATAAAGTTGGTCTAAAGGAGATTTTGGGAAAGAAAGACACTGCATTTTGGTATGTTGGGAAGGATCGAAGAATTGAATGGATAAGAATTGTGTGACCCTCTTAAGATAATTGTTTCGATTTCCAGCCTTGCAGCGTTGAGTAATATTTCTGAAGGAGGGGTTCAAAATTTCCTTTCCTATTTTTATCGAAAAATAAGAGAGTACCCAAATACTCTCATTTTTGGTCATAAGGGACCTTTATAATTTTTGCTATGATTTTACCATGTTTTGGATGAATCCTAGGACTAAAATAAATTCCCGATTTTAAAAGGTTTACCACTTGTCTCGTAATGTTTCCGAAATTAGTAAGAATATCAAGCAAATTTTTTGCCTCACCTAGATCTGCTCTAGTAAATAGGAAACAATCATCAGCAAAGAATAGATGTGAAATATTTGGGGCTTCCATAAGCGGGTGTTACATAATTTTATTTGTACAAAATAAGGTCTCAACGAGGAGAGATTATCTTAAACGTACCGTTAACTCAATTCCGAGTTTGTTCTGCTCCTCGTAAAATATAGGACACCTATCTAGAGGTGTAAACCGTGCCGGCCCAGCACATCACAGCCCACAAAATCACGTGATGTGCTTAGTGTTGTGCTGTGCCAAGCACATTTATTTTATATTTTCCAATATAAATGTTTCCAAATATATATGTATTATATGTGTTATTATGAAAATAAGTCAATATAACGGTAGTAAAATGTCAATAATTTGCTAGAATAAAGGTTTTTTTGTGAAATATACACAAAATGTGATGTGTTGTGCCTTGTTTTGTAGTATTTTATACATATTATGATATGAAGTGCTTTCTTAACGTGTTGTGATGTGCCGTGCCACGTGCTGTGCTGGGCTACAATGCCAATTAGTCAAACCCAGCACGCCCCATTTAACTAACGTGTTGTGCCGTGCTGGGCAGCTGTGCTCAAATTTTAGCATGATGGGCTGGGCCGTGCACTGGGGTTGGGTTTTGGGAATGGGTCCATCATTGATCAAGTCCACGGTGAATAAAATTTTGGCCTAATAAAACAAGAACCTGATACAGTATTATGTACTGGCTTGTGTTACTATGAGAAATTAAGAACACAAAATTTCTTTTTTTGTTATGGATTAACGTAACAGATTCAAAGATGTATTTTTCAAATGAACACAGACGAAATTCAAGAACACGAAAACTTGATGACAACAAAATACTTCGTCATCCCTTGCCATTACAATACTGAATCAACCATCTCTTTCTGTCTAAAAATAAGCAAAACAGAAATCCAACTCAAACAAACCCATGCTAGATTACTCAAAACCTTAATCCATTCAAGCCATCAGCTTCATCAACTTCTAACACAGCTACTCAGATTACCTTTCAAAAAGTTGAGTTATGCACGTAACCTGTTCGATCAAATTCCTCATAGTGAGAAAAACGAGTGTATTTGGACTTCTTTAATACGTGCACACACCCTTTGCGATGAATTTAGATGGGCTATTTTGATTTACAGGAGGATGCATGAGATGGGTATTTTGGAAAGTGGGTTTACATTTTCGTCTGTGCTTAATGCTTGTGCGAGGATACCGGCTGTTCGTGAAGGTAAAATGATTCATGCAAGAGTTATTGAGTCGGGGTTTACGGGTAGTAAAGTTATTGGGACTACGTTGGTGGATATGTATGGGAAATGTGGGTTGATAGAAGATGCAAGAAGAGTTTTCGATGAGATGGTTGATAGAGATGTTGTTGCTTGGACTGCTATGGTGTCTGGGTATACTAAAATGGGTTTGATGAGGGAGGCACGTGCTTTGTTTGATGTTATGCAGGAGAGGAATGTGGTGTCTTGGACTTCCATGGTTGCTGGGTATGCGAATCTGGGTGAGATCAGTGAGGCCAAAGTTTTGTATGATCAGATGCCGATAAGGAATTCAATTACGTGGATAGCTATGATTGCAGGGTACGGAAAAGTTGGGGATGTTTTAGGTGCGGAGAAAGTATTTAATGAAATAGTTGCAAAGGATGAGAGTTCTTGGGGTGCTATGATTGCATGTTACTCGCATAATGGGTATTTGAATCAAGCTATTGAAATGTATAAGAGGATGAGAGAGCTGAATGTTAAGGCTAATGAGGTGGCGATGGTTGGAGTGATTTCGGCTTGTACTCAACTTGGAGATGTCGAGATGGCACATTCACTAGCCGAGCATGTGGAGGAAGGTAGTTGTGGTAAGTTTCTGATTATGATTTTATGCGTTAACACTCCAAATGGTTGCAGCTAGAACTACACACGGTCTCTTTAAACTAACACGAAAAATCAATTGAGATACACTATTGCATAGCGACTCATTGTACTTGTCATGTTAACCTGATTTTCCTGTGTAGAAGCTCATACTCTCTGTTTGAAAAATGCAGATCGAACCCTTATCCTGTCTAATGCTTTAATCCACATGTATGCAAAATGTGCAAGCATCGATCAAGCGTTGCTAGAATTCAATACAATGCGTGAGCGAGATATTATCACCTACGGTGCCCTAATCACAGCTCTTGCTGATCACGGAAGGCCTCAAGAAGCTCTGGAGCTTTTCTCTAAGATGCAGAAAGAGGGAGTAACACCAAATAAAGTTACTTTCTTAGGAGTCTTGAATGCGTGCAGCTATGCTGGACTAGTGGAACAAGGGTACAAGTATTTCAAGCAACTGACAACAACTTTCAAGATTGAACCATCAACAGAACATATTGCTTGCATGGTTGATCTTCTTGGCCGGGCAGGAAAACTCAATGAAGCTTACAAGATTATAGCAGAGAATACAGGTGCCAAAAGAGATGCTGGAGCTTGGGGTGCTTTATTAGGTGCTTGCGCGGTCCATGGTAATGTTCAGCTGGGTGAAATATCAGCTCAACATTTGTTCCAAATCGAACCTGAGAATTCAGGGAATTATGTGCTTTTGGCAAATATTTACGCTTCAGTGCATAGATGGGATGATGCTGCTCGAGTTAGAACTAGGTTGAGCGAAAGAAGGATGAGCAAAACAGTAGGGTATAGCTGGATTTCAAACGAAGAAGAATATGGAGCAAGAACATTATGAATCGTTGAAATTGAACTCCTTTAGGTATCATTGTATAGCGTAATTACACGTGAACTGATTCGTAGCGGTGACACTGACATTGCAATTGCTCTGCATATTGAGAAATCTTCTACAGGTGGAAATGGATACCATTCCAAGGTAAGCTGTATACCAAAATGTACAATGAACATCAGGAAACCGCTTATTCTTTCTGGAAGGTGACATACTGACATTACAACTGCATTGCAGATATGTGGGACCAGATATGTGGCATCCTTCCAATATGTGACCAAAAATGCGCCTCCGCTTAGTGTGTTCTTTTTCAAGCCATATTAATGGTAAGGGGTTCTATTCATTTGAACTTAATGAAGTTGCTAGAAGGAAGTGTTACTACTTGTGAATTATTTTTGTATGTCAGCTTGTATGTATTCATGTTTATAACCCTCAAAGCTTGAAACTTGAAATGCTAATGTTATACCTTTTGAGTTTCATGAGATAAATATTATTGAAATCTGATTTTTATTATTTTTGATAAGTGATCAAAAAACTACTTGAAAATCCTGAGACGTGGGAGCAAACTAAAGTTGGAACCTAGTTAATATGAATGGATTCATCCACCTGATTTTATAGGTTTTATGTTAAAGAATAAGTTAATAGTATATCCGTTCTCAACTGTTATAATAGGATTTCCCGGGAGAAAACACTGCGCAATCATATAACGTTGAGGACGATCAAGTGGCTAATTATTAATTTTGGACACTCTTTTCATAATATTGAGGTTGGGGATTCGATTTTTAACATTCTTCCAGGAAAACTGCTTATCTCAGTACATATTTATTTGAATTCCATATGCAAAATGAGGCACTTAAACCAATTCAGTGAAATCTTGTATACAGTGTAATCGACATAAAGAACAATCGTAGCAGTCGCACAAGTTTAATCCTAGGCGCCATAGTTGTTGAAGATCCGCTCGAACTCTCTTATTCCTATGCAAGGTTCCTCGAAAGTATCTCATACACGGTCAAACTTTTCTTTTTTGTTTTGATTTATGACTCTTCACTTCTTCTTAAGAAAACAACAAACTTTGGAGCCCCTATAATACTTCTGAATCATTGAATTTGAATTTCTCTATGTAACTTTCTTTGTATAGCGTAAATACACCTGAACTGATCTTACATTCCAATTGTTTTTTTATTGAGAAATCTTCTGTAGGTGGAATTGGGTACCATTATAAGGTAAGTGTTAGGCTGGGTTGCACAGACGCGGATGCGTAGACGCGGACACGACACGACACTGACGCGGACACTATAAAATTTTCAAAAAACTAGGACGCGGACACGTATATACATATTTTATTTATATATATAATCATGTATTTATCCAGCAAAGTTAAGTATTTCGACCCTAAAAATTAGAAAATGATGTTACACATGTATAAATTTCAAAATAAAAGAAGATATCGTTTGTTTTATACACGCCGAATGTCAAATAATCAGTCACTATTAAACACATAGCACAATCAAAATGCATTCTTAGATCAACACATGTCCAACTAAGGGTATACGTGATGTCATTTCCAATTACAAAATCCTAATAAAGATCTAAATGTTTGTCTTTCTTCATTTGGTTAATAATAGTAAAAATAAAGGAAAAAGTTTATATGAAAATGAAAAATAAAATGCGTCGGACACGCGTCATCGGTGCGTCCAAACCAGACGCGCGCATGACGCGCAAATTGGTGTGTCGGATACGCGTGGTGTCGGCGTCCCACACGCGTCCCGTGTCCGCCGCGAGTCGGACGCGGACTCGGCTCAAGAAATGGAGCGTCCGTGCAACCCCGGTGTTAGGTACCGACTAGGGCTGAGCAAAAAACCGGAACCGCGGATTTCATCCGCAACCGTCCGCAAAATTGCGGATTTGACCCAAACCGCAAGACGTATGGCCCGGACACGGATGGGATTCTTAAATCCGCGCATTTTAGCGGTTTGGGTGCGGTTGGTTTTGCAAATCCGCGGATTCACCCGCACCGCAAGGTAATAAGAGAACTTAATAAAATTACTAAGGATAAAGCCCGCTGAGTATGTGTTAATAAGAGGTTTTAGGCCGGCCCAATCATTCTCATTTCTCATTCATTGTTACACATAAACAATAGTCCGATGGGATGGGCTTCAAAACATCCCGTTCGTTTATTCATCCTTCCAAGTTCCATGTCTTCCACTTCTAGCCAAATGAGCTCTCGACAACGGCAAGTTATCGATGACAAGTTGGACTACCTTGTGCTAACATAATTTTTTTCCCCTTATAAATCCATGGTTAATCCGCAACCGGTCCGCATTATTCGCGGATCCGCGGATGTGAAATCCGCGGGTGATTGGGCCGGTCACGGTTCAATTTTCCAAATCCGCAACTTTGACGGTTTGGTTGCGGGTGACCCCTAATCCGCAACCGTCCGTCCATTGCTCACCCCTACTACCGACCCTAAACTCGTCATAAGCCCATGGATAGAACTCAACTCGAAAACCGGTTGACTAGATGAGGGAACCCATTGACTTATAAACTACCAATTAAGCCCTATCTAACCAATGTGGGACTAGGATCCCAACATCCCACCACGCTTCCAGACCCAACGTCCTCGTTGTCCCACTCTATCGACACTCGACCAAGTCGCCTTTCTCTTATAGGCGGCTTCACTCCCCTATCAGTATTCAATGCGGGTGACAACTATGCCCATACATACGTGCCCCAACACTTTAATCTAGCCTATAGGTCACCCCTTCCGTGGAGCGGGCATGGGTCGCGGTGGTTGGCTCTGATACCAAATGTTAGGGTACCGACCCTCGTCATAAGCCCATGGGTAGAACTCAACTCGAAAACCGGTTGACTAGATGAGGGAACCCATTGACTTATAAACTACCAATTAAGCCCCATCTAACCAATATGGGACTAGGATCCCAACAATATTAGGGTACCGACCCTAAACTCGTCATAAGCCCATGGGTAGAACTCAACTCGAAAACCGGTCGACTAGATGAGGGAACCCATTGACCTATAAACTACCAATTAAGCCCCATCTAACCAATATGGGACTAGGATCCCAATATCCCACCACGCCTCCACCAACGTCCTTGTTGGCCCACTCTATCGACATCGAATTCAAGGTAGCCCTTTCTCTTATGGCGGCTTCACTCCCTATCGGTATTCAATGCGGGTGACAACTACGCCCATACATAGGTGCCCCAACACTTTAATCTAGCCTATAGGTCACCCCTTCCGTTGAGCGGGCATGGGTCGTGGTGGTTGGCTCGATACCAAATGTTAGGGTACCGACCCTAAACTCGTCATAAGCCCATGGGTAGAACTCAACTTGAAAACTGGTTGACTAGATGAGGGAACCCATTGACTTATAAACTACCAATTAAGCCCCATCTAACCAATGTGGGACTAGGATCCCAACAGTAAGCTCAGCTGTATACCACATTGTACCATGAACGTCAGGAATCCGCTTATTCTCTCTCGAAGGTGACGTACTGACAATATTGTATCCAAATGTCCCTGTATACTCTCTTAGCAAAAATTAGCCACAAGGAAACCCCAAATGCAGTACGCCATAGTGTGTACCCCTCTTCTTGCCATATTAATGGTAAGAGGTTTTAATCATTTGAACTTTATGAATTTGTTAGGAGAAAGTGTTACTATTTGTGAATTATTCATGTTTATAAGCCTCAAAGCTGGAACTACTGATGTTATACCTTTAGGGTGTTGTAATCTGATTTTTCTTTGGAACAAGTGATCAGAAACTACTTAAAAATCTTGAGATGTGAGAGGCAACTAAAGTTGGAGCCTAGTTAATTTGAAGGTATTCTTCCAGCTTATTTCTTAGGTTTTATCCCCAAGAATATGTAAAAACCCAATTGAAACAATTACTGTCAAGTATTTTTTGAGGTAATATATAACAAATGTACTTAATAGAATCAAATGGCAATGAGTGTAGAGTTGCTAAAAGCTTAACTATCGTATTTAAAAAAAGGGGAGTTACATGATCAGCATGTCCATCTCCATCAAAGTTCGGGGACCTCGGCGAAAACACCGGTTTGGCACAGCGTAAAGAGTGAAGTCATTGAATCACCAACAGATATGTTTATCTAAAGACTCAGATTCTTTTACGCCAAATAGTTAGGTAGAACAGTGTAATTTTTCTTGGTTGGTCGCAAAGAACTTGATTCAATTTTTCTCTCAACTATCTCCTTGACCCACAACTTGAATCATGGGAATGTGCAATGGTTTTTCAAGTTGAATCTTGGAGTTGATCCACCACAGGACTTGGCCTTTGTGTTTTATTGAATTAGTTACACTCCCAAATTAATTGTGTATCCCTGGAATTGTCATGGAAAACAAAATACTTTGTTGGGTCCTTGTCAATTGTCATGAATTATTAATGGATACTTCTTCATGCTTTATTCGCGCAAAGGGACTTTGTTCATTTGAACTTCGAATTTGTTTGAAGAAAGTGTTTTTTTGTGAATTAACTTCATAAGTCATCTTTCTTGCATGTATTTAGAAGGATCAAATTATCTAGAACTATATTACATCTCTTTGTGTTTCTCTGCTTGTTTAAACTTGCCAGGTGAAGTTGGTTGTTTGTAATTTTTCGTGCGCTCTCAACACTATTAAATCAAGTTTAATGTTTCTTTCTATATATAAGTAATTAAAAGCTTGGGATGCTGGAGAAAGCTAAAGTTGGAGCTTTAAAACTGGGTTTCGAGTTTTCAAGAAAATAATTCATTTTTATTTAATTTGTAGAGGCACGTACTTAAGAGAGTTAAGCCTAAAAGATTAAGAGAAATAAGCATGTAGTAAATGTTAGTATGTAACTTTGAAATTTACCAGCTCGGTTTTCAATTTGGACGTTATTAAGCTGTAACTGCTAATTTGTTTTTAATAGTCTTGTAAATTGAAACATTCTTTTCTCTTAATATATAGATATCTCTATTTCAATCAAAAAAAAAAAAAAATGATGTCATGTGATTTTTCCTACACGTAGGTGATCTTGTATTAAGGTTAGACATGGAAGTAAAATATGTTAGGAAAAAATATAATATGATACCCCAGTTTTTTCATGTAACCTTTGATTTAAAATTTTGAAGCTCGGGGCTCTCACTGTTGTCAAGAAGCAATACCAAAATCCGAAAAGTTTTGCAACACAGAATCATCTAGCATATGTTGAAGGAAAGAAATTCGAGGTTTTTCAATTGAAAATAAAGTGTAACACGATCAATGTAGTCAATATCGGATTTCGGTGAATATCAGTCGGGTACCAAGACACGATATTTCAGTGAATATCGGTGAAATATCGGCCAATATCGGCGAAATATCGGCCAATACCGGCAATATCGACATCTCGGTGAAACACCGAAACCGATATTATCGGCGATATCTCGGCCATCTCGGCTGACATTAACTACACTAACTACATTGAACACGATGATATTGGAGGTCAAAGATCCAATAAGGCGACTAACACCGACAGTTTTCCTTAGTGTTATAACCAGCGGTGGTAGATTGTAAGTTTGTAATTTTTTTTTTTTGCTGATAAGCGAATTTGGAAAGGCCGATAGAGTTTCCATCAACAAGTATAATCAACTGGTGAGATAATAGACTTGTCGTCTCTCATAATCTGTTTCAGCTTTTATCGTGTGCCTCAAAAATCGGAAATGATTCGTACCAGACGAGAAAGAGGGAGTGGGACCCAGACTAACCCACCTCATGCTAAACCACCAGGTCAGGTGAGACTAGGGCTGCACATGGTTCGATACTGGTCCGGTTCTCTTATGGAACCGGTCCCTGTACTTGGTGTTGGCCGGTACCTCATTTTGAGGACCGGTACCTGTACCTGGAGTTGTACCTGTACCTCCGGTACCGGTCCGGTACAACACCGGTACCGGGTTTTTACCTGTTGCCTCTTTTTAATGTGCAAATCAACAACCACCAAGCTTTCAATTCACTATCAACCCTGAGTTCAATATTCAGTCTCTTAAAACCACAACACCTCCCTTCACAGGCCTCAACACCTATCACTCTGTCCGTTGATAGTTATCCCCACAACTGACTGCAGCCATCTCAGCCAAATCAGGTCTTGGGTATGATTTATTGGCATCAGATTCAGCTCAAATACCTCCCAACTCTTCACCGATTCGAACCCCATACAGTCAACACACTCATTATTTCTTCCCAGTTCTATTTCGTCTTCGAAAATCAAAACCAATTTGATCACTATCTCAAGCAATTTGAACCCCATACATTCAACACACTACCTGTTCTAGTTTTACTAACAACATCAACCATCAATCCTTCATTCCTTGTCATCATCAATTCATCATGGCATCTTCTCCCATATAACCCTTCAACAGATTCATCCTCTCTCGTTTCTAAATTCAAATAGATACAAACCCTAATTCCAGTTCTGAACTCTAAATTTCAACTGCTTGAGCTCATAATAAACAGTACCCCTTCAAACATCACTCAATTCAGGGAAGTAGTACCACAGTAGTAGCTGCAATTTGATCCAATTCATACAAAACCGCCAAATTCCATTTCCATTTACATCCCATACCATAAATCAATTCAAATCAATCTCAAAAAAAATTCTGAATCAATCCAAATAAAACCCTAAATCAATTCAACAAAGACTCAAACATGCAATTACTTACGAAGAAGGTGGTGGTGGTGTTGGCGACTCACTGATTCAGAGACGGTGAAGAACAAGAAGAGGTGAGCGAGATTCACAGCAGTGACACGGCTGTTCTTCAGAGAAAAAAGAAAAAGAATAATGACGAGTGATACATAACTCGATAGATAAGATAGCTTCAATACATTATATCGACGGCTACGATTAACTTCAATCACAAGATCAAAGGCTCACATTGACCGGTCCTTTTAGTCTGGTAAATGCCGGGAATCTCCCCAGAACCGATACATATACCGGTATACACCGGTTCTCATAATTCATTCAAGGTCCCTATACCGGCTATAGCGGTTCCGGTCCGGTTTTTCCGTTCCCAGTTTGGTACAGGTCTTCTTGACCGGTTCTTGTGCAGCGTTAGGGAGACCACCCATTCTCTCTTGCGTTACACACCGCGGGATCCAATCAACGGTGAGTGTATCACTTCATGATTATTTCACGAGGAGACCTATAAGAAAATGCGGCCACCCAGGGTCCTATCTGAATATCCGGCTCATAAAGAAAAAGAAAAAATAAAATAAAACATTTAAACCATCAAGGCGGACCCAAAATCTTCACCGACCTCATAGTACTTTGAATCGGTCAAAGTTTCAAATGTTTTTTTCTTGAGTGCTACTCCAGTTTTATGACCTTCCATTGTTAATGTCCTAAATACATCCAAGGATGTCTAACCTAAATACCCATCAATGAGAGAAATCACTAATGAAATTACTCAGAAGAATAATAATCTTCAGCAATCACTATTCTCCTCTGTTCCTACAATCAGCAAATTTTCTCAGAAACTATTTTACTCAAGAAACCCCTTTTGAAACTTACATTAAGAACCAATGCAAGTCTGGAGAGATTAAAAATCTTGATACTGCAAAAGTTTACTTTGATGAAATGATTTCAGTAAACCCATTACCATCTACAGATACATTTAATCATCTGTTAACTTCAGTATCAAAGATCAAACATTGTTCTGCTGCTGTTTTTGTGTGGTATAATTTGTTGAAGGTGGTTGGTGTTGTGCCGAATATCTATACATTTAACATTCTGATTAATTGTTGTTGTAGATTAAGTCAAGTTGATTATGGGTTCTGTCTGTTTGGTGAAATGCTTAAGAGAGGGTATAATGCTGATGCAATCACTTTCAATACACTGATCAAGGGTCTGTGTGCGGAAAAGAAGATCGAAACTGCGGTTAACATGTTCGATAAAATGACTGACAATGGGGTTTGGCCGGATACGGCTAGTTTTAATACGCTGATTTGCGGGATTTGTAGAACTGGAGAGGTTGGGATTGGTGTCGAGTTTTTGAGGATGATGATGGTGAAATGGAAGTGTAGTCCGAATGTGATTACTTATAATTGTTTGATTCATGGGTTTTGCGGTATCGGTCAGTTAGATGAAGCGATGGGGATATTTGATGAGATGTCTAGTCGAGGAATTGCGAATGTTGTCACATATACGTCTTTGATTCATGGATTATGCCAGTGTGGTCGGTGGACGGAAGCCAAGGAGTACTATAATCAACTAGTAGGCCGAGGGATACCACCAAGTGTAGTCACGTTCAATGTGTTGTTAAACTATTACTGCAAAGAAGGGAGAATGACAGAAGCTTATCAGGTCTTTGAGCAAATGATCAGGTCCGGTAAGGAGCCTACTATGGTAACTTATAATTCACTGATGAAGGGGTATTTCAGTATTCACAGATGGGATGTAGCTATGCAACTATTCGACAGAATGGGAAGAAGGGGTTTGAAACCTGACCAGTTTACTTACAGTACGATGATAACTGGATTATGCCTGAATAAGAAAATTGAAGATGCAATATACTTGTTTAATAAGATCGAATCTTCTGAACATCCCTTGAACATAACCACGTATAGTGCAATGTTGGATGGGTTGTTAAAGAACCAAAAAGTTGACGAAGCAATCCAACTCTTTCATTCACTGGAGGATAATGGATTCGAAGCTGATATTTGTATGTATAATATACTCATTGATGGGTTGCTCAAGTCTGGGAAACCGGTAAGTACGCAGAACTTATTTACAGAACTCATTAATAAAGGATTAACACCGAATGTTAGAACATATAACATACTGATTAGTGACCTATGCAAGAAAGGGAGGCCATTTGAAGCTGAGAAAATTATTGTCGAAATGGAACAAAGTGGTTGTTTACCAGATGCCATCACATATAACACCATCATTTCAGGTTTTATTCATGATCAGAAGGTTGATAAGGCAACGCAATTTCTTCAAAAAATGGATGGAAGAGAACTTGTTCCCAAGAAGGATGTATGTGCAGTTTTGAAGACCACTCTTCCAGTGGAACAATACACTGCTTTAATGAGATCGAATCTTCTGGAAAGCTCTTGAACATAATCACATACAGTGCATTGTTGGACGGGCTGTTCCAGAACTAAAAAGTTGACGAAGCAGTCAAACTTTTTCAATCACTGGAGGATAATGGATTTCAAGCTTTGAGGTAAGGTTTGTTAAAAAAAAAGGAATTTTAAAGTGTTACCTCTAAGAAATGAGTTTCTTTTGTCCTGGTCTATGTTTCTGAACAAACATTGTCGTCAGGTATGGCAAGCTGAACAACTTTTAGTGGAACCAATATTACTGTTTCCAAGGACCAAGGCCCTACCATGTGATATATCTCAGCATCAGCGAGGAACAACTTTTAGTGGTTTCTGTCAAGGAAAGCTCACTGTGCTTGTAGCCAAGATGTTGCAGCTATAAGGGTATGTTTACTAGTGATCAAAGAACTGTATTCACAATTATTATCCTACCAACTATTGAAATTAGTTTTGAATGTTCATCCAAGCAACTCTTTGGTACTCTCAACAGGGTTTACATGAAATAGATTCTTTGCTCCAAACTCCCAGACCTTGATAGTTGAAAAGGGGAAGATTGCTATTGTTACTGTTACTGCTGCTGCGGCGGCTCATTGGGTGGTTATTCGCAACGCCCTTCCTCCTATATTCTTATTATTCATGAACAGGTAAACGACTTAACCTTAAAGCATATCCCTGTATTTCTCCATTTGGAATCTAGAAATTCAGCTAACTCATTGCTTGCATTTCGCAGTTGGCAGGCAGGGATAGACTTGTTTGACGTGACTCAACTACCTGAAGGCAGATGGGTTGTTGTCTTGAAAGCCAACTGGGAAAATTCACAGAAGAAACAAGTCGCTTCTCCTGCATTGCACAACCAACTCTAGTAAGTTTGAATCGACTTTTCCATTTTAGTTGTAGTCTGTTCCAGGTTGAACTAAGTTGCAATCAAGATTCAAGAATTTGACCCTCAGTTCCCTCCAAATAAAAAGACAGCCTACCTTGAATCCTGCCATTCTGAAACTCATACCCAACTTCTGAAGGAACATTAAACACAGAAATGGATGATCTGAAGGTAAAGTCAAGAAAGATTAACATCAAACATTACAAATCGTTGATTTTGCGGTGGGTTTGTTGGACTGCTAATTTACACTTTTCTAGGGTTACCTAGTCTAAACCATCAGCTAACCTATTTTCAGCCAAAAGAGAGACATATATTAAGTTGCCAAAAGAAAATTACAGAGTATTAGTTACAACATCAATAGAAAAATTGCTGGAAAACTGCAGGGAAAGTAAAAAATGAAAGAAGCACAAGCGAAGAAATACATATGCAGTGTTTTTATCAGTAACAACAAAATGATGATGGCGCAGAACATCAGAAGAACCAGTCGATCTTTACCTTTTCTATTTGTTGTTTCTTAGGTAACAATTTCTTCATTCTGTTGGATGGTCTGAACAGGCAATAGAGTCTCAAAGAAAGTTGTAATATGGTGTGCACCATTATATCCACCATCATCTAATAAAATCTCAAATTGATTTCTGTAATATTTCTTCTCTTTTCGATTGTAATAATAGAGACATTCGCGCAATTGATGCCTCCCGTACTTTAAGCATCCCGGCCCTGGTAAGAATTTTATGATTATCAAGTCTGTGCCAGTAATGGCTTTGAAAACTAAGTAGTGTATTTCATCCCAATGACGAGGCATTTGGATTGTTTCTTTAGTCCAATTAGCACCTGTAACCCTATCATTATCGCTGTAAATCCACAAGTTGAGCAAGTTATCCCCTTCTGTGACAAGTATAGTTAAATGTCCATCAACTTCTACTAATATATTCACCAGTGGTGTGACTTCATCCAAATACATGAGATGATCAAGGATGAAATTAGGGATTAGAATCACCCTAAAAGTTTCGCTTCCAACCTCAAATACCATCATGACTTTATCCTCATCCTTACCTGGGGACATAATCCAATATATAGATCCATTCACATGAGCCGGGTGTGCACCATTAGAAATGTTGAGCTGGGTGTGGTTATAATCAACCTTTCTCCAAGTATTCTCGCATACAGTCATGACGTCGCAAATAACTTTAAGATGATCAGAGACAGGGGAACTGGAAGATGTTAGTCTGTAAAGTAAAGTATATATAAATAGCACTTTGTGTTGCTTAGTACTTGGGTCCATTCCAAATGCAAACATACAGTTGATGAGGCGTTGGGTAGTAAATTCTCTTGCCGTGTGATAATTTTGTTTACTTGCTTCTAGCTCATGAAAGACGCTTTCGAATGCATCCCTTTTACTTCTTGTTTTGATCCATGATGTCTTTTCTCGAGTGCTGGGATTGTAGATGAGACAGAATGACGACCCTCGCTGACACCATCCAGACAGACAAAACAGACCAAACCATATACAGGTTTCATCATTTGTGTCCCAATACCAAGAGACACAGATATATCATTTCTGAAATAAGGACATGATAAAGAAGGAATGACCGTGGTTTCTGATGATCCAGCTTGACAATCGTCAAAAGATAAGTCCTTTTTGGAGAACGTAACTCTCTGGATTTTTAGGTAAGAAGTAGGAGGCCAAATTGGATATATTAATAAGGTGGTGGTGTTGGTGCCGTTGTTATTCTCATTATATCCACGTTTTTCGGATGATGTAAGTTGTAAATCAATGAAGTAAGGATCTCTGGTAATCATCCGTTCCCAACGTTTACTCACACACTTAAATCTCGTCAGGGATTTAACAGGAAGTCTACTTAGTAAGTATGTCACACAAAACTAAACAATTACCATTCCCATCAAAATAAGTACTGCTATTGGTCATTGTTGATATTCAAAGGGTTGAAAATGAAATTCTAGGAAATTGAAGAAAGAAAAAATGAGACCTGTTACCTGAACACCTTGGTCGCGAACTTTCTCGGCAAGCTTCACAGATGAGGAGATCAAAGCAGATCATTAGGAAGAAATAAGGGATCCAACAAATAATGATAAAGATGAAAACTGGTTTTTGAGGAGACTTTGAACTTCCTCCCGAAACCCGGAAACAATCAAAACTCAGAAGTTCAAAAGTTATATGGAAGTTGAAAAGTTTGAGGACAGCAGGTATTACCATGTAGTCAAAGGCGACGATATGCTTACCTATACACCCAAGTCGGACTAGTGACTAGCCGTTTATGTTGTTAGGCGCTCCAAAGGCGCCTAAGGCGCCCGGAATTTTTTTTTTTTTTTTAAATTGCCCACGTTACCTTTTATTATCTAGGACCACCTTGGGCAATTTTGGCGCCTAGGGCTCCTAGGCGAGCGCCTCGCTCACCTAGCCTTGCGCACCATACTATATAGGTGGTATAAGTAGAGGTTATTTTGACTTCCAGAAGGGATGAAACATTTCTTAGCATCTGCTAAATTTTGAAAACCAAAAGCCCATTCGGTGTTGCGTAACATAAGTGTATATTCTGCGACCCCGATCATAGTAGTTTCAGAGAACAAATCAAGATATTTTCATTAACAGAAGTTGTTTTACAGATGAGAGAGATAGAACATTATATAGGAGAATCTCTCAGAGATAACGGTAATTCAAGAAACCGTTAATAGCTGGCAAACACTCATAAGTCAAAGAGTAATCCAATCAGATAGCGACACATGTTCTCTGTCAGTTACACACAATTCAGACACATTAAAATAGACAAATAATAACCATACAATGCAGTAAATGTGTCTCAGGTGAAATAATGTGTCAATTACCCTCCCTCAAGCACAAGTGGCTTTAGCACCTTGAGCTTGGACCTCGGAAATTCAAATCTGGGAGCTGCCAAACCCTTTGTAAGAACATCTGCAACCTGAGCATCAGTGGAGATATACTGAACTTGGAGAGACTTGTTATGGACCAATTCCCTGACAAAGTGGAAATCAATAGCCAAGTGTTTCATTTTACTATGAAACACAGGATTTGACGCCACAGCAATAGAGCTTTTGTTGTCACAGAGAAGAAGGGGAGGATCAGAGACAAAAATGTGAAGATCCCTAAGTAATTGACACAACCATACAACTTCAGCTGTTGCAGAAGCCAAGGATCTGTACTCTGCTTATGTGCTAGATCTGGCAACAGTGGCTTGTTTCTTAGCTGACCATGACACTAGATTCCCGCCAAAAAACACACAATAACCACTAGTGGATCTTCTGGTAGAGGGATCCCCAGCCCAATCTGCATCTGTATATCCTTGCAGTGCATTAAAACCTTGTTGAAAGTAAATACCATGACCTAAAGTACCTTTTATGTATCTGAGAATCCTCTTAGCAGCCTGCAGATGACTAGTTGTAAGGGAATGCATAAATTGGCACACTTGATTTACTGCAAAAGAAATATCTGGTCTTGTCCATGTGAGATATTGGAGAGCTCCAACAATAGATATGTACTCTGTTGGTTTGGCAGAGGGTCACCATCTTGTGGACAGAGTTTAAAATATGCTGGACAAGATGTAAAACAAGGTTTAACACCTACTAAATTGGTTTTCTCAAGAAGCTCAAGAGCATATTTTGTTTGGACAAAATAGACCATCAGCCTGACCTTTTACCTCTAAACCAAGAAAATAGTGAAAATCACCTAAGTCCTTCAAAGGAAATTGAGCTTGAAGTTTGTGATAATTGAATTGCGTAAAGAGACTGAGCTGCCATTGATGATTATGTCATCCACATAAACTAAAATATAAGTGAGTTGAGAGTTGGAGCAGCCAATAAACAAAGAGGAATCAGCTAGAGAAGGTGTAAAATCAAGATCCATAAGAGCATTTACTAACCTCTCATACCATGCCCTTGGAGCTTGCTTCAAGCCATATAAAGATTTGTGCAGCTTATATACATAGTCAGGATGCTGAGGATCAAAAAATCCCGGGGGCTGAGACATATAAACTTCTTCATGAAGAGATCCATGAAGAAAAGAATTGCTCACATCCAGTTGCTTTAGAGACCAATTGCAATTTACTGCTAAAGATAAAATAAGCATGATTGTAGTAGGCTTAACTACATGACTAAATGTCTCTCGTATAATCTAAGCCTTCAAGTTGAGTGTAGCCTTTGGCAACAAGTCTAGCCTTATACTTGTTGATAGTACCATCAGGATTTTCCTTAATCTTGAACACCCACTTGCAACCAACAACATTTTGTGAGGGATCAGGTGGAACCAAAGACCAGGTACTCAAAGAACATCAAGAGCATGTTTCTCATTATGAAGAGCAACTTGCCATTTTGGATTTTTGTTGGCTTGAGCAAAAGTGGTAGGAATTTTGGATGAAACTATACTCATATAAGCTTCAGGTAATAAGTACTTGGTAGCAAGAAAGACCTTAGGTTTAGAGATGCCATTCTTTGATCTAGTAGTCATAGAGTGAGAAGAAGTACATGAAGACTCTGAACATAAAGGTACTCCAGCTGAGGGAAGATCACTTACCTTATCTGAGGAAGAAACTTAAACAGAATCAGTCGAAGCAGATTATGCAGCATCAATAGTAGTAGACTGTGGTGAGTGAGACTTAACATTGATATAAGGAGAATAAAGAATGATATCAATTGAAGTATTGGAGTAAGATCTTGAGAAGATGGCAGACTGAAGCATTTCCAATTGGCAAGAAGAAGTTTTACCACTTGAAAGGAAGGGAAAACTATCTTCACTAAATTCCACATGTCTTGAGACATAAATCTTGCCAGTATTGGTGTCTAAGCATCTATACCCCTTGTGATGATTGTTGTAGCCAAGAAAAACACAAGCTTTACTTCTAGGCTGAAGTTTATTCTTTGTATAAGGTCTGAGCCAAGGAAAGCATAAACAACCAAAAGTTCTCAAAAACTGATAATCTGGAGGCTTATTGAATAAAACTTCAAATGTACAAACCATGTGGAGAGATCTGGCAGTTAATCTATTGATGACATAATTGGAAGCAGTTAATGCTTCAACCCAAAACTGATCAGGGACTCCAGACTGAATAAGAAATGCTCTTGTAATTTCTATTAGATGTCTATGTTTTGACTCTGCTACTCCATTTTGCTCAGGAGTATTTGGGCAAGTGATGAAAATTTCAATTGAGTTGTAATAATAAGGTTCGTTGAGACTTGTGAAAGCAATGGATTTTTAGACTTATAAAAATTAATAATAAATAAAATTTAACACAAAATTGATTCAAGATATGAGAAAATAACCAAGACACTGATTCCACTATTACACATGAATGGATAACAATAAATAACCCAAAACTCTAATTATCTTTTAAATTCCTTGTTTCTTAATTCACAAATAATCAGACAAATTCTCAAAAATTAATTGTATCCCTAAGCATAGATTATCTTAATACAAAGCATAACCTATCTAATTGAATCACAACTAATGAAAAGAATTTTTGCGAACGATTTAAAACTCTGCAAAAGCAGTGATTGAGTGAATTATAATTTATAAATTAGAGAAAATAAAATAGTTACCACTTATTCATGCGTAAATAGCTTCCTCATTGCCTTGGTTGTGGGAGAATTAGCCTCTCATCATGTTGGAAACACGCTCAAAAATCATTATTATTGCTCAAAGGGTGTTTACAAAGATGGAATGAAGAATAAGATGAAAATCGTGTGTTTGCAACGATTATAAATGTTGCAAACACTGTTACAAAGAGGGTTGAAACTGTTACGGATTTTAAGTCCGCTCCCTCCGTATTAAGACGCTCGCTGAAGTGTCTCATTCCTCGTTGAAGAAGAACGATCGTTCTCGGTGGTCCGTTCTTCGTGTTCATCAGAAACAATGCAGAACTCAATTCTGAAACTTTGATTTTCCTGCTCTTGTAGCGTACCAAAACCTCCCAAACTCTCTCGTATCCCTTCTCTATGAACCCACAAGACTTTTATACTCACAGGGCCTAAGAATCACCGTATTTACGCCGGAATAATCCTCCATTACTACGATACGAGAAATATTTTTTTCCTTTTTTTGCTCCTCGCACGCGATCTTGTTGTCGTGAACCATCCTTATTTGCATTCTACACGTCTTTAATTCAGTTTAGCACACTCAGGCACAAGCTTGCACGTCCAAATCCTTTGTAATCTCGTGAATATTTCTTCCGCGTACGTGTTGCCCTGTTTTCTTCTCGTGAATTTTCTGGTCAATTTTAACCGAAACCAGCACCTCTACCATCCCCGTCTAGCCCATGTAAAGGGTACCCAAACAATTCCAAACCTTTAGTCTCCTTTAATCTCTCCCAAAAATCCGACCAAAATCACCAGCGTGACAAATTTTTTTCCCGCCAAATTTCATTTTCAAACCAAGAAGAAGGTCACCCCTTATCCAACAGTACTGGGGTGCGAATATCAATTGGGTGCCCCTTAGTAATTGGGTTGCCCCTTATCCAATGTGGAGTCCGAATATCAAATGTCCTCCGGGGGTGTTCCGAGCAACTTTTCGAGCCGAATTTTCCAAAAATATTTATTTCCAAAAATACCTACAAACACACAAAATACCATAATAAGGACAAAAACGAGTACTAACAAAACGAAACATTGAGGACAAATTAGACACATAAATGCGTCTATCAAATACCCCCAAACTTATTATTTGCTAGTCCTCGAGCAAATTTATTCTAGAAAATTAAAAATCATTTGAACCCCTAGGTGGCCCTAGTGGCGGAGTGTTGTCTCCGGAGGGTTTACCAGAGGTGTACCCACAAAACCTTTACTCCAGACCCTAGATATCTAGGCAGAACCTTGGAAGGCACTAAAGAATCTCCTTGGTTGGTATACTTATTGACTATAGGAGGAAGTACCCTGATGCGAAATTCCAATTGTTGTACACGAGTTTGCATTCAAGCATACTAAAATTCATATAAAGTGAGAGCTCTACTCGGATAGTCGCACTATGGACATCAATACCGGAGTCAAAACTAATCACATGGATAAATCAAGAAGATGGATATAGAGAAAAACATAGATGGTTTTGATGTTTACTAAGTGACAGTGTTTCCCATATCTGTCTGAAGGCCTCCGCCAAAATGAACCTATCCTAATGGATTGAGATACTAGTCGACTAATATCAACACACGGCACATATACAAGGGAACCAAAGTGGTCGATAATCCTAACTCTAGGTCAACACAACTGGCATATACAAGGGTTCCAGTGGTCGACTTTATTGAATTTATTCCGGTTGGTCAGATGGTCTGGTCTAAATTTTTTTTTTTTTTTTTTTTTTGTATCTCAATCACTCTAATTCACTCTAGCATCGGTAACAACTTGATTCGTGGGCCCCACCTAATCACTTAGAGAAACATAGTTTACAAAGAACAAAATAAAAATAGAAGTGAAAAGGACTCAACGAGATATGGTGAAACTATCATGTTATTTCTAACACCGAGCTACGTGCTTTTATGAATAGACTCTTTAGATGTTGCCATCTAATCAGATTGGTTCCTCAACTCCTACAACCAAAATGCTTCCATCCACTTAGATTGGTTAGTGCTGACCTTAATAAACATAAATTTCTAGGCTCTGGAGTTTATTTATTGCAACTAAAAACTAACAACAAGTTTCTTCCCACCCCAAACTTAAATCTAACATTGTCCTCAATGTTACTAATCAAAGAGCAATACCAAAAAGTAAAGTAACATGAGGAACCAGTAAAGAGAGAAGTCGGAAAGATAGTACCTGGGTGAAGAGAGAAATAAAAAACTAATATACAACATACAGTCGCCTCGATGGTCAATCAAGGGTAAACGGGGGTCCTCCGGAGGGACCTCCTCAACATCACCTGTAGGAAAGGGTTCTAAAAAGGGTTTCAATATCTCGACCGTTAACCTTCGAAGAACTACTACCGTCCGGTGTCTCGATCTCAACAGCTCCATGAGGAAATACGGTCACGAACAATAAAAGGACCCGTCCACCGAGAACGTAACTTCCCGGGGAAAAGATGCAAGCGGGTATCATACGGAAGAACTTTTTGACCTGGAGAAAATGACTTCCGTAAAATATTTCTATCATGCACAAGTTTCATTTTGTTCTTATACTCCTTCGCACTATCGTAAGCATCTATACGAATCTCGTCCAACTCATTGAGCTGGAGTTTCCTATGGGCTCTCGCCTTGTCGAGTGAAAAATTTAGGCGCTTCACACCCCAATAAGCTCTATGTTCTAACTCGACAGGTAAATGACATGCCTTGCCATAAACAAGCCGATAAGGAGACATTCCAATAGGGGTTTTAAACGCAGATACGGTAAGCCCATAAGGCATCGGTAAGCCTAGACGACCGGTCTTTTCCGATTAGGATTAACCCCTTTCTCTAATATACGTTTTATCTCCCTATTAGAAACCTCTACCGACCACTAGTCTGCGGATGATACGGGGTGGCTACCTTATGTGTAATACCATATTTCTTCATCAAAAGCTTAAAAGGTCCATTACAAAAGTGCGACCCTCCATCACTAATTATAGCTCGCGGTGTACCAAAACGTGTAAGTATATTATTTGTCAAGAACTCAATCACAACCCTATGGTCATTGGTTTTACACGCAACCGCCTCAATCCACTTAGAGACATAGTCTACGGCGACAAGGATGTATAGGTTACCAAAGAATTGGGAAACGGACCCATAAAGTCAATGCCCCACACATCAAAGACCTCAATGATTAAAATAGGGTTCAAGGGCATCATGTTCCTACGGGAAATGGTTCCTAATTTCTGGCAACGTTCACAAGTAACACGAATCGTGGGAGTCTTTAAACAACGAAGGCCAATAGAATCCACACTCTGCAATATCTTAGCAGCGGTCTTCTTAGCACTAAAGTGACCCCCACAAGCATGATCATGACAAAAGGAAATAATCTTGGACTGGTCACTCTCGGGTATACATCTCCTAATAACTGTCCGGACAATACTTAAATAAATAAGGATCATCCCAAAAGAAGTGCTTAACCTCGGCTAAAAACCTAGAACGATCTTGTTTACCCCAATATTGGGGCATTCGACCGATAACAAGATAATTCACTATATTTGCATACCAAGGTGATTGGGAAACAGAGAACAATTGTTCATCAGAAAGCTATCCCTTATATGAAGGGAATCATCGGGGAACTAACAACTAGCCTAGACAAGTGGTCTCCACTACATTTTCTGCACCCTTTTTGTCTCTAATGTCTGGACAAAATTCTTGTAATAAAGGATCCATCTAATCAATCTAGGTTTGGTATCCTTCTTAGACAAAAGGTATTTCAAAGCGGCATGATCGGTATAGATTACGATCTTAGATCCTAAGAGATAGGGTCTAAACTTGTCTAAGGCAAACACAATGGCCAACAGTTCCTTCTCTCCGTAGTGGTATAGTTCAACTGGGCATCATTCAGAGTTTTGCTAGCATAGTAAATCACATGAAGTAATTTGTTTTCTCGCTGAACTAGCACAACACCAATAGCATAATCTGAAGCATCTCACATGATCTCAAAGGGTAGGTTCCAGTTAGGTGCCTGGACTATGGGGGCGGTAGTGAGTAAAGTCTTAAGCTTCTCAAAAGCCTCTAAACAAGCATCATCAAAGACAAACTTAACATCTTTTGCAAGCAAATTGCAAAGAGGTCTAGAAATCAAGCTAAAATCCTTAATGAATCGACGATAAAAACCTGCATGCCCTAAGAATGACCTAATATCTTTTACGGTTTTTGGGACCTGTAAAGTCTTAATAAGGTCAACTTTGGCTTTATCTACCTCTATACCCTTTGAAGATACGATATGCCCTAAGACAATTCCTGATTGAACCATGAAATGACATTTCTCCCAATTAAGCACTAGATTCTTTTCCTTACATCTAGTCAACACTAATGACAAATGATGCAAGCACTCATCGAAAGATGAACCAAACACCAAAAATCATCCATAAAGACCTCCAAGAACCGCTCTACCATATCTCGAAAATATGCTCATCATGCAACGCCGAAAAGTCGCAGGGCGTTACATAGTCCGAAAGGCATGCGTCTATACGCAAAGGTACCAAAGGGACAGGTAAAAGTGGTTTTCTCCTGGTCTTACTGGGGGCAATATCGATCGATTATAGCCAGAGTAGCCATCTAAAAAAGCAGAATGACTATGTCCAAATTAATCTCTCTAGCATCTCGGTCGATGAAGGGAAGGGGAAAGTGGTCCTTCCTAGTGACCTTGTTCAATTTCCTATAGTCAATACAAACACGCCAACCCGTGGTCACTCGGGTAGGGATTAACTCATTGTTATCATTCGGACTACAAGAATCACGGATTTCTTGGGAACAACCCGAACGGGGCCGACCCACTTACCGTCTCGAAATGGGGTAGATAATGCCCGCATCTAACGACTTAAGGATCTCGGTTCGAACTACTTCTTTCATATTGGGGTTTAGTCGACGTTGCATCTCCCTAGAAGGTTTGGTATCTTCCTCTAAATAGATCCGATGCATACAAACAAAGAGGACTTATACCCTTAATGTCTGATATGGTCCACCCTAAAGCTTCCTTGTTGTTTTGAAGGACGGTTACTAGCCTACTTTCCTGATCACTATCCAAGTTGGAAGCAATAATCACAGGTAAAGTTTCAGATGGTCCTAGAAACACATACTTCAGGGTATCTGGCAATGGTTTTAGGTCCAACTTAGGAGGCTCTTCTAACGAAGGAGCTAGGGTAGACTTAGAAATGGGTAGAGGTTCGAACTTGGGTTTCCAGCCATTACTAGTGTCTATCAAAGGGGTTGAATCTAACAAGGCATTCACCTCATTAATCACATCATCATCATCAAAATCAATCCCAAAGTGAGCTAGGCATTTCTCCAAAGGATCTTCTAACAAAGTGTTTGGTAATGACTCCTCGACTAATGTTCCTATCATGTTCACCTCTTCTATGCTTGAGTCATCGAGTTCAACGGGTAGCTTACTAATATGAAAGACGTTCAGCTCAATAGTCATATTACCAAAAGACAAGTTCATAATACCAGTTCGACAGTTAATGATCGCATTGGATGTAGCTAAAACGGGCGACCTAAAATTACCGGTATCCGGTTCTCTGGGGTCGGGGACAGGTTGGGTATCTAGGATAACAAAATCCACCGGATAAATAAACTTGTCGACCTCTATGAGAACATCCTCGATCACACCCCGAGGAATTTTAACGGACCTATCGACTAACCAAGAGTCATCTGGGGTAGGTTTCATCTCACCAAGTCCTAGCTTAAGGTACACATGGTATGGAAGTAGGTTCACACTGGCTCCTAAGTCAAGCAAAGCTTTCTCAACACGGTATTCACCTATTGTGCAAGAAATAGTAGGGGACCCCCGGGTCCTTATACTTAGGAGTAGTGGTATTCTCGAATAATGGAACTTACGTGACTAGCTAAGAAGGCTTTCTTTGAACACTAAGCTTACGCTTTCGTGTACACAAGTCCTTAAGAAACTTGGCATAAGCGGGAATCTGCTTAATCGCATCCAACAATGGGAGGTTGATAGTAACCTGCTTAAAAACCTCCAATATATCATTAAAGTTCGACTCCCTCTTAGTTGGAACTAGCAGCTGTGGGAATGGGGCTCTAGGTACAAAGCCTGGTTCAATATGACCCTCATTGGTCTCATTAGAGACTCTATCAGAGTCTCTCCTTATCATTTTCCTACTCAGAAGGGTGAACTACAAAGATGTTCACTATCGTGCATGGTTACCTTGTTGTCTACCACTCTACCACTCCTAAGGGTTTTAATAGCATTCACATGATGGGATGGTCCTTCACCTACTTGATGAACTCCTCTAGGATTGGGCTGAGTTTGACTAGGAAACTTACCTTTTCCCTCAAAGACTCGTTTATCTGACTAACCTTGGTTTTCAACTCGGAAATAGCCCGAGAGTTAGCATAACCTATACTCTTACTTTCTTCTATCGCTTGCGCAACCATTTGGTTGATCTTTTCGTAGCTTTTAATAAATGAGGCGAGAGTATCCTCTAAACTTGTGATCTTTTTATCCGAAGGGTTCTCAAACCGGGTTTGACCCAAGGGTTCTTAGCATAACCAAAACCTGGGGGAGGATGAGAATTACTATACTGACCTTGATTCTGGCCCTTAGACCAAGAAAAGTTAGGATGGTTTCTCCAACCAGGGTTGTAGGTCTCTGAGTATGGGTCAAACCTCTGACGATTTTCAAACCTAGCATTGTTATAGACAACCTGAGCTTGTTCTTCACTAACATGACCTTCCCAAAATGAGTTATCGTGCTCTATTCCACAACTAGAGACTTGAGAGGCCCTATTAGGTTCAACAAGGGACCTATTCTTAGACTGACCCATTTCCAAAGCTTCTAACCTTCTAGACAAAGAAGCAAACTTAGCATCTGACTCGAAGCTTGTATCTACCACATTGGCGCTACTTCTATTCACCAAGAGTCTTTTAGGGGTTCAACACAAGACTCCCATTGTTGGGATTTCTCAAAGAACAACTCCTAAGAAGGTAAAGGCATCCTCAAGACTTTTACTAGTGAACTCACCAAAGACACATAGACTCGACCATGGCTTTGGTCGAATAGTCTAAACCATCATAAATAATCCCTACAAGTTTCATCTTATCAAATCCATGGTGAGGACACTGAGATAGAGATCATTGAATCTCTCTAAAAACCTATAAAGAGACTCTCCCTCTTGTTGCACACTAGCACTAATTTTCCGCCTAACAAATTGCTGTTTTATGCTTAGGGTAGAATTTCATATAGAAAGCAGCAATAAGTTCCTGCCATGTTTTAATGGATCCAGATGGTAGGTTGTTTAGCCAGGTCTTGGCTTTATCTTTTAAGGAAAATGGGAACATCTTAAGTTTCAAAACTTCATCAGTAAGGTCTTTTATTATAACTGTCCCACAAATTTCCTCAAAGTCCCTAATATGAAAATAGGGGTTCTCATCCTCTTTTCCTAAGAATATAGGGATCATCTGAAGGATACTAGCTTTTATCTCGAAGTTAGCCGTATTGGCTGGAAATTTTATGCATGAAGCTCGGTTGGTCCCAGTTGGGAACATGTAATCTTTCAAAGTTGCCATCGTTGGCACAAATCAAGTACTAGGGTACTTTCTCGCTAAGAGAGAGATTTTCAAAATGAAGTTTCCAAAAACGGGGCTCTCAAAAGAAGAGTCTTCGAGTTCCCCGCCTTCGCAAGAAGAACTACTAGGTTTGTCACTAATCAAACGACCTAGAGTGTTTCTTTTCCAAGCCCGTTCTTTAAAGACCTCGGGCATACACTAAAATAAAACTAAAAGAAAAATCCTAAAAGGAAGGGAAGTTCTATGCAAGCACAAACAAGGCAACTCCACCACAAAGAAACCTAATGATATCTAGCAAACAAAAAGCATGATGGCTCCACTTAGATTGTTTTCTAGACCAGCTTCTAATCGTCCGAAAGGGAATTCGTTACAATTTAAGCAAACCCCTCTGGATCAATCCGAGTCAAAGTAAGTTGAATCAAGACGAGGGAAGATCAGTGGAGCTTTGATACCCAAGGCCTTACCGCAATTACAAGGCGGCGCAGTCACGCATTCAACTTCACAGAGACCATCATGAACTTCAAAGTATGCTAAAAGAGTAACCAATATTTTTCGAAAACTTTCCTACTAAGCTCGTTACCCTATCGGTCTCGTTCTATTCCAGATTTTAAGGTTTAGGTTCACGTTAAGTATTGTTTTCCTAAGGCGGGCAAGAAGAGAACGGTGATGAAATCCGAACCCTTATCTTATATGGCCAGTCCTTGCCCTTTACTAGGAAATTAAAAACAGCCGTTTTCAAGTCCTCAACATATATTCACACGAAGGAAGACAAGAATCGCTAGCGGGGATTCGCGAGTGTTTCTACAAACTTACCTCCGTACCGGACGGGGATGAACCGTTGTAGTCGACTCGGGCCACGACTCCTATGTCATGTACGAACCCGAGGGGCCGAGGTGATATCGTAATCATCGTCCTTCTCTGCAAACAGTTTGATATTTAATACTACCCTTCCGTAGGGTTTAAAAAAAAAAAAAAGGAATGTCCGAATGTCCAAATGTCCAAGTCCAAAAAGTAAAAGAAAAGGAAAGGAAAGTCTAAAAAAAATAAAATATCTAAAAAAAATAATAAAAAAAATGCCTCTCTTTTTTTTCTCTCTTTTATAAAATATAAAAAAAATCTTCTTCTTTCGCTCCTTTTGCTTTGTCTTTAACTCCAAATCTTTAAGTATCCACCAAAAGCTTTGGCAAATATTTCTTTCGCTCCAAATCCCAAAATCTGAAAGGAAAAGACAAAAACCCAAAAACGTAAAGAAGAACAAATAAAAATAAAAACAAATAAAAACCTAAAAAAAAATTCTAAAAACTCTAGCCTAAAGACAAGTCCGCGTCGCAACGCCAAAAATTGATGAAAATTTCAATTGAGTTGTAATAATAAGGTTCGTTGAGACTTGTGAAAGCAATGGATTTTTAGACTTATAAAAATTAATAATAAATAAAATTTAACACAAAATTGATTCAAGATATGAGAAAATAACCAAGACACCGATTCCACTATTACACATGAATGGATAACAATAAATAACCCAAAACTCTAATTATCTTTTAAATTCCTTGTTTCTTAATTCACAAATAATCAGACAAATTCTCAAAAATTAATTGTATCCCTAAGCATAGATTATCTTAATACAAAGCATAACCTATCTAATTGAATCACAACTAATGAAAAGAATTTTTGCGAACGATTTAAAACTCTAAAAAAGCGTTGATTGAGTGAATTATAATTTATAAATTAGAGAAAATAAAATGATTACCACTTATTCATGCGTAAATAGCTTCCTCATTGCCTTGGTTGTGGGAGAATTAGCCTCTCATCATGTTGGAAACACGCTCAAAAATCATTATTATTGCTCAAAGGGTGTTTACAAAGATGGAATGAAGAATAAGATGAAAATCGTGTGTTTGCAACGATTATAAATGTTGCAAACAGTGTTACAAAGAGGGTTGAAATCATTACGGATTTTAAGTCCGCACTCCCTCCGTATTAAGACGCTCGCTGAAGTGTCTCTTCACATCTTGTTGAAGAACGATCGCTTCTGGTGGTCCGTTCTTCGTGTTCATCAGAGAAACAGCAGCAGAACTCAATTTTTGAAACTCGATTTTCCGGCTCTTGTAGCGTACCAAAACCTCCCAGACTCTCTGTATCCCTTCTCTATGAACCCACAAGACTTTTTATACTCGACAGGGCCTAAGAATCACCGTATTTACGCCTAATAATCCTCCATTACTCGCTTTGATACGAGAAATATTTTTTTCCCTTTTTTGCTCCCCGCACGCGATCTTGTTGCCGTGAACCATCCTTATTTGCATTCTACACGTCTTTAATTCGGTTTAGCACACTCCAAACACAAGCTTGCACGTCCAAATCCTTTGTAATCTCGTGAATATTTCTTCCGCGTGTGTTGCCCCGTTTTTCTTCTCGTGAATTTTCTGGTCAATTTTAACCGAAACCAAAGACCTCTACCATCCCCTGTCTAGCCCATAGAAGGGTACCCAAACAATTCCAGCCCTTTAGTCTCCTTTAATCTCTCCCAAAAATCCGACCAAAATCTGCCAGGCGTGAACAAATTTTTTCCCGCCAAATTTCATTTTCAAACCAAGAAGAAGGTCACCCCTTATCCAACAGCTGGGGGTGCGAATATCAATTGGGTGCCCCTTAGTAATTGGGTTACCCCTTATCCAATGTGGGAGTCCGAATATCAAATGTCCTCCGGGGGTGTTCCGAGCAACTTTTCGAGCCGAATTTTCCAAAAATATTTATTTCCAAAAATACCTACAAACACACAAAATACCATAATAAGGACAAAAACGAGTACTAACAAAACGAAACATTGAGGACAAATTAGACACATAAATGCGTCTATCAAAGAAGTAAGTTCATGACCAATACCATGTGTGGACAAGAAAGTGCATATTTCATTGTTAACAAATTCCCCACCACTATCTGTTTCGAGCATCTTAATTGTAGTGGAGAAGAAATTTCAACAAAGGATTTGAAGTGATAAAAAATGGTCTTAAAGTCGACTTAGTCAGCAAGAGGATATATCCAAAGAAAATTTGCTAAAATTATCAACTATATTGACATAAAATCAGAAACTCAGACACGTACACAAGATGAGCAGACCCCATACATCCAAATTTAATAACTGTAAAGGTGCAGTACTAAATGAATTAGACATCATGAAAGGTTGCTTTTGAATTCTAGCAAGCTTACAATCATTACAAGAGAAAGGTTGATGTAAATAAAAAGGAGAAGGTAAACTTCTACAAACTTTATTCATAGTTTGAAAGATGGGTGACGTAGTCTTTTGTGCCAAGTGGTAGCATTATTCTTGGTACTGGACAAGGCAGTAGAATGAACTGGTGAAGAATGTTGCAGTCTTGATGATGATGCAGTGTGTGTCTTGATGGATGAACATGACAATGTAATGGATAAAGGCCTCCTTTACTGATCCCCTTAAATAATGTCTTCTGAGATAGAAGATCCTTAGCGACATAATCTTAAGGTGTAAAGGTAAGAGAACAATGATTATCTCTTGTAAATTGATTGACAGAAATCAAATTTTGAGCACATTTAGGAACATGAAACACATTTTTCAAGGAAAATGACTGATCCTGAAGAACAAAATTGGAGTAACTAATGTGAGAGATAGCCATACCTTCACCATTGGCAGTAGCTACTTGTGCAGAACCATCATAAGAAGTAGAAGCACCATAGTCATCCATAATGTAAGTGAGGTGATTTGTAGCTCCAGAATCCATATACCAAGGATTTTCACCTAAAATATTAGCACTGGCCAACATTGCAGACATATTTTGTGGTGTTTCACGGCCTTGATAAGCGAAATTCATACGTTGGTAACACTCAAGAGTTGTATGACCTGGTTTAGAGCAAATCTGACAAATAATTCTATTGCCAGAAGAAGTAGCGGATCTTGAAGATGAATTGTCAGTAGAAGGAGAAGGTCGAAAATCTAATGAAGTAGCACCATGAAATCCACCTCTGAAATTGAAACCACGTCCACGACCACGAAAAGAAAGAGTAAAGGTAGGTCTATAATTCGGAGAAGTACCTTGAGAAGATGCAAGAAAAGCCTTTGTTTCAGTATCAACTCGTAAAGTGGAATTACGTTCTGCAAGAATGATTTCTTCGCTTAATAGAAGACTATGTAATTTACTAAAGGTAACAGGAGGAGACCGAATCCTGATTGAAGTAGAGAAAGCATGATAATCTGGTCCTAGGCCTCCAAGAACAGTAACAAGTAGTTCATCATCTGAAATTCGAGATCCGCAAGCATCAATTCGATTTGAAATCTTCTCAATATCGTAGATGTAGGTAGAGATCTTTGAAGAACCTAATTCCATATTATGTAGCTGAGTACGAAGTTGAATAGTGTGTGCTAAGGAAGAAGCACCGAATCTCTTCTGAAGATTATCCCGTAATTCCTTTGAGGTTGAACAATCAGAGACATGAACAATAACACTAACAGAAATTAAAACATTCAACAGAAGAAAAACACAAGTATCTTCATCATTCCAAAGCATAGTTAGGATTCACTTGTTTGTACCCAAAATTACTTTTGGGCACGAAACACGATGACTGGATAGTTTGGTGTGTATTTTTGGGTTAGGAGACGAATTGAAGAACAAATAAGGAGACAAAGATTGACGCAGGTTTTACGTGGTTCGGCCTGGTGTGCCTACGTCCACAGATGAATCCCCTTGGGGAGAAATGTTTTATTGATCACAGTATTACAATGTATGTTTTTCTCTCCTATTGGCTACCCCTATTCATATAATTTCTTCCTATTTATACAAATTGAATATCTAATTTCAATGTAAACATAAATAGCATTAACTCTCATTCATGCCTCCATTATGATTTCTGCATGAAACTGCTGGAATCAATGCTGCATGCCTTCATGGTGATTTATGTATGAAACTGCTGGAATCAATGATGCATGCCTTCATGGTGATTTATGTATGAAACTGCTCATTTATGCTTCCATGATAAATTCTGCATAAATGATGGCTGACTGCATGGGCAGGGACTGGCTTGATGGTTGACAGACATGATGGCTGGCAGCGTGGATGGAGGGGTCGGGCCGGCAAAGATGGTTGAGACTCGTTGGCGATGTGGGAGAATTTTTGGTTAGGAATTGGTTAATGCATTGCTGGCTACAAGACTGAAAATTGGCTTGGGTGCGATCGACTTCGATAGTTGACCGAAGCGGTTGACTTTGACCGATGACCTACCATTGACTTTGACCGCTGACCTTGACCTAGGACATTTGACTTTGATAGTTGATCGACTTTGACCATTGACCGGTATGTGCAGACTGGTGGGCTGCCTTGGTTGACTGATTAGCAGGCTTGGATAACGACCAAAAGATGATTCAAGTATCAATTTGGCCCATTAAGTGGTATTTTTACTTATGGTACAAACATCGCCCCCTCTTAACCTCCAACTTGTTGGAGGTTAAGAAAATTTCGTGTTCCTTAGTCAGTGATAAAACTCGCCCCCAAGTGCGGACTATTGATGTTGAGGTGATCGGCGAACTTCCTTTGTTGTTTTTGCGAAATCACAATCAAGACGCCCTGCGCAGTGTGGCTATTGTGACCGGGAGGCCTACGGAAATAGTTGAGCATGAACCACCAAGTATGAAAAAATTAGGGCCGAAGGCTGATCTGTTCTGTAATGCAAGCGTGATGATTGATCGGAGCGGTTTTGTGAATGAGCGATAATTGCTTGACGAAACCGAATCATGGTGGTTGCATCGACTTTGATCGCGACGGCCGCAAGACAATGTCTCAAGCAATAATGAGCAAACCGGTGGTAACAAACATTGAGCAAAAATTGTCTCACACTGGGCCTTCGATCAGCAGGTTTGCAGCAGAAATGAGTAAAACTGTATTGCAAATGTTTTACGTTTAGCCGGATCATAGATTTGCGAACATAGTTGACCGGGCAGTGCGATCACCGGAATGCAACAACGACGAGTAAGACCGCAGAGTTGCGCGTCACGGATCATAGAACTGCGAGCATAGCTAGACTGCATCCCGTCGCGATCACCGGAATGTAGCAGCAACGAACGAAGTTGTACTACAGCAGCTGCGATCACCGACGGGCAGGAATCGGAGCATAGATGGATCGTGATCACCGGATCACCGAATGCAGCAGCAACGAACGGTTATCTTTGCAACAGCCGCGATGAGTCGCCTACAGAATCGCAAGCATAGCCGGGATCGCATCACCGTGATCACCGGAATGCAGCAGAACGAACAAAGTTGTACCGCAAAGAGCTGCGATGAGCCGATCACAGAATCGCAACATAGCTGGACCGCATCAGCCGTGATCACCGGAATGCAAGAAGAATTAACAAAGCTACCCGCAAAGAAGCTGCAATGAGATGGACTGGGCAGAACTACAAGTATAGCCGGGATCGCATCACCGGGTGATCACCGGAATGCAATCAGAATCGAGGGACTGGACTTAAACAGCTCGATAAACATAGATGTAACGGTTACGAATAAAACTAGACAGCATCAGTTGCGTCCAACCGAGTGCCACCAGACTGCATCAGTTGCGTCCAACTGAGTACAGAATTCGTAAGCAAAACTAGACTGCATCAGTTGCGTCCAACTGAGTGCAAGTAGCTTGCTTTTGAACTGAGTACAATAACGTATCTATGGTAGTTAAAAATTATTGATTGTAATAATTGCGTGAAAATATTAGGGTGTACGTTCTCCCCTCTTGATCCCACAACTCGTTGGAGGATTAAGAAGTTTGGGTTACCCAAATTTCGATTTTCGAAGCTTAATCCCGCATTGCAATTAGGTGCTATGTAACTTGCCTCCAAGCGTATGAAGTGCTACATAACTTGCCCCAAAAGAGTAATTTAAGACCATGAGGTGTTACATATCTCTCCCCAAGTGATGGTCACCATGTTGAAGTGATATGCAACTCGCCCTAAGATAGTAATTGTCATGTTGCTCAATGTTTGCACAAGGGTGCACCGCCTTGTCGCATTTTGCTCGCGCATGGGATTTTGAAGATGTCTGCTATATGGAATTTGCACTAAATAATCCCACTATTCCGGATGCGCACGTAATTGAAATGTGTGCATCCCCTCATTGAGAAGATGATTGCCATATTAAAGGTGTCTTACTTGAACAAAAGTATGCATGAATATATGAAAAGATGCAAAAATATGTAAAATGTATACTTACCTTATTGAAAATGTTGCTGCGACTTCGCTTTCGAAGTGATTAGGATGCCAACTGGCTATGTCGATGTTTTTAAGCGACGATGATTAGTATAGTTGCCTTAGTGTCTCGTCTCGACTTAGTAATTGATTTGTCTGTGGGACTGGAATGCACCAATTAAGTCCAAGCTGGATCGAAGACAGTTGCCACGGATCGTATTTCAAGAACTGTGATCACCGCACCGGCAATGATTATGCGCAAAACTGGACTGAATCAGTTGAGAGGAAAACTGTATTTGAAACAGTTTTTCGTGAAAATCGGGCTACAGCAGTTCGACCCACTGGACTGTAGGAATTAAAAAGGACTGCGGCTGTTCGACCAACAGGCCAACAGCTGTTGCTGTGAAACTGGATTACAATAGTTCGATCAACTGACTGTAATAGTTATGTGGAAAAGGACTGCAGCAGTTGCGATCAACTGGACTGCAGTGTTGCTGAGGACAACAGGACTACAACAGTTCGTATAACCGGACTGTAGCAGTTTTAACTAGCACCGAACATGTGCGCGTCGAGGTTTATGATTCCAATCAGTACTCACGATCTTTGCGTTGTGGGTAGAAAATCGACACAATAGCGCTCGCGAACATTGAACGTGCAGTGCCCTGCATCTTGATAGTGTTTGTCGTGCCACTCGGAACCTCAAAAATTAAATTTTCCAAACTCATGATTTTTCACTTCCATGTTGTAGGGAATTGAAAGACGATTCCAACGAGCCAAAAATCACTCGATTCGGACTTAAAACGAAGAAGTTATTGACGAAACAAGATTTTCGACCAAGCCCTAGTGGGTGTACATATCTCAAAGGCAAGGGAAACGGGGCGGAATAATCCGAGGGCTACGGGATTAAGTTGCGCCGTAGCATTGAAACAGGGGCTACGGAATTAAGTTGTACCGAGAAGCACAAAATCGCCCCGAATTTAATCGCCTAAAGATCGCCGATTAGTCACCAAAAAATTGCCGATTAATCGGCTTCATCTGCCACCCATTCCGCTCGCCGTTCGCCGCCGCCACCGCCGCCGCTCGATCTGGCCGCCGGCTTTTTTTTTTTTTTTTTTTTTTTTTTTACGGAGCATCGAAAATGGATGTACCATGGAGCATCAACGGTCTGTGTGTCCATTACATCGAATACTGATGTCCCAACTTTGCATCGAACTGTTGCTCAAATTGGAATTTTGATGTATCGTGGAGCATCGAACTTTGATGTACCTGAGAGCATCAACGGTTTTCATTTGCAGCGCATCGAACTCTGATGTAACAAGAAGCATTGAAGAGCTCTGACGTGGGTGATGGGCACCTTTGACGTGGGTGAGTGAAAAGTAAAGTGGGTGAACGGAACCCCTGAAGAGGGTGAACAGATCTGAGGCCGCTGCTGCCGCCGCTCGGGTCTGGCCGCCGGCTCCTTTCACGATGGTTTTGCTGCACTTTTGTGGCCCTTTCTAGAACTTTTTGAGATGCTTTTTCTGGAGGGTTTCCCTGGGGTATTCAAGCACCTTGAGATGTAGGCAACTTGATAACCTTGCGATCATGACAGTAGTGATTTTGTCATACAACAAACTTGAACAAAAATGGATAATGCGTTATTTGAGAAGCAATTTTTTGGACTTTGGACTTGAACATGTCATGGATCGAACATCCCGACAACAACCTTGGTGGTTTTTGCAAAGGAATCGGTTTTGTCGGCTTCGTCGCGATCTTGATATATAGTAATTGTGATTAATCAACTGCAAAGAATGCGATCACCGGACGATGTGATAGAAATCGAAACGATCCGCCATGTCGTGGATCGAATATCCTACAACAGCTTTTGATGGTATTTCACTACATCTTTTTGCCGCGGATCGAGCGTCCCAAAGAACAATATCGTCGATTTCGTAGTGATGCGATTTTCAGCGAGATCCGCAGTAATAGCTTCAAAAATCAAACGGCGAATCTTGATTGCAACATAATGCGATCAACCTGATCGTAGTATGTGCGATTATACGGTCGCCAGCAAGAACGATCACTGATCATGATCGTTATGATCAAACTAGTCTGCAGCAGCTTGCGATCAATCGGATCGCAGCAGTGATTTTCCAAAATGCTCAAACCGCTTTTTTCACGGACACGATTTTGAAGCATTTTCTACAAATTTTCTCAATGGGAAAGCATGATTTCTTTTCTCGTATATCCCCTTAGTTTCCATTAATGTTTGTACCCAAAATTACTTTTGGGCACGAAACACGATGAATGGATAGTTTGGTATGTATTTTGGGTTAGGAGACGAATTGAAGAACAAATAAGGAGACAAAGATTGACGCAGTTTTACGTGGTTCGGCCTGGTGTGCCTACGTCCACGGATGAATCCCCTTGGGGAGAAATGTTTTATTGACTGTTGTATTACAAAGTATGTTTTTCTCTCCTATTGGCTACCAATATTCATATAATTTCTGCTCCTATTTATACAGTTGAATATCTAATTTCAATGTAAACATAAATAGCATTAACTCTCATTCATGCCTCCATTATGATTTCTGCATGAAACTGCTGGAATCAATGCTGCATGCCTTCATGGTGATTTACGTATGAAACTGCTGGAATCAATGCTGCATGCCTTCATGGTGATTTATGTATGAAAACTGCCATTTATGCTTCCATGATAAATTCCGCATAAATGATGGCTGGCAAGATTATGACATTTGTCAAGTGAATTGACCGCATGGGCAAGAGACCGGCTTGATGGTTGATGTACATGATGGTCGACAACGTGGATGGAGGCCGGTCGGGCAAAGATGGTTGGAGACTGGTTGGCAATGCGGGAGAATTTTTGGTTAGGAATTGGTTAGCAGCATTGCTGGCTACAAGACTGAAAATTGGCTTGGGGTGCGACTGACTTCGATAGTTGACCGACGGTTGACTTTGATCGCTGACCTGGCCATTTACTTTGACCGTTGACCTTGACCGACGTTTGACTTTGATAGTTGATCGACTTTGACCATTGACCGGTATGTGCAGACTGGTGGGCTGCCTTGGTTGACTGATTAGCAGGCTTGGATAACGACCAAAAGATGATTCAAGTATCAATTTGGCCCATTAAGTGGTATTTTTACTTATGGTACAAACATCACTGTTGGAGCAGATCTGGTAGTAGAAGTTATGAATTGAGCAGGACATGGATTAGATCCATCAACATATCCAAGAACACGAAATTTACGAAGAACTGGAGTGATTAACGATTTCCAGGTCAAAAAATTATCATCCTGAAACTTAAGAGGAATGATATTTGCTAATGTATGCAAAGGAACAGAAGTACTTGAAGAATTCGAAAATTCAACAAGACGAGATATGATTGAAAATACAGCAATCAAGATAAAGAGAAATGAATTTCTGATTGAAACAATAAGAAGCAACGGAAGAAGATCGAACCTGAAAACCAGAGATTTAGGGTTTTCAGTCTGATACCATAGTTTCGTAGAACAAATCAAGATATTTTCATTAATGTGTTGTTTTACAGATGAGAGAGATAGAACATTATATAGGAGAATCTCTCAGAGATAACGGTAACTCAAGAAACCGTTAATAGCTGGCAAACACTCATAAGTCAAAGAGTGAGCCAATCAGATAGCGACACATGTTCTCTGTCAGTTACACACAATTCAGACACATTAAAATAGACAGGTAATAACCATACAGTGCAGTAAATGTGTCTCAGGTGAAATAATGTGTCAATTACATAGGTGCTAAATTAGTTTCTGAGCCTAACTGCCTATTGCCTAAGATAGTCGTTATAGGTTGCACGGTATGTAGTATGAATATATGGATTATAACTCACACAATACAAACCCAGGCCACAATAATCTACTTTATTAATTTTGGGTCTAGAATCAATTATGTAAAAACATTTAAGGCAAAACAACAGTACAGAGTACTAGTTACAAAATTAGTAGACAGAAGTAACAGATGACTGCAGGTTATAATGAGATAAACTAGCCAACCTCAAGGTCCCAAGTCTAGAAAAAATTGCTAGAAAACCAATATGCAGGGGAAAGTAAAAAACAAATGAAGCACAAAAGCGAAACAATACATCAGCAGTGTTTTTATTAGTAATTAAGAACTAACAAAAGAACCAGTTGATCGTCTTCTTCTTCTTTTTTGTTTATTTCATAACAACTTACGACATCAGAAAAACGGCGTTATAATGAGAATAACTACGGCACCAACAGCACAACCTTATTAATCTATCCAATTTGAGAAAATCTTAAAACTACTTTGTTGGCGTTCAGCCCACAACCGGGACTCAAGCAAAGAAGTTTATATAAGCAAATTCCGCCCCATTGACTCTTCACGTAATTAGTCCCCAAACATCAACATCTTTGTGCCTGGCAAAGGAGTCTCACTTTAATCCATGAGCTTCCGCAATCAACATCTACAAAATTAAACCAAGACCGAGTAATAAGTATACAAAAATAAAATACTAGTAATAACAATTTATATAACACCACTAAATGAAAATGAAAAATTTGGTAGTATAAAATCATTACTCACTTTCACAAAAAATGCTGCTACACAGCATGTACGACAAACTGTTAAACCTCCAGGCGATTTTAGTAGATGATTCCGGGTTGTCCCATGAGAATATATAGTGAATAAACCAGCGAAATCCACATATTTTTTCAAAATGCGCTAAGGTTCAAAAAGTTCAATCAATGAAATTCGTAAATTTGTAAGCTAACATAAGATCTTCACCAAAATTATCCAACGTCTAAAAATTTCTATAAAAGTTAAAGTTTCGGAGTGGGTGACTTAAAGCGATAAGAAAAAGTGTGATTCATGTATGTGGGTAAGAGCAAAAATACAGAAGATCCAAATACCACTTCTCTTGTTAATCGAATATGCAAATGACACTTCTTTGTTTCATTTCTTTCTTTTGTTTTGCTTTTATCTGTTTACTTCTTCTTTTTTCCTCTTGATTCAATCACTTCCTTTGCTGCTGTGATGAAAGAAACAATTCCAAATATACACATTGCAGATTCTTCTTCTTTTTAAGCACTCCTTGAAAACCACATGAATGGTGGCGTGATGTGATATATCGGAAAGGTTACATTTTAATTTCTAGGATAGCAAGGTTTCGTACATCATAAACTACAAGAATGAGTTCTTTGTCGTGATGTCACACCCAGAGGTTGAAAGAATTTGCACTCATAAGGAAAGTGTAAAATTTATATGAGGTTGAGTAGCTCTTCATTCTTCTCGGACATGATGAGGAAGAGATACACTGGACGGATATGGAACTGTAGGTGCCTCACAGGGTTGAATAAATTTTCACTAAAGATTTTTCTGGTTCCCTAACTAGTGTTGGCTCATCACTCAGATCAAGTGGCTATGTGAGAAAAAAGAATTTCATGAAATCATTTAGAACTTGCATAAAGATGTTGAGAATCAACTAGCTAAACTTACAAATTTAAGAACCACATGTATCGAACTTTTTAGAACCTTTTTGGATTTTGAAAACACAAAATGATCTCCAAAATGAATACAATCCTCGATGTTCGAGTATAATTAAATGAACCTAAAAAGACAAGTAAAAGAGATGAGAAAAGATTAGTCAAATTAAAGTTTAAAGATTAATCGAAATGGCCGAGGATTCTTGAAGAATTTACTCACAAAATTTGATCACAATCGATGATACGCTGTTGCCTAGTCAAAACGGGTACTGATTTTCGAGACCGTGAGACCATCAAACTTCTCACAATCTACAAAAATAGTCTCATCGTAAGATAAATCTCCAAACAAAAAATTATCTCACACTAACTAACCATCCATGCAACTGAAAGGGAAAAAAAAAGAACATAGAGGAAGAGAGAAAGGACCTGTTGGTAGTAATTGGACTTGAATGGTGTTGGCAGAATTGAATTGCAGCAAAAATATCTACTACGTTTCCTGATCCTCCATCAAATTAGTTGGATCTTTAAGATGCACGTATACTCATTTAATGAAATCAACTCTCAAATCTTCAACAAAGGCAAGAGATTTCTTGAGATCGTAGGTTATTGACTCCTTCAATTTCTCACACTTGAAGATGGTTAATTTACGGAGAGAAGTCATCGATCGTAAATCCGGAAGTAATGTTAACATAGGACAATGAGTCAAACATAGCGAGCGGAGAGAATTTCTGCTGTTGGAGTTGATTTCAGGACACATTGCTACGAAATCACCACCTTCACCATCCCTATTGTTGTAGTTTTGCAGAACATCATCTTCAAGAAAACCTTGAAACTCAGAGCAGTTGTTGATGGATAATTCTTGAAGATTTGGGGTAATGTTTCGGAGTAGTAGGCCCAGTGGGACATATATTAGCTTCGGAGAACCTAGTATCATAATTAATGTGAGAGAGATAAGTTTTCCAGTAGCTAACATTGAGATTAATGCCTTGTTGTTGGTGTTGCTGAACTTGAGTTCCTTAAGAAAATGAAATGAATTTGGTATGCGTTTCAGGTTTGGGCAAAACCAGATATATAACTTCTCAAGGGAAGGAAATGAATTAAAAATTGGAAGAGGAGAAACCCAATCTGTTAGATTTTCCAGACTAGTAATAGTCAACTCAATTAACGAAGGGAATGATGTTATTGTGGTAGCATATTTTGTAACACCACTGTTGTTGATTATTTCTTCTTCTTCTTCTTGCTGGTCATAAAACTCATCATCCAAACATTTCACTGAAATCATTCCATAAATATCAAGAATCCTAAGACATGGGAGCGCGCCGAGTGCTGGTAGATTCTTACAAAACTTAGAACCTGAAAGATTTAGTTTCACTAAATTTGGAAGGCAGGTTGATGAACCCATCCATTTCGGAAACTTTAAACCCTTGAAATTACGTATGGTCAAATCTCTCAAATTAGGGTGAGGTTTGAGACCCTCCAAGACATCAGACGCCACTTCACCGGCATCGCAATCCAATTTTAGAACGTATTCCCATTCTAGAGACAGATCACATAGGTTTATCTTCTCTATTAGCTTTGCTTTCTCTGCATCAATCCCACCTCTCAAAAATTCCAAATTGAGAATCTCTAACACTTGTAGAGAATTTAGGTTGGCTAATTTTTCAATCCCCATACCACCACCACTACTACAAGAGGCGGCTTCTTTGTTCCTCACCATATAACATTTTAATATTTCAAGGCAAGTTAGAGTTTCTATACCTCTGGGCATTTCATCTCCATATCTACAATGTTCAAGAATTCTCAATTTTGGCCAATTTTGTAAATCCTTGGGGAGCTTACACCTTCCAAATAGCATTATCTCTAAATTGGAAAGGCCACTAATGCATGACTCTGGCAATATTGTGATCTCAGTTGCAAACAAATTCAGCAACCTTAATCGGGTCAATGCTCCAAGGTCTCTAGGTAATTTTTTTAAACTTCTACAAACATCAAGTCTCAATACTCTTAGATCTATTAAAGACCCTATATTTACAGGTAACTCTTCTAAACCTTCACACATATATAAATCTAATGTTTGCAAATTAGTTAACATTGAGACGGACTCAGGTAGTACTTTAACATCCGATTGCTGGAGATTCAGGTGCCTTAAGATTTTCAAAGACCCAATTCCTTCGAGAATCGTTTTTACATTTTTACACCTAGTGAGCACTAATGTCTGCAGATTGTAAAGTTGATTGAGGGACACATCTTGCCCTTCAGCAAAAAAACAATCAGACAGATCAAGGTACCTCAAATGCTTAAGCTTAACTATTGGAGACTGAAAATCTATAAAAAAATGCTGACGAAGCAAACAAACTACCCGTAGATTATTTTTCTGAAGTAAATTTTCTCCGAAATGAACATGTTTAAGAAAAAAAACAGACCTCGGGGTTTTTGCTTTTTCCAAAACTTTTGAAAATGTTTCTGATGTTTGTGCATCTAAATCTAACTGCAAACGGCGAAATCTAGAAATAGATTCCGTTTCAATGGAATTCACGATCTTAATATCATGAACACCATTGACACTCAGGGCAAGATCATGTACTAAATCATGCATCTTGCATGCTTCAATATCCCCAAACTCATCCTTTCTCACATTTTGGAAAAACGAATTAGCCAGTAGTTTATAGAAATAATCATTACCAACATCTTCTGGTAATATTCGATTTCCACCATGAGATGGATGAAGGAACCCTTCAGCCATCCATAAGTGGATCAGACTCTCCCGATTAATCTCCCAATTCTTTGGAAATAAAGAGCAATAGGAAAAACAAGGTTTCAATTCCGAAGGTAATTTATCATAACTTAATTTCAGTATGGATGTGATTTTGGCTTTTGCATCTATGGTCTTCAAACTTTCATGGTCTCGAATTGATAGCCAATCCGTCACAGTGTTATTCAAGCGCATAACATTTCCGAGAACATTTGCAGCCAGCGGTGAACCACCACAGTTTTTAGCAATTTCCTCTCCTATGCATTTCATTTCTGGAGTCACTATCGCGTTACCCGAAGAAATTACTTTACTGTTGATGATAGCCCAACAAACATTATCAGATAAGTTTTTTAAAATATATGGTGGAGTAATGCCTCCGACAATTGATGCAACTTTGCTGCTACGCGTGGTGACCAAGATTTTACTCCCGGGAGCACCCACAATTAGTGAACTTCTAAGTTTATCCCAGTCCTCTGCGTCCTCATTCCATACATCATCTAATACTAATAAGTATTTCTTGTCCCTCAGTTCTTCTCGAACTTGATTTGTCAAGACTGTGACATTTGACAAATTTGGACACTTTTTTCAGTAATGGACTCGATTATGTTTATTAAGATTTTTTCAATATCGAAATCATCAGAAACACATACCCAAGCCCTTGTTTCAAAGTTTCTCTTCACGGAGCCATCTTGGTATACCAAGTTAGCAAGTGTGCTTTTTCCAAGTCCCCCCATACCCACTATGGAAAGGACGGAAACATTTTGTTGGCAACAATCTACCGACGATGTGTGGACTTTCATTAACAATTCTAGGATGGCTAATCTATCATCATCTCTCCCTAAGACGTTTGAGTCATCTAGAAAGAACGCATTTCGTAGGTCAGGTTCATGACGATGAGAACTGCTAGAGATACTAGTGGGTACTAACTGAAACATAACCTTGTCCGCAGCAATACGAATTAATTTCTTGCGGATATTTTTTATTTTATTAGCTATCCTAAAACGAAATACAACTGGGTTGGAAGATGAAACAAGTTCCCGTACCCTATTTCTTATTTTTTTGCAGATATCTTTGATTTTATTAGCTATCCTAAAAGGAACTACAACTGGGTCCGAGGATGAAACAAGTTCCCGTACCTTATTTCTCTGGCCATCCATTTCAGATCGACGCATGTAATCATAAGAAATCTCGTCCAGAACATCATCAGCATCATACACGACGTCCCTGAGCCTTTTTAACCAAAGCATCACAGCCTTGTCATTTACTTGTTTCTGCTCCGCATCAAATGTTACAGCCTCAATCATCTCCAGGGTGTCTTTAAGTTTTAGTAGGTCGTGTTTGACACCCAGAGGCATTCCAATCTGCTGAGTAACAACAGAACCCAAATTTTTCAATAAATCAGCAGCACCACCAACGAGTAAACGTTCCATAATAATAGTGAATAAAGATAATTAATTAGACAAAGAAAGATAACAAAGTTGATGGATGAGCAAATTCAGTGAAACAAAGAAAAGAGCAACTAAAGCAAGTAGAATTTAGGTAATCTCAGATTATTTTTTGAGTTTAGAGTATGATGTTAGAGCTACAGGAGTTATCCATTTATAGAGGGTGGAAGATAGTCATTTCCTCTAATCATGTTCAGACAGAGTCTAACTTCAGCTGTAGAGACGTATATGATTGGGCTGATGGCAATTCTTCCCTGGATACCTATATACCATATCAACCATTCTATATAAGACAAAAAGGATAAAAATCAATCCTAACCGTCGGATCACTCAAATGATCCTCAGCTAATCCGGATATTCCCTTTAGCAATTATGGAGGCGTGGATTTGTTAGAATATGAGCAACCAACTCAAAACCAATTAGCCAATAAAATACTATGAAATTCAATTAGACTTTGTAAACAACTTCTAGTCTTATTTCATGTGACGGGTCCATTGTTGTTGGCTTCTGGTGCAACTGAAGGACAAATGATTTGATTTTCAAGCTTTCCAAAAGCCAAATTATTGTTGTGAATTACAGTTGTTTGCTTGATCAAGAAATACTCAATAAACGCAATTTATTTCAAAACATATTTTACTAGACGTGCTACATGATCTTACTAGACGTGCTACATGATCTCATTGAATCTCGTTGAACGACTACTTCGACATGTTGCCATTTTATCTCATAGAATGATCTCATTCGATGTGCATACACAAACAAGTTTAGTTGCTAACAAGTCACTCAGGTTACAAGAATTCAACGAAAAACAATCATCTTAAACTGTGGTGCAACTTGAGACTAATTAAAGTAGAATTAGTCGTTATCTCATTTTGGGTTTGTGTTGTTTGAGATACCAAATTTGTGCCCGTGCTATGCATTGGACATCTTTTCTTTCACTGGGAAAATTAGGGGGAGACCCAAAAAAAAATAATATTATCATTGTTAAGCCCACAATTAATTTTAGGTAGCGTGACACCCATAATTATTTTTGTGACACCCATAATTATATGAAATTATCAAAAATGTCAGCATGACGGATTATGCATCTGCATGACGGGTTATGCATCAGGGGTATAATTGGCAACGCAACTTGGACATAACATATCTAAAAATCCGTACCTTGGAATTTTACAAATTTTATATCGTTGGAAATCTTTTTAAGAGAGCTACGCAACGAGTACAAACAAGAATATCAAATTTTTGTTTTTCACGAAAAAATCGGAGGTGATCATCATTTTAGGCAAAATTTTCGAAAACTTGATACATAACCATTATGCAGCCACCAAAAACGATGCATAACACATTCCGCAGACGCATAACGAATTATGCAACCATTTTCTCCAATGCATACCAAATTATGCATTTTGATAACAAAGTTATACATCTATAACAAGTTATGTAACCATTGTTTTGGTTGATTTTAGTGCGTACATAAAAAAAATGATGCATAATGTAGTATGCATCCATATTTACGATGCATATCAAAGTTATTCATATATTTTCGATGCATAAAAGATTGTGCAACAATTTTCTCGATGCATAATGCATTATGCAGCCATATTTTCGGATGCATAACAGGTTATGCATCAATTTTCACGACTGCATAACATGTTATGCAAATTTTTTTTATTGCTGGTTTCGATACTAACAAATAAGTTGATGCATGGCGTGTTATGCAACCATTTTTCTGGACTGCATAACAAGTTATGCAACAATTTTTGCAGATGCATAACAGGTTATGCAACCAATTACATAGCTGCATAACAGGTTATGCAACCAATTACATAGCTGCATAACAGATTATACATGCGACATATAAAACAAATTCCTGCACAGTTAGAAGCATCAACAAAAAACTGCCATCATAGATAATCTTTCGAGTCAATGCTGCAGGTGGTGTAAATATGTCCTTTTCAGCTTTCTGGTGTTTTACAGATTCTGCTGAAAAAAACATATTAAAGGCTTCAGCTTGCTTCTGTTTAACCATGGTGAAAGCTAGCAGTAGCAGGTCTTCCTTAATCATGGAAACCGTGTCCATCTGGGGAGTGCATTTTGTTGCTAAAACACAAAGGCGCAACGGGCCTTCCAAATGTACCATGAAACTGCTGCATATACATCTGCCCACTTGTAATACTCATCATCCCACCCTGTGGGACAAACAAATCAAGACTGGAACTAATCATTCAAACTACAATCATTACCAATTCGAACATTAAAAGGAAGTCTAAACCAAACAACTTTTGCATAGTCACATCTCATGATTTAATGTTCGGTTGTTTCTACCTGTAGGCATAAACCAAACAACTTTTATGCCTAAACCAAACAACTTTTGCATAGTCACTTGAGACAAAAAGTTTGAAAGAATAGGCATCCAATTAAGTAGCAATAATAGAATGAACTAGCAAGGAATTGCCAAATAAACAGCTTAATCCTAGGAAATCATCGGTAGGAACACTACTAACAAATGCAATTTAACCATATGTTGATACAAGTCTCAACTAACTAAGCAATCACCCAATCAAGCCACATCAAAACCCAATTTTTCTTGCTTCCAAAAACACCCAAAATTCCATTGGTTTGATGTAAGAATTCAAGAATCACCACCGCCTGCAATTAAACCTTCTTCATGACTCATCCAGTATTGCTTACCCCAACTCCATTCACGACTGTGAGTTTACCTGAACAGCGAGCCTTGCTGCCGCCAATAATCCCACTCAAGAACAAATCGATTTCCAGCCGTCTATTTGTTTTCCTTATCAGCTGTATCTCTACTGCCACAACCCATCAATCTTAATGCCTCAGATCCCCACAGATCCATGGTCGTTGTTGATGTTGCTTCTTAGTTCACAGCCTAAAGAAATGTGAACGACAGCTGCTTGTACTCGGATTTAAATATGTTATGATAGGATCAAACTATGAGACCGTCCATGGAGATGGTGGTGAACTTCACTAGATGCAAATCTAAGTAATGCAATTCATACTAACTGAAGAACACGTTATACTATCTATCAAGCATCGACAAAAAAGTGGTCATTTAAAAATTCCTACTGAACTAAGGAATCTTCTCATCTAGTTCTTAAATACGATTTAATACAAGAACACCCTAGCCAAACAAACCAAAGGGTGTACCTGAGATGGAGCAGGTTTCTGTAAACCAGAAGCTTGAAGGAACATAACAGTTTCTTATCCATTAACTCTTGCATCCTGATCTAAATCTGCTCTTTTAAGGTACTCACTAGATCCACGTTTTGCCCCGCCATTTCTTACAGTTAACATAATTCGATCGAATTGAAACATCAGATTTTTTAAAACAAAAAACAGTAATCGAGATGTCAAAATTAAAAATTGGTCTTTATCACCCTGAATTCACTCTATAATTTATCAATCTATGATGGAAATGAAAAAGAAAACAAGGTTTACACGAGATCTCAAAATAAAAATCAAAAAATCTAAGAACTCTTAATTCTCTCTGCGAATAAGATATCGAGTAAGTGTTATGTTCAATTGATCGAAATAAAGCGAGAGAATTAAGAGTTAGTTGGTGAAAAGAACTGAATTTCAAAAATCAGATGAAGAACATGGAAAGAGAAGAAGAAAACGTAATTCTTTTAAAAATGGGTCTGTTGATAATTTTTCACCAAGAAATGGGTGTGCCCGTGAACTTTTCTGACAGTGGGCTTGACAGTGGAAAAAATCTAAAAAAATGGGTGTGACTGTAGTTTTCACTTCTTTTAACCATGTTTTTGATTTGGTCACGCGGGGCTTTTTGTCCCGCCTCATGACGCTAAATTTTTGGTCCCTCTTTACCCATTAACACCTTTCCGAAAAAAATATTCCAGTTCTTTATTCTCGTGAAATTTGAAATCTGTTTTCCTTAAAAAGTATCCCCTCTAAATCCCCATGAAAAAAAAAAAACAATTTCCAATACACGTCAAAAACTAAGATAGGTGACATACTACAAGTTCGTGGCCTAACACATCGTAATTACACCCATTTTTGATTTGGTGTGGGTGGAGCTGTCTCTCGATGCATTACATATGTGGAGAAGATATGAAATATGTGAATAATAAATTTATATTTTTTCTTTTATTCTCGCATAAATTATGTTTAAAATTTGTGGTTTTATTTGTTTGTTTCTTGTTTTTCCTTTTATATTGGAAGATAGAGTCCTAATATGATAGGTACTTGACTTGCAAATTAAATTTGGACATCAATAAATTCCCAAACGACGTAAGTTTAATTTTCCTTATCTTAAATAAAATAAGGGTCATTTTATCCTACATACCGGTATACAGGATAAGCATTAATAACACATCTACTGTTTTATCGATTCCACAATATTCTGTGTTGGAACTCTAAACTTCGTGTCAACTTTTGTGTCTAAAATCTGGTCCTAATAACTGCTGCATTTTTTCCACTAATTACCCTTAGAGTTGAGAGACATTGTTTTATTATTTTTTCATGTAGACCCTACGTGAGACTGTAAGGCCATGATTTATCTAGATTTAACCCCCATCTCTCTTCTCTGTTCATGATCATTATGGAGTAAACAACAAATCCTTTTGAAAAATCAGTCTTCTGGATACAAAATGCTGCTTTAAACTTATCACAAAAACAAATGATACTTAACGAATTTCAAATCTACAAGTATTCAAATTAATTTTGTTCAATAACTAAGATCTATGATTTAACATGATAAAACCCTAAGGAAAATTAAAGAATTAATGACTGCATTTATCTTCATCTTCTATCAGCATCCTTTGATTTGCTCATTAGCGGTCCCAATAGATTATCTTGATTGAGAAAATTAAAGCCAATAATCTTGGTTGGTGTTGATGGTGGTTTTTAGCTTAGGGTTAAAATCGTAAAACACTAAACCCTAGCAGACAGTGATGTCATAACATTTAAAGTAACAAGCATTTACTAGGCACATTTAGTGAAACCTTTAATGTGTCCCTAAATAATTATCGGGGTATCTTTTTCAAATTAGGGTTACAACAAGCCAAACCCTAATTCCCACGTGTGCCAATGGCAAATCATGACAGCCACACCGACCGCGCCAAAGCATGCCAACCATGCTAGCCGCACCTCTGTGCCAATGGCAAATCATGCCAGCCACACAGACCGCGCCAAAGCATGCCAAACATGCTAGCCGCACCTCTGTGCCAATGGAAAATCATGCCAGCCACACCGACCGCGCCAAAGCATGCCAACCATGCTAGACGCACCTCTGTGCCAATGGCAAATCATGCCAGCCACATCGACCGCGCCAAAGCATGCCAACCATGCTATCCGCACCTCCGTGCCAACGGCAAATCATGCCATCCACACCTACTGTGCCATGCCAAACACACCTTTCCATTGCCACATGTCGCGCCACCATACTGGCCTTCACTACGCGGCTATCAAAACAAAGGCGTGCAACAATCAACGGTTGCCCTTCAATCACAGGAGCATTTCCTGTCCGTCTAAGGTTACCAAACGACCTTTTCCCCAAAACCCTATCTTGGTCACGCACCTAGCCCAAGCTAGTCATGCCATGCGCCTATGTCAAGCCCTTGGCCCCACACGCCAAGCCAAAACCGCACCTAGCCCAAGCTAGTCACGCCATGCGCCTATGGCAAACCCTTGGCCCCACATGCCAAGCCAAAACCGCACCTAGCCCAAGCTAGTCACGCCATGCGCCTATGGCAAACCCTTGGCCCCGCATACCAAGCCAAACCCGCACCTAGCCCATGTTAGTCACACCATGCGCCTATGGCAAACCCTTGGCACCACGTGCCAAGCCAAAACCGCACCTAGCCCAAGCTAGTCACGCCATGCGCCTATGGCAAATCCTTGGCCCCACATGCCAAGCCAAAACCGCACCTAGCCCAAGCTAGTCACGCCATTCGCCTATGGCAAACCCTTGGCCCCACATGCCAAACCAAAACCGCACCTAGCCCAAGCTAGCCACGCCATGCGCCTATGGAAAACCCTTGGCCCCACATGCCAAGCCAAACCAAACCTAGCCAAGCTAGCCGCTCCATGCCAAACGCACTTTGCCTTGTCCCTAGCCATGCTAGTCACATCATGCAAAGCCAAACGCCCTTGCCTTGGCCCTAGCCACGCCATACGCTCATGGCAAACCCTTGGCCCCACATGCCAAGCCAAAACCTCACCTAGCCCAAGCTAGCCACGCCATGAGCCTATGGAAAACCCTTGGCCCCACATGCCAAGTCAAACCAAACCTAGCCAAGCTAGCCGCGCCATGCAAAACGCACTTTGCCTTGGCCCTAGCCATGCTAATCATGTCATGCCAAGCCAAACGCCCTTGCCTTGGCCCTATCCATGCCATACGCCCATGGAAAACCCTTGGCCCGACATGCCAAGCCAAAATCGCACCTAGCCAAATCTAGCCACGCCCAAGGCGAAACCTTGGCCCCACATGCCAAGCCTAACCACACCCTAGCCGTGCCACCCTGTTGGCCTTCCCAACGCGGCCACGAAAACGAAGGCATGCAACAATCAACGGTTTCCCTTCAATCCTAGGAGCAAATCCTAGCCATCTAAGGTTACCAGACGACGCATTGTAACCTTTGGCCCGAAAACCTAAGTTTGGCCACGCCAAACCTTGCCATGCCAACAGCATGCCAACCTAGCCGCGCCACCACGTTGGCCCTCACTACGCGGCTACCTAAACGAAGGCGTGCAACAATCAACGGTTGCCCTTCAATCCCAGGAGCAAATCCTATCCATCCAAGGTTACCAGACGACACATGGTAACCTTTGGCCCGAAAACCTAAGTTTGGCCTCGCCAAACCTTGCCATGCCAACGGCATGCCAACCTAGCCGCACCACCACGTTGGCCCTCACTACACGGCTACATAAACAAAGGCGTGCAATGATCAACGGTTGCCCTTCAATCCCATGGAGCAAATCCTAGCCATCTAAGGTTACCAGACGACACATGGTAACCTTTGGCCCGAAAACCTAAGTATGGGATAGTAGGTCCAGATTAAGATTTCGGCTTTTGGGCCTTTGGCCCGATGGTAAGGAATCTTGTGCCGCAGTGAATTCTTATTGTAACTTTTGAGCCCAGATTAAGATTTCGGCTGAAGTTGTTTGTTTTTAAGGCGGTATAGTAGGTCATTCCTAGCTAACCATAGGGTCAAAAAAAGGAAGCAAAAGGAGTAGATTACAGCTGTTGGTGCAGATTGTTGTAGGATTTGGGAGATGGTTGTCCGAGGTGTTAAGGTGAGAGTGAGGGGGTAGTTGGAGTTTAATGTGTTTGTAAGTTGAGTGATCAGGGTGTTCCAGGATGTAATCGCCGTTGGACAATGAATTAGAAGGTGACTTTCCAATTCTGGATCAGTATTGCATCTGGGGAATATGTCGGAATTGGTCAAGTGGATATGATGTAGGAGAGAGAAGGTTGGTAATCCTTCATTTTCAAGGATTTGTATCCCGAAGATATAGTGTAAAGTCCACGAAATTTGGTGGGTGGAAGAGGGGTATGAGTTGGTTGACCATGGTTTAGACATTTGTATCCCGAAGATATAGTGTAATTTCCAGATTTTGAGTGTGGCAAAATAATTTTATCTTGTGTATTGTTTTGGGTAAGGTGGATGCTTATGATTTTTTAGGCTATAGGATTTGGAAAGGTGCTTAATTTTTCTTGATTCCAGGTATGAGAGATTGGGTCGATGATATCTGCTACCATTCGTATTGGGTAGCATTGTGCTGGGTCTAGAGGTGGTGAGTGTGGAATCCAACTTGCTTCTATTGGAGTTGATAACTCATTTCCAATACGATGGAAAATCAGTTGTTGCATGGCAGGGACAATTGATGCCAGTTGTCTCCATTGAGGACTGGAAGAGGAAGGTATGGTATGAATGCCTTGTAGAATAGGTTGTTGATCAAGATATTTTGCACTGAAGAGACTTCCGCAAATGGAGTTAGGTTGTTCATGCAAATTCCAAATTCTTTTCATGAGGAGAGCCTTATTATGATCACTGCTTTTCCTTATGCCTAAACCCCTTCGGATAATGGTTTTGTTACCTTATCCCAACCTATAGGGTGAAGATTTTTGATTGTTGATTCATGTCCCCAGAAAAAATTCCTAGTGATACGATCTATTTGTTTGTGAATAGTACCGGGTAGGTTTTGTGTTTGCATAATGTGGTTTGAGGTGGGGGAAAGGGAGGTTTTGATGAGAGTGAGTCTTCCAGCTGGAGTTAGGAATTTTGTCATCCATCCTTTAGCTTTTCGAGCTAATCTTTGTAGAAGGGATGCGAAGGTTTGATTGTATATTCTTCCTTGTTTGAATTGGATGCCTAGATAGTTCGGAGGTTTTGATGTTGTTGACATATCGAAAAATTGTTGTAGTTCAGTTACCTTGATCGGGTCTAGTCTTGGGTGGTGAATTATTACTGATTTGGAGGTATTAATTACCTGTCCTGTAGAAGTGCCATAGGATTGGAGAAGGGTCTTAAGGTTATGGTTGCTCTGATCCGAGGCTTTATAGTTAATTAGTAAATCATTCGCATACATTAGATGAGAAACGGATGGTGCTTTTTTTGAAATGTTTATTCCTTGAACTAACTTTTGGTTTTCAAGGTTTCCTAGATTTGTAGATAGGATTTCAGCACATATGATGAAAATATAGGTAGATAATGGGTCGCCTTGTTTGATACCTCTAGTTGGGTTAATGTAGCCATGAGGTGTACCATTTATGTTGATCGAATATGTAACTGATGTGACACATATCATAATGTATTCTATGAAGGATGAAGGAAATCCAAGTTTTGTAAAGGAGATTTTGATGAAACCCAAATCCAAACTATCATAAGCTTTCTGTATATCTAGTTTGAGAGCTATTTTTGGATCCTTGGTGAGGTTTGAGGTTCTGATATGGTCGAAGATTTCTCCGGAAATTGCTATGTTATAGTGGATTGATCTTTGTGGCACAAAAGCACTTTGGTATGGGCTTATTAAGAAAGGAAGAAGGGGTCTAATTCGGTTGATTTTATACGTGACGTTACAGAGTGCTATGGGTCTAAACTGTGAAGGTTTTGAAGGATGGTCTACTTTAGTTATTAGTGTTATGTTTAAGTGATTCATGAGAGGATGCATGTTTAGATAATTAAAAAAAACTTCGAACCATTGCTATCAATTGAGAATGAGTTGTTTCCCAGAATACATTGAAAAACTTACTTGTGTAGCCATCTGGACCAGGAGCACTTTCGGAATTTATGGAGAAAAGAGCTTGTTTGATTTCGGCTATAGTTACTTCCTTCGTAAGCAGATCTGATTGTCTAGAAGTTAATCTTGGCCTGAAATTTGTAAAAAGATCTTCATTTATCACCGTAGGTGGGGCCGTATATTGTTGAGAATAATGATCCAGAATGAGTTGAACAATGTGTTCTTTCTTGTCAACCCAGTTGTTTTGTGGTTCTTGTAATTGTTGTATATTGTTACAGGCTTTGTGAATGGTGGCTTTAGTATGGAAATAAGTTGTATTGAGATATCCCGATTGCAACCATTGGATTCTGGATCTTTGCTGCCAGTATGTCGCATGACATAGTAGTAGCTCATCATGATCAAGTCTTAGTTGTTATTATTGGATCAGACAAAATTCCAGGTCGCCGCCCGATTGTGTAGCACATTGATGTTGAGCGTGTTTTATCTTGGCTGTCGATTTCTATCATGGTTGGTAGGTGGCAAAAAGTTTCTTTGTTCCATTCCAATAGAGTCTGTCCGGTTGTTATGAGTTTTAGTTGAAGATCAAGTGTAGGTTTGATAGGTGTAGAATACACCGTATTTACTATATAGTAGTTTATGCTTTCTTTGCTATTTTTTCTTGTAAATTATGTATTTTACGCTTGTTTTGAGTTTTGTAGCTACTATGGAGTCGCACGGAGGAAAAGAAGAAGAAATCACTCAATTTGAACCAAAAGGCCAGAAAAGTCATTTCACAGGCGAACACTATCTGGAGCCCAGTCAAGGTTAAAAGGTGACTCAAATTACTAAAGAAAGGACAGTTCAAGTTAAGGGGCTGCCAAACTGGGTAGCCCTTATCCAAAAACGTAGTGCTGTTATCAGTTGGTAAAATGGATGAACCAAACCCATAGACCCACACCCGTACCCGGATCCATGCCCGAGTCCGAACCCAATTTATAACTCTAAACCTAAATCGAGAGGAGGTTTTCTTCCTTCTCTTCTTTCACTCATTTTTCACCTGAAGGGAGCTGTGAGAATTGAACCACACAGAGAGAGATTGATGGAAATTGTGGAATCGTAGCTGATAATTTGAGTTCACGGTGGTCTCTGTGGTTGGGGAACTTGGAAGGAAGAAGAAGATAGATCCGGTGATGAAATACAAGCAATTGACAGTGAATTGAGTTGGGTTTTAAATCGGTTTTGAGAAATTGACGAAGACCCGAGTCCCAATCTGATATGAGTTTCTAGGTGTTTGAAATTGAGACAGAATCAGAGGTTCGGCGAAGAAACGAGAGGGATTTTGATGGTTTATGGAACTGAATTGAGATGAGGTTAGGGTTCATAGAAGAATCTGATGTCGTTGGTGATACAGTGAGGATGTAAAGATGGGAATTAGGCTGCTGCTGGTGAAATCGAGGTTCTAACGATGGAAATTGATTAGGGTTTTGTGGCAAGAATCAGAGCTAGGGTTGGTGCTGGTTTGTGTTTGAGGAGTCAGAGACAGTGTTAAGAAGAGATGGGTTCGAGTCTGATTTCAATATAGAGGTGAAGTTGTCTGTGGTTCTGCTAGGGATCTGATAATCTGGTGGTGATGTTACTGGATGATTATGTGCTGCAACAGTTGTGTTGATGGTGCTGCCGGAGTTGCAATCGTGTGAGCTAAGCAAATGGGTGGAGCTGTTGTTATGTGGAGCTGAAAAGTTGTGAGTTGCAGTGGTGGTTCTTTGCCGCAAACGAAGATGGCGTAATAGAGCTACTGATGCGATTTGCCATTGTTTGAGGCCTCGAGTGAGAACCGGGTGCACGATGTGTTGGTGCAAAGAGAAGCTGCAGAATGGATGAAGTGTGCAAGGAGGAAAAGTGGAAGTCGGCTCTGTGTTTAGTGGTACTGGAAAAATGGGAGATTGCAGGTGCGGCCAGTGCAATGAAGCATTTGGAGCCGAACCGGTGAAGTAGTTGCAATTATGGGTTGGTATGATTCAGAGTAGTATGTGATTGAGGAATAATATTGTAGGCATGTGGAGCTGCAATATGTGTAGCTGCGGATCAGGGAAGAACAAGTGATGAAGCTGTGAAGCAGGGCATTGCAGGTTGTGTTTGTCAGAGCAAAAGGAAGTTATAGGGTTGAGAAGAATTGTTGGTGGTCTTGAACTGAAATGGCAGCGGTTTGCACGGTTAAAGCTCATGCGAGCAGGTAGCAGGTACCAGAACTGGAAGTCATGTGTGGAAGGCGGCTAAGATAAACGCAAGCACTGGAGCTAATTGATGCAGTGAAGAAAATGAGTTTGTAATGGGTTCTGGTGACAGCAATAAGAGGAGTGATCTGTGCAGCTGGTGGTGAGATGCTGACATGAATGTGCGGGTTGCGAGAGACAGGACTTTGCATCTAAGGAAGAGATGGTGGTGATGCTGGGCTATGGTAGAGTCGCAGGTGGACTGAAATGGATGGTTGCAGTGCGGTTTCTGGCAATAATTAAAGGCGTCTTTGGTGATGCGATTGCGAGGTACAAGACGAGTTTACAATTGCGATTAGCGGCGAAGAGAACAGTATGGTCTGTCGATAATTGTGGTGGTTTAATTGGTGCTGGCTTATGAGCATACGAGGTTGGCACTGGAGCTGCAGTTTGGATGTGAAATGATGCACTGCCATCATTACGGTGGTGCTTGAGTCAGTTGGTGGCAATGGATTGAAAAGGAGTCACTAATGGATTCGAGTTACATGAGTATTGACAAAGCGGTGTGGCTCAAGATGTGAGGTTTTGCTCAAGTCAGAAATGAACAGTCTTTAGTGGAAGTCGTTTTGGCCATCATGGTCCGAAATTTAATGAGAAAGAATTGAACAACCATCATGGTCGGATATGAGTATGGCCTGTGCAATGGCCTGGCTTGGCTAAGTAACTCAGTCAGCTGAATCTGACTCCAACCAGACCCAGTAAGACCATTAGGCGGAGCTGACTTGGCTGACTCTTTTCTGACTTGACTTTATTGACTGACGGGTTGACCTACTTTGACCGTTAGTCTTAACTGAGGACCGACGGAATATTCCGTCGAATATTCTCTTGACGGAGAAATTTTCAAGGCCGGTCGGCGTTTTTCCGGCCAAATTCGGCCATAATCCCGTTTTCCGGTGAGCCAAAAATTCCAGAATTTTCTATGGATTTCTCTCATGGGTGTGAAGACTTGGGCTAGGAATTGGATGGAGAATTGGACTCAAATTTGGAAAGAGAAGGTGGAAGAGTTGAGAAAAGCTTGTAATTGGAAATTGAATTGCAAAAGGAAAAGGATTCTATTCCTTAGAAGATTTGGAGAATATTGAAGCCTATAAATAGAGAAGTTTTCTACAACTTCTACACATCTTTTTACACACCTCTCTACACACATCTCTACACACAATTCTTTTCTTTTCTTATTCTTTGTGTGAACTCTTTAACATGAGTAGTTAATTTTATTGATTGAGGATGAATTCCTAGTTCTTAATATGATTTGAGTTTTTGTTTTTAATTCTATCTTGAAGTTTTCACATGATTATCGTTTGTTTTTACTAATAGGAATGATCTTAATGACATTCATGATTGATTGATAGATTGTTTAGAATGCATGCTAAATTGATTTGTTAGTTTAATCTAAATCTAGTATAAGTTAGGGAATAAGTAATCGTTTCTCGACACTTTACACAAGTAGAAAACACGAGACCTTGCGGAGGGATTCCGTGGAGCAATTGTGTGTAGAAACAACGCTAGAAAGTGAACCAAGCGAACCGAGTTTAATTAACTACTAGTACTAAACCTAAATTCATAAATCTTAATGCATTCGGGAATTACATCTTGTAAGCGGACCTCAAGGTGGTTCTTTTGAATAGAATCGATAACTAAGCGGACTTCATTACTCGGTGAAATTAGGGATTTTGGGGCTAGCTAAGCGTACTGCTATCCTACGGTTGGTGATAATCTGTGACTAATAACAAGTAGAAAAGAACATAACTTGGTCCATTATTTCGTAACGAAGAAGGATTCCTTGATCTCGTATCTCTTATTGCTTTCAACTTTACCTTTTAATTGTTTTGTTTATTTTCTTTTGCTTTTTACACCCCCCTTTCGTGACAATTTTTACAACTAGAATCTCGTGCTCCTCGTGGGATCGACCTTGACTACCCTATATTACTTGTTAATTAGGTAGTAAAGTATTAATTAATTTGTTGTGGTACCACACGCATCAAATTTTGGCGCCACAGCAGGGAGCGACGGATGATTTTAGTTGTTTTTATTTTTCTTTTTGGTTTATTCTTGCTTTGTTGGATTCTATTCCGTATCTAACTTGGTTTTTGAATCTTATTTCAGGTGCCGATTTTCCATGTACGGTGGACGAGAGCAAGCATATTACAACAATCAATACGGTTTTCAACCTCAACATTATGACAACTTCCAACCATCCTTAGGATACAATCAAAACCAATATTTTGGCTATGATAAATTTTCTACAGAACCTTATGGATATTCTCATACATATCAACAACCTTATGACGGGTATGTAAGTGGACAATCACATGGATGGAAGGATAGTTATGCATCTAACAATTTGTTTTCTAGTAATGTGCAGACAGAGAATTTGGAATATACTCCTCTTCATCGTGTTTTTCCTTCACTTTTTCCAAAAGAGGAGATGCCGTCTAACGGTGGTAAGCGTGTGAATGTCGGAAACTTGCACGAAATTATACAAATTGGAAGATGATGGAGACTCGGAAGAGCTTGTCGCAGAAATTAGTAGGACTATTCATATGGAACTTAAACGACGTCGGGATAAAGGTTATGAAACCGATGAAGATTCTTATTATGGTGAGTCCGAAAGTGAAGATGATTGTGTTGAAAAGGACCAACCTTTGGAGACTTTTGATGACACTAGTGTAGATTACTCGAGCCTTGATCTTAATAATGATCAATCACCTATTCAAAAGGTAGAGCTTGAGGAAGATGCACTTAGTGCTTGGAAAAAATTTCTTCGGGAAAGATGGGAGTCCGCGGAAGTGTATGAGCGTTGCAACAATGAGGAAGTTATTCCAACTCCGGATCATAATAACGATCCTTCACCTATTCAAAAGGAGGAGATTGGGTGTGACTTACCTATTGTTGTAAACGGTGTAACACCCGCACAAGAAGATTTTACAATCTATACCGATGAAAATCATTTTAGTGAATGGCCCGATTCCGATGATGAGAATGTTGAAGAGATGATACTAGAGGATGAAACCACATTCATTGATTTTGTGGAAGACCCAATTGAACTTGCCAATGATTTTAATGATGCCGAGACTTTGGTTAAGGTAGAAAACGACGAAGAATGGTTGCAAGGTTTAATAGAGGACCACGATATACAAGAGGTAAGTATTTCACTTGAATTTTTTAAGGATGAAGAGGATTCTATAATACAAGAGATTGTGCAAGGTTTGTCTAATCCCTTGCATCTTGATTCTTCTCCTTTACCTCCTATTGGTTTGAATGTATGTGCTTCGAAAGTATTTTTGGATGATTTTGTTTCTAAATACCCACCATTGGAAACACTTGATGCTAACACCATGCGGGTTTGCCAAGAGGAATACATGGAAGTTCCCAAATTCTATGTTCTTTATACACTTCCGAGTGTGGACGAGAATAAGTGTGGGGAAATTTCTATCGAGCGATAACATCACTATTGTTTTCTTGTGCTAATATTTGTATGGAGTTATTGTTTTCAAAACAGGTATTATGGGTGGATCCTCAAATTTTCAGATTGTTAGTATATGGGGAATGAATCTTGCAAGAGATAAGTCGGGCCGTCGACTTTAAAACAAGCGCTTAATGGGAGGCAACCCATCGGTTTTGTATTTCTTATCTTTTTGCTTTTTGTTATTTCTTTTTCTTGTTTCTTATCATGTTAAAATTTCCCACCTTGACTTTACTAGGAGGATTCAATTACATTGAGGACAATGTAAGGTTTAAGTGTGGGGGAGTGGTTAAGCATGTTTTTAAAACAAAAAATTACAAAAAAATTAAAAAATTTTGAAAAAAAAAAAAGTTTTACTTAAAAATTCCAACTTTTAACAATTTTAGAGTCCCTAGCATACTTCTAGGTATGTTTACATAGAGATTTTGACCGACATAATTGATCTTGGAAATGTTAGAGAACTACATTCGGATTTCTTGTTTGTTTGAGTGTTAAATAATGGATTTAATCATGCCGGTGATGCGAATTTGGTGCAGGGAGAAATGCGTTATTAGAGTTGCTGATCAATCATTAGTGGAGACTACCGTATTCATATCATGAGAGGCACCGACCAGAAATCTTCCATCTACTAAAGAGCTTCTTTTGAGTGTGTGTCACCGTACGTTAATTCCGGGTAGAATGGTGAGCTACCCAACCTCCCACCAATAGAAGCACTACTCTTTGATCTCTTGAGTGCTAATTTTGTCAATCATATGGTGACGTCCATAGATGAAAGCCTCCTTCTTGTAGTTCGATTTGCAGTTAGCACCATTCTCTCTCGCGACAACAACGGATCCATAGAAACACATTCATCATCAACAAGGAGCGACACCAAAATCTACAAGGAAAGTTGAAAAAGTTTAAGGTTTACAAGCAACGGAACGAGAAAAAGAGCAAATTTCAAATACAAGTAAAGCAACATACAAATGAGCGGATTTCACATATATGTTGAGGACTTACAATACAATGAGGTAATTTTATATCTAAGTATGAAGACTTATTCATGAAAGCGAAGAAAAGTAAAAGGTGAAAATTTTTGAAGTTTATGATTTCAAGACGATACAAGTTGTGAAGAATCAAGCGGTAAAATACTTCTCCACGGTTTATTTTGTTTCCTTGGTAAAAAAAAAAAAAAAAAAAAAAAAAAAAAGATGAAAAAAAAAAAAAAAAAAAAAAACAAGAGAAATATTTGTTTTGTTAATAAGCCGTGGGGAAGGAAAATCTATAAGGAAGTTTCAAGCGACAAGATTTTAAGGTAAAAGAGTTACAAATTGTTAAGGATTTATGAAATTCAAGGGTTTATCATCAATAGTTGAAACCGAAGACCAAGAAGATAAAGACGAGGAGCGGAAGACGTTTATTGGATGCCGTGAGAGTGGTGTTATCATAATTGGCGATCGGATGTGAAGGTGAGTAAGTAATCTCATCCTCGATAATAAATGGTTGATTTCCTTTCTTAGAGATCGTTAGAAAAATGGTTTTTCAAAATATTAAAAGATGTGGGTTTTTAAAAATATTTCGGAAGTTGTCCTTCCCACCATTCAACGTGTTGCAGGAATTCTTTCTTCATTCCTACCTACACACATGTGAGAACCATAAAAAAGATGTCTTTGAGTGCAATTATCATAAAATCTTATTGGGTGAGGCAGAAGTCGAGGCGAAATGCTTATTGATCGTTTCTCAAACACGCGTTCTCTCATTATGGTGTGGTTATTTCTCACTCAACAATCAAGAACGAGAATATGTTCTTTAGTATTTCTAACTTCTTATTACTAGCATGCAGAAACTCTATGTCCTCATAACTTTTTGGATGCTTGTGACGCTTGAACGCTTTGAAGTTGTGAGTTTTTAGTTTGATTTGCTCGAGGACTAGCAAAGTCTAAGTGTGGGGGAATTTGATAGGTGTAGAATACACCGTATTTACTATATAGTAGTTTATGCTTTCTTTGCTATTTTTCTTGTAAATTATGTATTTTACGCTTGTTTTGAGTTTTGTAGCTACTATGGAGTCGCACGGAGGAAAAGAAGAAGAAATCACTCAATTTGAACCAAAAGGCCGAAAAAAGTCATTTCACGGGCGAACACTATCCTGGAGCCCGGTCAAGGTTAAAAGGTGACTCAAATTACTAAAGAAAGGACAGTTCAAGTTAAGGGGCTGGCCCAGGTAGCCCTTATCCAAAAAAAAACGTAGTCTTTGTTATCGATTGGTAAAATGGATGAACCAAACCCATAGACCCACACCGTGCCGGATCCATGCCTGAGTCCGAACCCAATTTATAACTCTAAACCCTAAATCGAGAGGAGGTTTTCTTCCTTTTCTTCTTTCACTCATTTTTCACCGAAGGGAGGCGCGAGAATTGAACCACACGAGAGAGATTGATGGAAATTGTGGAATCGTAGTGATAATTTGAGTTCACGGTGGTCTGTGGTTGGGAAGCTGGGAAGGAAGAAGAAGATAGATCCGGTGATGAAATACAAGCAATTGACGAGTGAATTGAGTTGGGTTTTAAATCGGTTTTGAGAAATTGGCGAAGACCCGAGTCCCAATCGATATGAGTTTCTAGGTGTTTGAAATTGAGACAGAATCAGAGGTTCGGCGAAGAAACGAGAGGGATTTTGATGGTTTATGGAACTGAATTGAGATGAGGTTAGGGTTCATAGAAGAATCTGATGTCGTTGGTGATACAGTGAGGATGTAAAGATGGGAATTAGGCTGCTGCTGGTGAAATCGAGGTTCTAACGATGGAAATTGATTAGGGTTTTGTGGCAAGAATCAGAGCTAGGGTTGGTGCTGGTTTGTGTTTGAGGAGTCAGAGACAGTGTTAAGAAGAGATGGGTTCGAGTCTGATTTCAATATAGAGGTGAAGTTGTCTGTGGTTCTGCTAGGGATCTGATAATGACCGGTGGTGATGTTCTTGGATGATTATGTGCTGCAAAATCAGTTGTGTTGATGGTCTTTGCTTAATCGGAGTTGCAATCGTGTGAGCTAAGCAAATGGGTGGAGTCAAATTGTTATGTGGAGCTGAAAAGTTGTGAGTTGCGGTGGTGTTTTGCTGCAATGAAGATGGCGGAATAGAGCTACGGATGCGGTTGCCATTGTTTGAGGCCTCGAGTGAGAACTGGGTGCACTTGATGTGTTGGTGCGGTGAGAAGTCACGCAGAATGGATGAAGTGTGCAAGGAGGAAAAGTGGAAGCCGCGGCTCGGTGTTTAGTGGTACTTGGAAAAAATGGGAGATTGCAGGTGCAGTGCAATGAAGCATTTGGAGCCGAATCAAGTGAAGTAGTTGCAATTATGGGTTGGTATGATTGAGTAAGAACCTCGTATGTGATTGAGGAATAATATTGCAGGCATGTGGAGCCGCAATATGTGTAGTCACGGATCAGGGAAGAACAAGTGATGAAGTCATGAAGCGTGGCATTGCAGAGTTGTGTTTTTCGAGCAAAAGGAAGTTATAGGGTTGAGAAGAATTGTTGGTGGTCTTGAATCGAAATGGCAATGGTTTGCACGGTTAAAGCTCATGCGAAAGCGGTAGCAGAGTACCCAACCGGAAGTCATGTGTGGAAGGCGGCTAAGATAAACGCAAGCACTGGAGCTAATTGATGCAATGAAGAAAATGAGTTTGTAATGGGTTACCGTGACAAAGAATAAGAGGAGTGATCTGTGCGGTTGGTGGTGAGATGCGACATGAATGTGCGGGTTGCGAGAGACGGGACTTTGCATCTAAGGAAGAGATGGTGGTGATCTTTGGGCTATGGTAGAGTCGCGAGGTGGATGAAATGGATGGTTGCGGTGCGGTTTCGGCAATAATTAAAGGCAATCTTTGGTGATGCGATTCTGGGTACAAGACGAGTTTACAATTGCGATTAGTGGCGAAGAGAACAAGATGGTGCAGCCGATAATTGTGGTGGTTTAATTGGTGCTGGCTTATGAGCATACGAGGTTGGCACTGGAGCTGCAGTTTGGATGTGAAATGATGCACTGCCACTGTTACAGGGTGCTTGAGCTGTTGGTGGCAATGGATTGAAAAGGAGCTGCTGATGGATTGTTTACATGGATTCGAGTTACATGAGTATTGACAGCAGTGTGGCTCAAGATGTGAGGTTTTGCTCAAGTCAGGAAATGAACAGTCTTGGTGGAAGAACAATCATTTTGGCACAGCAGATGGTCCAAATTTAATGAGAAAGAATTGAACAGCCATCATGGCTGGATATGAGTATGGCCTGTGCAATGGCCTGGCTTGGCTAAGTAACTCAGTCAGCTGAATCTGACTCCAACCAGACCCAGTAAGACCATTAGGCGGAGCTGACTTGGCTGACTCTTTTCTGACTTGACTTTATTGACTGACGGGTTGACCTACTTTGACCGTTAGTCTTAACGGAGGACTGACGGAATATTCCGTCGAATATTCTCTTGACGGAGAAATTTACAGGCGGCAGGCGGCGACTTTTTCCGGCCAAATTCCGGCCATAATCCCAGTTTTCCGGCGAGCCAAAAATTCCAGAATTTTCTATGGATTTCTCTCATGGGTGTGAAGACTTGGGCTATGAATTGGATGGAGAATTGGACTCAAATTTGGAAAGAGAAGGTGGAAGAGTTGAGAAAAGCTTGGAATTGGAAATTGAATTGCAAAAGGAAAAGGATTCTATTCCTTAGAAGATTTGGAGAATATTGAAGCCTATAAATAGAGAAGTTTTCTACAACTTCTACACATCTTTTACACACATCTCTACACACATCTCTACACACAATTCTTTTCTTTTCTTATTCTTTGTGTGAACTCTTTAACATGAGTAGTTAATTTTATTGATTGAGGATGAATTCCTAGTTCTTAATATGATTTGAGTTTTTGTTTTTAATTCTATCTTGAAGTTTTCACATGATTATCGTTTGTTTTTACTAATAGGAATGATCTTAATGACATTCATGATTGATTGATAGATTGTTTAGAATGCATGCTAAATTGATTTGTTAGTTTAATCTAAATCTAGTATAAGTTAGGGAATAAGTAATCGTTCTCGACACTTTACACAAGTAGAAAACACGAGACCTTGCGGAGGGGATTCCGTGGAGCAATTGTGTGTAGAAACAACGCTAGAAAGTGAACCAAGCGAACCGAGTTTAACTACTAGTACTAAACCTAAATTCATAAATCTTAATGCATTCTGGGAATTACATCTTGTAAGCGGACCTCAAGGTGGTTCTTTTGAATATAATCCCGATAACTAAGCGGACCTCATTACTCGGTGAAATTAGGGATTTTGGGGCTAGCTAAGCGTACCTGCTATCCTACGGTTGGTGATAATATGTGACTAATAACAAGTAGAAAAGAACATAACTTGATCCATTATTTCGTAACGAAGAAGGATTCCTTGATCTCGTCTCTCTTATTGCTTTCAACTTTACCTTTTAATTGTTTTGTTTATTTTCTTTTGCTTTTACACCCCCTTTCGTGACAATTTTTACAACTACAATCTCGTGCTCCTCGTGGGATCGACCTTGACTACCCTATATTACTTGTTAATTAGGTAGTAAAGTATTAATTAATTTGTTGTGGTACGACACGCATCAAGGTTCGGTATCTTGTTGTTGTTCCCAAGCTGTTTCAACTACTTGTTTGAGCTGTGGATAAGAGAGCCATAGGTGTTCAAATTTGTAGTTTTTTGTTCCCTGCCAGTCCATTGCTTTCTCTTGTAGAATTATTGGGCCATGATCAGATGTTATTCTTGGAAGATGAGTAACTGCTGCATGCGGATTTGCAGTCCGCCAATGTTGGTTCGCTATTCCTCTATCTAGTCTTTCTAGAATGTTATACTGACCCATTTGGTTGTTTGTCCAGGTGTAGGGGTCTCCTCGGAACCCCAGATCAATAAATTCCATCTGGTCCATTAGAGAGAGGACAGGTTGATATTGAGCATAGATTACTTGCCTTCCTCCTATTTTTCCGATTGATCTAAGACGTCGTTAAAGACTCCTAATAAAAGCCATGGTGTCGACGGGTTGATATTGTTGAAGATTATTGGAAATTCTTGCCATAGATGTTTCCTAATAGATATTTCTTGCCATAAATACCCGTGCAGAGCAAAGGTTTTCCAGGGGGTGGTGGTGTAATTATTGTATGAATGTAGTTCTGTGAGTGAGATAAGATCTGGATATTTAGGGAATCTTTCCACATTAAACAGAGACCGCCCCGCCTTCCAATTTTTGGGACTGAGAAGTGATTATGGAACTGCAGGGATTGTGATAAGTTTCTCATATGCTGATTGTTAGCAAAAGTTTCAGGCAGAAACAAAATGTTGGGTTTGTGAAGGGAGACCAATTCTTTCAAGTGTTGAATTGATGATGGAATGTTTATTCCTTGGCAATTCCAAGATAGGATAGTCATCATGATGATAAGAAGTAAAAGGTGAAGAGGGGGTTTGCAGCTGGAGAGAAAATATGATGAATAAATAAGAGGGAGAGAAGGGGATGACGCCGGATATTCTAGCAGTAAGGAAATACAAATTACGGATAGAAGAAATATTAATAAGGCTAAAGATCAAAGCTGAGAAGGAAACAAATAAGAAATTTGGTGAAAAAGATAAAAAATTTGGTGAATTGGAGAGCCTTACTTGCGCCGAAACGAGATTTGGGTATGTTGGGGAAACAATAAGAGTATACTAAACATGCAAAAAATGATGGATTGAGAAAAGGAGAAAACGCCTCCAAGTAAAATAAAATGACCGACTTTTTCTTCAAAAACCAGAGACAACCATTTTTTTTTTTTTAAAGCATTGAACCCTCAAGCATCTATAATAAAACCCGAAAATCAATTTCTCTAGTCGGGAAACTAATATTCAAGAAAAAAAGAGGCAAAATGTAGGATCAAAATATCGCACAACACAATTGTTAGTGTGCGAGATGCATTCATTTCCTTAGCTTGCGAGAATGTAGCAGAGCTTGCGAGAAGGTAGCAAGAGCCTGAGAGAACGTAGCGGGAGCATGAGACAATATTAGTTGTACCCCACTACATATGAGATGTCATCCACTATGTAAACACCTATATAAAGAGAATAGCAGGAGAGAGAAAAGGAAGGATACACATCTCTGTAAGAACACGCAATTGGGGGATATAGAAACTAATTGGGGGATATGAATTACTTCCCCCAACCCATGGTGTGTGCTTAGGGGTGACTTTTGGGGGCGAAAATACTAAAACACCGTTCCCTCAAAACTTAAAATCAAAAAACAAAATCATATCCCCCATTTCCATCTCCACTTCTTATTAATCTTTTTAGTGTTAAAACTTTGAAACCCAAATGTTCCCTATTCTCTTTCAAATTCTAAATTTTCCCCATTTCCTTTCAAATTCTCTTCTCCTTCTCTGCATTTAAGTGATGAAGACCATGTCGGAAATGATAAAGAACATGCCGAAATGATGAAGACCACGTCGTAAGTGATGAAGAACATGCCGGAAGTGATGAAGAACATGTCGGAAATGATGAAGGTCACGCTAAAGTGATGAAGACCATGCCGAATTGATGAAATTCAATGCCGGAACTAAATTACTAAGATGATCGATATAAATCTATTAATGCCTTATTCAAGTGAAAAAAATCAATTTTCTGAATACTTTTCATCATGTGCCGGCATATAAATTTAGGATGAAGACCACACCGAAGTGAGTTCCGGCATGGTTATTTAGGATGAAGACCACACTGAAGTGAGTTCCGCATGGTTATTTAGGATGAAGACCACGCCTAAGTCTTGAAGAACATGTCGGAAATGATGAAGACCACGCCGGAAGTGATGAAATTCAATGCACGGAACTAAATGCCGCATGCTCGATATAAATCTATCAATGCCGGTAGTTAAGTGAAAAAAATCAATTTTCCTGGATACTTTTCATCATGTTCCTAAGATAGAAATTTAATCAAAAACCATGCCGGAAGTAGTTTCGGCATGCTCGAAAATCAGATAACTGTGTCGGAAGTAGACTGATTAAAAAACAGAAAAAATAGGTTTTGAAGATCAAAACCTGAAAAATTTTGTGGCAAACAATTTATGAAAATTTCCAACAATGCCGGCATGGTTTTTTGGTTGAATACCAAGCCGACACCAAGCTTTTTCAGCTGCAACAATGGTGGATTCAAAGAAAAAAATCAAATTTTCAACCTCTTAGCAGCAATTCTCTCATCACAATCATCTTCCATTTTCAAAAAAAAAAAATCCACTCAAAAACCATTTTCCCTCCTTCTACTCTCAACTAACCCACACAAATTCAAATAAAAATAAATACACACTAATTTATCCCCCAAATACTTAACATTTTACTAATTATAATTAATCAATAATCCTGATTAGTGGGGGCTAGATTAGGAATTAAAAAAATAATTACATAGGGGGTCACCCAGAATTGCTATCGGGACACCGTTTTTGTCCTGTAGCTATATCTCCCAATTAATTCCCATATCCCCCAATTAATTATTCCTTTGTAAGGGGGGAGATATTTTTTAGAGAGAGACACATTTTTGTACAGAGACTTTATTTTCTTTATCATCTTGTTCCCCAAATAATTAGATCTAGAGCTTTACAAAATATCCATTAATGGAGATTTTAAATGTAATACTTATGTAATTTCAACAATCATAGTGAAGAACCATGGATGTAGATCACATTGATCGAACCATGTAAAAAATCCTTGTGTCCATCTTTACAATTTTATCACTTTAATCTTTATTTTGATTATGAAATAGGTTAAAATCTAGAAAATATTATATGGGGTGTGTTGTAGGAAATCCTGCAACTAAACTAAAATCATATGAATTATGCAATTATCAATATGCAATGTTTTTTCAAGTTGAATTTGTAGTTGAACCACCGTCAAACTTAGCCTTTGTGTTCTATAGAATTCGGTACACTACAAATAAATTGGTATCCAAGCTAATGTTATTGAAATCTAATAAGAAAAACAAAAAACAACTCGTATCAAGGGGATATGCGATGCTTTTTCAAGTTGAATTTTATAGTTGAACCACCATATATAAAACTTAGCCTTTGTGTTATACAGAAAATGGTATACTCCAAATAAAGTGGTATCCCTGAAAATGTCATGGAAAACAAATAAGAAAAACTAAAATTTTGTTAGCTCCTTGTCAATTGTCATGATTTATTAATGGATACTTCTTCATGGTTTACAAACCTAAAGGGACTTTGTTCATTTGAACTTAGAATTTGTTCGAAGAAAGCTTTTTTTTTTTTTTTTTTTGAATTACTTTTGTACGTCATCCTTCTTGCGCGTATTTACAAGAATCAAACTTTGCAGGACTATATTACACTTTCAGGTACTCCTCCGTTCTTTTAATATAGGCCGGTTTGGGATGCGTGCCAAATTAAGGTTTTTAACAAAACCAATCATTTCCGCCATTATTTCTTGGCTTTTCCATTTTTGCCCCCTCTCCGTGAATTCCTCTTTCCCATAACAAACCAAACTGAGAACAATTTTCCAATTCAAAACTCGAAAGTTAATTTTCCCGATGAATTCCTCCCATCAATTTTCTCGTTGAATTCCTCCCCATCAATAATTTTCCATGGATTTTAATCTTCTCCTGTTTTTAATTTAGGGTTTAGTAAGAGCTTGGGTTTGTAGGTCTGATTGGCTGTCAATTGTTGGTGTAGCGACTGAGAGGTAGGGATCTTCCTTCCTGGTTTTCGTTGTTAAAATTTTCTTCCGCCCTAATTCCATTGGTTACTTCTTTAATTTGTTGATTGATTTCATTATTTCAATTCATAATCTGGGTATGTCGTAATTACCAGGATTGCTTGATTTCTTAATTTTTTTTCTGGGAAATTGAATGAGGGTTAATTTATCATTCTTTCCAAACGATGAGATTCTCTTCTTAATGAATGTTTATCAAACATTGAGCCTGGTTTCTTAATTTCCTACAATGAATTCAAGTTTTTGTTTAATGGGTATGGAATTTGGAACCAATTTTGTTTGGTTCTTGTGATCCAGGTTGTGGTGTTTGTTTTATTGAATGATGATGGGGGTAGGATTGAGAAATCAAATGGAGAGTGCTTGAGTTTTTATGCTCACTCTTAGTGCAAATGGTGGGTGATTTGAGGACTTTCGAGTATTGATGAAGAAGAACTGTGTGTCAATGGGTATTCACCCTTTAAGTATTTGATAAAATTACCAAGTGAAATGGGATTCGACTTGAATCTAACTCCAATTACAATTCCATCTCCAATTACAATTCCGTCTCCAACTATCAGAGATTTAAATCAGTATTGTCTCATCGATTTAAACGAATGTTACCCAGAAGAAAATGATGATGGTGATAGTGAAGAAGAAGAAGAAGAAGAAGAAGAAGAAGAAGAAGAAGAAGAAGAAGAAGAAGAAGAAGAAGAAGAAGAGGAGGAGGAGATACTCTATCCCATTAACACCATTGTAGAATCACAAACTATTCGCCATGGAAATAAGAAGAAAAATTTAAATTCTGATGTGAAGAGAAGAATTCTAGAAAAAAAGCGATGCAAGGAAGCACGGATGGGAAACTTCGCAGGGAGTTATCACGTACTGCGGCTCGGTTTAAAGTTGGTTTTAGAACGGTTTCGAGATTATGGAATCTTTCAAAACCCGGCTAATGCAAATGGAGATATAGTTGATATTTCTTCTAAGATGGTCAATAGAGTTGGTAGAAAGAGAATTCAATTAGACTTAGATAGAATTAAGTTGATACCTCTTCGCAAACGAACAACAATAAGAGGAATAGAACACGAACTAAACTTGTCAACATTAACCGTATATCGACTAATTAAGGATGGAAATCTTCGACCACATTCAAATGCCTTGAGGCCGGGACTTACGGATGAAAACAAGATAGCAAGGGTGAAGTTTTGCTTGAAAATGTTAGACAAAGGTATGAACCAATCCTCAAATTCATTCATTGACATGTTGGATCGGATCCATATAGATGAAAAATGGTTCTACATTACTAGAAGAGCACAAAAATATTATCTTCATGCCGAAGAAGAAGAGCCTTTACGCACGTGCAAAAGTAAGAATTTTATCACCAAAATCATGTTTTTAACAGCCGTGGCTCGTCCTCGCTTGGGTTTTGATGGTAAGATTGGAATTTGGCCTTTGTGGTTAAAGAAGCCGCAAAAGGAGCAAAAAAACATGCAAAGCTGGGACAATGGAAACCAAGGCCATGAAATCTGTTGACAAAGATGTTATGAGGTGTTTTTTGATTGAGAAATTGTTGCCTGCTATCAAGAAGAAATGGCCGTTTAATAATTGTAAGAAAATCTTTATACAACAAGATAATGCAAAACCACATGTCCACGAAATGATAAAGAATTTGTGGAAGCGGTTAGTAGTTATGGGTTAGATATCGAGTTGTTGTGTCAACCTCCGAACAACCCTGACTTGAATGTTTTAGACCTTGGGTTCTTCAGCGCTATTTCTGCACTTCATCATACTGATGCTCCAACCACAGTAGATGAGTTTATCGCAAGTGTTACGAGAGCGTTTGAAAATTTCTCGGTTGAAGAAGCAAACAATGTTTTCATAACATTACAATCTTGCATGAAGGAGATTCTTAAAATCAAGGGTGGGATTCACTACAAGATTCCTCATATGCATAAATGGCGTTTAATTAGAGATGGCCAACTCCCTAATGTACTTGAGTGTGATCCTGAAGTATTGAATGTGGCAAGGGAATTTATAAAGGAGTACGATATGCAACAAAGTTCTTCAGGTATGTGATTCAAACTTGAATTTTCTTTGCCTTTTGTTACTTGAGTATGTGTGTTTGCACGTATTTTGAAAACCTTTATACATATGATCAATGCTGTATATACTTTGTTACAAAAGTAGAGCTGGAAATATTCAGTTTCACCTTTTAATGCGTCTTAGTGTCTCCATGGCTTGGCTAAATGTTATGCCAGTTCATATAGATGTCTTAGATCATCTATTGGGCGTTTATCTAAATGTGTAGCAGGGAGATGGTGAAGTTGTTGTTGAATAGATGTGTCACTTGACTAATACAGGTGAAAATGTGATCCCAGTGTTAATTGTACCAAAAATAATGTCAGGGAAACTTATAATTTGCCACTTGTTTGATTTTCATTTGAAGATTCATGTCTTTTGAGTTCTGTCAGTGAATAAATTGCTATTAACTTGTTTGATTTTCATTTGAAGATTCATGTTTAAAATCCATAGCTTGTTTGAGTTCTGTGCCACTGAGTGTTGTTATTAACTTCCCAGTTGCTCAAAATTGTAAAGGAAACAAACAAATGAAGGCGAATACGAAAAGCAAAAGAGCGGGCCAGCTTGCTATTGATTTTAAACAAACTATTATTGGCAACGATATTTACCAGAGCTGGCTTGAGGACGCCTCTGACCTTGTCGGAAGAAAGAAGGTTTTAATATTGCACCACCTTCTATGCAAAATCTATGACTGGGAACAATACTTGGTGACTCTGCAGTCTTTTCCTTGTAGCTAAAAACACCTTTGTACTATGATGTTTTTGCAGAGAGCCAAATCTATCAATAAAATTAAGATAGAACAGCTCATGGACCTCCCTCCAGTAGCGATTGTATGTGGGTTGGCAGAAAAGCATTGCACAGAGATCTATTATCCGAAGCCACTGCTTGAGCTATATAGGAGAAGCATCCACATTCGTCCACCTGAACCAGTAAGCTTATTATCTCTTGCTTGATTTCGTACATACAATTGCATACAGTTTCTTAAAAAGTTGCTCGATATTTGTAGTCGATTAGTACTTGAATGCTTGGATGATGAAAGTGATGCTGTATTGAGTGTCTTTTAAATCAATTCATCGATAACTGAAACTAGTTCAGTTGTATATATCTTGTTTGATTGCAGACCATTTTTAGATAGCTCTCACCCTTTCTATTTTTTCTCTGAAACTGTCCTCATCCTGGTGGAGTATTTTTCTAGCTGCCCCCTGAGTTGTTGTGCATTTCCAAAGTTAAACTCTCTTACTTTCAACCTCCCCCTATCTCGTCCTTTGGTTTCTTCTCTTTCCCTAATAGCTAATAACTTCAGCAGCCCCCACATGAATCTATCAATAAACTGAACCACATTAAGTACTGTTTTTCTGTATGATATGATGATTTTATGAACCCTGAATGTGTGTATTGTTGTTGAGTAGTTGATGTTTTAGAATCATGTTTAGGTGAATTTGGTAATGTTCTGGGTAGGCCTTTATAATGACAACACTCTGGCTGGATGTTAATTTTGAGCTTCAAGGTGTTAGAATGCACTTGAAAAACAACTATATAAACGGAATCGAGTCTTCGTTAGTAGTAAATGCCAGCGCTTACCGTTAAGCGTATACATGATTTCCATGTTCGGCAACAGACTTCAAACTGATTTTCTAATCTGATCAAACCCAAGGCTGGCTGCTCTAAGATCTTGTCAGTTCTTTAGTATTGGTGGACAAAACAGTTCAGAAGATTTGAAGACTGTGTTGTTGGATACTTGGATTACCAAGCTTACATAGAGGTATGCTACACTCCACTATGAATGTGTTTTTTGTAACTAGAAAATAAATATGGGACTACGTTTTATACACGTTCCAATTGGAAGGTGCAATGGTCCAAGTCATTGCGAGTGGTTGATCATTAGTCCAAGGTGAGGCTGAGAAAGGTGTTGATAACCGTACTAATTTATGATCCATTACTGCATCACAGTACAATGCTAAGCATTTAAGGTACTGGAATTAGCTAGCAGGGTCAAGGCGTAACTGGAAAGGCGTAACATTTCTGCCGCTTCAGTTTTAGGCAATGATGGTAATTCGAGCTTCGGTAGAGATGGAATTTCACCCTTAGGAAGTGATGGTAGCTCAGGTTTTGGTAAAGATGGGATGTCAATCTTAGGCAATGATGGTAGCTCAGGTTTTGGTAAAGATGGGATGTCAATCTTAGGCAATGATGGCAACTCAGGTTTTGGTAAAGATGGGATGTCTATCTTAGGCAGTGGTGACAACTCTGTCTTTGGTAAATTTGGGATCTCAGGTAATGGTGCTAATTCAGGTTTAGGAAATGTAAGTTTGGGAATCTCTGGAACAGCTGGTGTTGTTTCCAACAGATAACGAGCTGCTTGAACCATCACACAATTGGTCATCGCGCAAAAGTGGCACACAGGTTAGATATTGTTAGCTGAAATGTAAGATGTGTTTGCATGAATGGGCTTTTATAAGCAGATATGTGGCACACATGTTAGACTTTACTAACTTGTGTTTAATTAGTTTAACTTCTCACCGGTTAAAAGAATTTGGAACTTACTTTCTAATCTTGCAACCCATCTATTTCAGAAACTGATTCTTATTCAAATGCTTGGATTTAGTGTTTCGAAATCTTTGTCCTTCAAGTTTTGAGAATTATTGTTCCAATTTGTAATACTATGTCATAAAATTCGTTTCGAGTTCTTGTTTGCAAGCTGCCCATTCTCATTGATTGAAAATTTGTGCATTTCTGGGTTGAGATGTGTACATGAGGAGTTCGTCGGTTTGCTAATTGCATTTCCAAGTGTTGGTATACTTTCAGATTTCCAAATTTTCAGGTTTATTTCCTGCAAACTGTGTGCAGAGTAGCGTTCAGGTTATCTTTGTCCCAGCAGTTGCTCTTATTGAGAGTGTTTATCAACAATGAAATACTTGACCCGTTTTAGTCAGACTGGAATTTCTGGTTTTTGTTGAAAATATGAATCAAGTTCACACTAAATCTGGTTTTTGTTGCCTTGACATGAGCCTAGCTTTCAATTTTTAAATATGATGGTGGCTTAGAATCTACTGGCTAAAAAACAGTTCAAACCCTGTAATCATCTTATCTTTCTTTTGAATGTTTTGTTGCCTGCAATGTCTCAAGTCCTACTGTTTGTGTGTTCTGATTAGGTCGTTCCGCTTATCCCAATGGAAGAAAACAATGGCTTTGGTGCTCAATGGTTAAGGCCATTACTGGAAGCAAACTATTTCATTCCTTGTAGATACCATGGGAAAGAAATGTCTAAAAGTGAATCCAAATATTTCTGCTTGGATTGTATGGGTAAATCCATTTGTTCTTACTGTCTGATTCATCATAGAGAACATCGCATTGTTCAAGTAAGTTCTCTCAGTTTTTTTTAATTTTTGAAAACCCACTTGGAAGATTGAACTCGTATTAACATTTTTGTTCCGCCAATTGCAGATAAGGAGGTCTAACTATCATAACGTTATAAGGGTTAATGAAGTTCAGAAGCACATAGACATTTCTGGTGTTCAACATTATGTAATCAACAACGCTGAAATCGTTTTTCTCAACGAACGCCCTCAATTAAGATAGCGTAAAGGAGTTACAAATACATGTGAAATTTGTGCCAGGACCTTGCTTGATTCATTCAGATTTTGTTCTTTGGGTTGTAAGGTAATTTTCAGTCAACTATACAGAACCCATCACTTGAATGGTGCTATAGGTTATGCATCAGCTCCCGTATTGAAAATATTTGAATAATTATGTATGCACATACGTACAGGCGAAGAAGGTGATGTATGCTGTGGAAAAAGCTATGGAATCTGTGGAAAAGCTTTGCAAGTAAACATTTCAGATCCAGAACTTCAATCAGGCCTCGAGTGTTTTTATAATTCTTCTGTACAGGAAAAACATTTTTTTATGATTTTATGAACCATTTTTTTTACCTTTTGCACTCTCAATTGTTCTTACTTCATTGAAGTCCAGAGATTGTATTAATAATAATGGTAAATGTGAGAGATGTGTCTCTGTTTTAGAAACTGAACTCCAGGTAGGTGTGAGAACCAACACCAAATCTGCTCAATCATCCGAGTACAAGAACTGCTCTAATTTAAGGATATCCAAGACTTGTTTCTATCTAGCTTCCCCACTGGCAAAAAAATATCTTTCCCACTAAAATAAGAACCATACCATATAAATGCGCTAACAAAAAAAATAATGTCTCAAAGAAAAAAACTGCATAATCTGGGAATAACTTAAACGCCTAACTCTCAACAAATCCATGCAATCACTGGGTCAACATCAAGGGGGGAAGGGGAACACGAGGTAAGCACTTAGTCGAATGCATCATCATCGTCATCAGGAAGGGGCTGATTTGCAGCAGCAACCAACTCTTGTTCATGCCTGAAATGAAAGAAGAGATTCAAGTTTAGCACCGAGTCTTCGCATTGGAAAGCTTTGAGATATAAAATGAATACATAGGAAACTTACTTCTGTTGTCCCTCCATATCAATTGAAATCTCGGAGGAGCAAATGCGGTGACTCAACAAAGTGGAGATTGGCATCACTTTGCATTGCACAATGAATTAGTAACATCACAATAAACTAGAGAAGCACAACTTAAGAGAGCGACAAAAGGAGGGTTATAGTTGTGCAGTACTCCGAGACATATTAAGCCTTCTCCAATCTTGTAAAATTCTTTTATAAACCTCGACTTCCTATCTTCAAGTGGGTTCGGAAGATCGGTCCCAGGATTGGTACACAACCCGGAATCGAATCGGATGAGATACATCTCTATAGTCACGGGAGTAAACCTGGTCTATGATGGGTAAATGGTAATACAAGCATAAACACATAGCGGTTGATGGAGAGAAAATATAAGGTGTAATATTGAACTCATTAGCAACAGCAAGAGCACTTGTACCAAAAATATCAACGATAAGAGCAACAGCACGGTGACTAGAAGTAATGGTTTTAAGCGACTCGATAAGACAAGAAAGGGAACGGGTCACTGTTGTGACAATCCGAGAACCAATAGGTACATCATTCGGAAGGTCACTTAAATTCACAGGAGATAAAAATATGGAAGTGATAGAACCTGGAAGAGAACTAAGAACTGATTTCTGAGCTTCAGATGGAGAATTAGTATTCTTAGATGGAATTATAAATGTAACTAAGATTCCATGAAGCAAAAACACCTTTGTACTATGAGAATTAGTATTCATGGGAATCAGAAACCATGGGAACCATGTTGATCCAGTTGAAGCAATGTCCAAGATCTCACAGTCTCACAGGAGAGAAGCATAGTGTGACAAGCCATAAGAAGCACGAGAACATATACACAATGACTTGACTAGACAAGATATAACTAAATTTCAGTAAAGGACTTCCATTTCAACATGAATTGGTCCATCTACGATACAAGCTCGCATAGTCGGGTAAAAATTTCGGTAAAAGGACTTCCTTTCAACATGAATTGGCATTGCAGTCCAACTTGGCATGAAAAATGGAGGTTTCTCTCCTGCGTTACGTGGAATAAACACAAGTGAATATGTTTAAATCAATTTCAGTATCGCATTACAAAGAAACATAAATAAAATCATAGGAGTTCAATTTCAGTCTAAATCAATTAACAATACAACATGAACCATCATTCAACAAAAATTTCAAGGAATGCAAAGGACTAACTCTTTTGCCAATTCATCTGCTTTTGCTTTGCCGTCTTAGATGCGGATCTCTCCGAAAGTAAACGAGCCCGAAGAAATTCTGTAGTTGTCAAGGTTGAATCCTCCATTGTCTTTGTTCCTAAACAATGTAGACCAGATAACACTCAATTGCAGCTACGCCTACTTAGTAATTTTTGAAACCCCTAATTTCCAAACCAAAACTACTGAAATCAACAGAACAAATTAAGTTAATCAAACTAACAATTCAAGATCCACTTACCTCCGATCTTGCTTCACTTGATCTTCTCAACCTCCGTTAAAGTTCAGCATTTCTAGAAATCAAACACAAACGAAACCCACAAAGAAAAACCCAACTTTGTAACTTGTTCTCATCACGACTCAACACAACATGATCTGCATCAAAAATCCCATTACCATTAGCATCAAAAGCAACCCAAACAAAAAGAGAACATAAATTTAAGAAAATTTACGAGAAATTGAAACATACCCTTTATATGATTCCAGTGATTTAAGACATCATTGATGAAATGAAACCCTAGTAATGGGTAAGTGAAGGAGTGAGATCTTGTTTTTGTTGCTCACACTCGAAATTGGTTTTACGTTACCACGAGATTGGTGTTTCTAGCGAGAGATGTTTGTAATTCCAGGCTCAATTCTTAACAAAATAAGCATGCAATTCAATCGATTACCCCTAATTTAAACACCAGCAACAAAGAGCCGGGACAAATTCTCCTCGACATCAACATGGAGATGAAACGATATGATTTGATTTTGGTTTTATCGGTTTTTCCATCAGTTTTTTCTATAATAAACAAAACCGTAGAATTGTGTTTTTATGAAGGTTAAAACTGTAAAAGTGAAACCTAGTACCCTCCCAATTAGGAAACCAGCCTATATTTTTGTAACATCCATTTTAGGAAACCAGCCTATATTAAAAGAACGGAGGGAGTATGATGTTGGAGGCCAAATTGGATAGATTAATAAGGTGTTGGTGTTGGTGCCGTAGTTATTCTCATTATATCCGCGTGTTTCGGATGATCTAACCGTAGGATCTTAAATAACCCAACCATGTGGGACTAATAATCTCAACACGCCCCCTCACGTGTAGCCTCGGCGGGTCTCGGGTCTTACAAACACGTGGACAATTAAATCGGGTGACGCGAGTAAAGGTGCGGTCAACTGACTCGACACAAATAGCCTGCTCTGATACCATATTAAAGTCTGCGGGCATCCAACACAAAACCAATTGGCAATGTGTGGAGAGGCCCTAATATATTATAAACCGCAGGATCTTAAATAACCCAACCATGTGGGACTAATAATCTCAACAAATCTCATCAGGGATTTAACAGGAAGTCTACTTAGTATGTGACACAAAACTAAACAATCACCATTCCCATCAAAATAAGTACTGATATTGGTCATTGTTGGTATTCAAAGAGTTGAAAATGAAACTCTAGGAAATTGAAGTAAGAAAAGTAAGATCTGTTGTTACCTGAACACCGATTTTATGCTTGATCCCAGAAAGCTTCACAAATGATTAGACGAAAGCAGATCATTAACAAGAAATAATTAAGAAGAAGAAGATGAAAACTGCTTTGAGGAGACTTGTAAAACTCCCCTCCTGAAAGCCTGAAACAGTCAAATGGTGACTTTACATCGTTATATAGAAGTTATTAAAATCTATGGATTATTTTATAACTCAGATGATACAAACTCAGACGACAAAATTCCACTTTATTTTGGTTCTAGAATTAATTGTGCTAAAAAAAATTCAACCAAAACAAAATCACAACATCGGTACATAGAAGTAAGAGATGACTGCAGGTCATCATTAGGTAGAACTAACCAATCTCAAAGTCTTAACTAAGTACAACCGCAATAGAGTCTTAAAGAAAGTTGATCTGAACAGGCAATAGAGTCTGAACAGGCAATAGAGTCTCAAAGAAAGTTGTAATGTTGATAACAATTTCTTCCATGTTTTGGTTGGTCTGAACAGGCAATAGAGTCTCAAAGAAAGTTGTAATGTTGTGTGCACCATAAAATCCACCACCATTTAATACAATCTCAAACTGATTTCTGTAATATTTCTTCTCTTTTCGATTGTAATAATGTAGACATTCTCTCAATTGAAGCATTCTGCACTCTAAGCCTTTACGCCCCGGTAAGAATTTTATGACTATCAAGTCTGTGCCAGCAATTGCTTCGAAAGCTAAATAGCTTATTTCACTCCAATGACACGGAAGTTGGATTGTTTCTTTACTCCAATTACTACCTGCAACACCAGCATTATCACTGTAAATCCACAAGGTGAGCCAGTCGTTTCCTTCTCTGACTAGTAAACTTACATGTCCATCCACTTCTACTAATTCATTAACCAGTCGTCCGCGTCCATTCAAATGAAAGCTATCTAAGATGAAATTAGGGATTACAATCACGCTAAACATTTCGGTTCCAACATCAAACACCATTATGACTTCATCCTTATCCTCACCTGAGGGCGTTATCCAATATATAGCACCATTTACATGAACAGAGTATGTACCAGCAGAAATTTTGAGTGGGATGTGGTGACCATCAATGTTTCTCCAAGCATTCTCGCCTACCGTCATGACATCGCAAACAACTTTAAAATGATCAGGGACAGGGGAATCGGAAGATGTGAGTCTGTAATGTATTTCATATATGCATAACACTTTGTGTTGCTTAGTACTAGAGTCCATTCCGAATGCAAACATACAGTTTCTGAGACGTTGGATAGTAAATTCTCTCACTTTATGAGAATTGTGTCTGCTTGCTTCAAGCTCGCCAAAGATACTTTCGAGTGCTTCACTTTTGCTTCTTATTTTAATCCATGATGTCTTTTCTCGTGTGCTGGGATTGTAGATGAGAACAGAATGACGACGCTCACTGGCACCATCCTGACAGATAAAACAGACTAAACCGTATACAGGTTTGAGCATTGATGTTCCAAGACCAAGAGATACGGATATGTCATTTTTGAAATAAGGACATGATAAAGAAGGAATGACAGTGGTTTCTGATGATCCAGCTTGACAATCGTCAAAAGATAAGTCCTCTTTGGAGAACAAAACCCTCTGGATTTTTAGGTAAGAAGTGGGAGGCCAAATTGGATATATTAATAAGGTGGTGGTGTTGGTGCCATTGATACTCTCATTATATCCACGTTTTTCCGATGTTGTAAGTTGTAAATTAATGAAGTAAGGATCACTGGTAATCATCCATTCCCAACGTTTACTCACACACTTGAATCTCATCAGGGATTTCACAGGAAGTCTACTTAGTATGTCACACAATACTAAACAATCACCATTCCCATCAAAATAAGTACTCCTATTGCTCATGGTTGACTTTTGAAAGAATAATACTCTAGGGAATTGAAGAATGAAAATGGAAGATTTGTTACCTGAACACCTTTGTTACGATTGTTCCCAGCAAGCTTCAGAAATGTAAGAGATCAAAGGAAATCATTAAGAAGTAATGATGATGAAGAAGAAGAAGATGATGTTAGACGAAAACTGATTTTTGAGGAGTCGTAGAAAAGTCTCCTAGAAAGCCAGAAACAGTCAAAGGTTGAGTTTACAGCGCGATATAGAAGTTGAAATAGTTGTTTGAGGACAGCACGTACCATGTAATCATTGGCAACGAGGCGCTCGCCTGTACACACCCAAGGCGCACGAGTCGTTTGGTGGGCACACATTGCTCGCCTGCCTTGCATTCCAGACTTCATACGCGGTCAAAGATAGAAAGTATTTTGACTTCCAGAAGGGATGAAACATTTCAAATCATCTGTTCAATATTTAAAAGTTAAAACCAGACCCGGAAGTTAGCTGACATACCTGCAGCTTCAACTCCTCCTCCTCCTATCCCACCTAGAAACATGTTCAAACACAAATACTATGTTTTTGGAGTATAAAAAAAAAAAAAAACAAAAAATGAAAACTATGTTTGTGAAGTATTAATTCTTCCTACTAACCACAACCACCGCCAGTGCCAATGTTGATGCTATCCATGAAAGCTTGGATCAGAAGACAAAGGGGCATTGATCACTAGAGCAGCTAACAATAGCAAACAAACAGCCTTACAAGAAAATAGAGCTATTGCTACACCATATATCGCCACACCTTCAATATAGGTGTTGCAAAAGCAAATTTCTAGTCACGTTAGCAAAATGAAACTTTTGCCACAAAGCTTTAGCAACAATATGAAAAGAATGTGGCAAACAAATATAATCTCTTGCTGCACCAATAAAGATTAGGTGCAGCAATAGACATCTTGCTACATAGGTTATCGCGACACTAGTAGGGGTTTATGCCATAACCATTCGGTGCTGCAATATATTAAGTTTCTTGTAGTTAGCATAAGGTCTAGTAAGGGGTTATGTGAAGTCTCGAATGTGGTCACTTTGATATTGCTGATGAGTTAAAGTGAAGCTTTCGATGTTGCAAAAGCTGCATTTTGTTTTTTGTTCCGAGGATACAAAGTATGTGAACGTTCATAATCTGGTTGCTCAGTTTCTGTTGGAAGTTTTATTATTCCTTGACGAGTCTTAGACTCCCACTACCCTATTAGGTGTCAGATTGTCATACCCGGACCAGAAAAGTCCGCATTACTTTGGGTCTAGAATCGAGTTTCAAGTAAACGAGTAGTGTTGGCTTTTCATTAGAAGTACGAGAGGCTTAAAATGAACCAAGAAATGATACAAACTCAAATAGACTTTGGATCACACCAAATGCAACATAAAGAAAAGCAAATGCAAATCACAAGATATTTAACAAATGTTGACATATCTAAGTAGTAAGTACGAGATACTTCAAATGGCTTCTTTACGGCTTACCAGTTATCCTCTTGGCCATCTCTCTTTGCAATTGTTGTTGCAGATCTGATACTTCTACCTTCCACTTCTTTTCATTGTCTTTAAGAGTGGTTTCCAGTTCTGAAACTCTTTTCTCCAGAGCTAGTACCTTTTCAGCTTTCGGGCGATCATCTTCGTCACACAAAGGTAGAATACCAGGCAAACTATAGAAGGGAGAATTTTGAACTTGATAAGACAAGATAAATTCTCTGCCTTTATGGGCGGCCACCAAACCTTGAGAGTTCAACGGACAAATAGGTACATTCTTTGTTGTATTTTTAATAACAATTTCTTCGTTGTGTTGGAATGTTTGAACAGGCAAAAGAGTCTCAAAGAAAGTTGTAATATATTGTGCACCATAAAAATATCCACCACCATCTAATTCTATCTCAAACTGATTTCTGTAGTATTTCTTCTTTTTTCGATCGTAAAAAAGGAGACATTCGCGCAATTGATGCCTCTCTAATCCTTGCGGTATCGGTAAGATTTTAATGACTATCAAGGCTGTGCCGTTTAGGGCTTTGAAAGCTAAATAATTTATTTCATCCCAATGACGAGGCATTTTGATTGTTTCTCCAGTCCAATTAGTACACATAGCCCCGCCATTAACATAAATCCACAACTTGAGCAAATCATCCCCTTCTTGGACAAGTATAGTTATATATCCATCAACTTCTACTAATACATTAACCAGTGGTCCAAGTTCGTTCAAACGCAAGAGATCAAGGATGATATTAGGGATTACAATCACGCTAAACGTTTCGCTTCCAACATCAAATACCATTATGACCTTATCCTCATCCTTACCTCGAGACATTATCCAATATATACATCCACTCACATAAACGGGGTGCGTACCATTAGAAATGTTGAGTTGGGCGTGGTTATAATCAACCTTTCGCCAAGTATTCTCGCCTACAGTCATGACATCGCAAATAACTTTAACACGATCAGGGACAGAGGAATCAGGAGATGTTAGTCTGTAAAGTAAAGTATAGATGCACAGCACTTTGTGTTGCTTAGTACTTGGATCCATTCCAAGTGCAAACATACAGTTGCGGAGGCGTTGGGTAGTAAATTCTCTTGCCATGTGATAACTTTGTTTACTTGCTTCTAGCTCGCGAAAGAAGCTTTCAAGTGCTTCACTTTTACTTCTTATTTTGATCCATGATGTCTTTTCTCGGGTGCTGGGATTGTAGATGAGAACAGAATGACGACGCTCGCTGAGACCATCCAGACGAACAAAACAGACCAAACCGTATACAGGTTCGAGCATTGATGTTTCAATACCAAGAGATACAGTTATATCATTTCTAAAATAAGGACATGATGATGAAGGAATAACAGTGGTTTCTGATGATCCGCCTTGGCAATCATTAAAAGATAAGTCCTCTCTGGAGAACAAAACCCTCTGGATTTGGAGGTAAGAAGGTGGAAGACAAATTGGATACATTAAAAAAGTGGTGGTGTTGGTGCCATTGTTATTCTCATTATACTGACGTGTTTGTGATAATGTTAGTTGTAAATTAATGAAGTAAGGATCTCTAGTAATCATCCATTCCCAAGTTTTACACACGCACTTGAATCGCATCAAAGATTTCACAGGAAGTCTACATAGTATGTCACACAAAACTAAACAATCACCATTTCCATCAAAATAAGTATCGCTATTGCTCATTGTGAAGTTGAAGAAAGAAAAAGGAAGATCTGTTACCTGAACACCTTTGTTATGAATGTACCCAGCAAGCTTCATCAATGAGAAGAACTCAAAGAAGATCATAAAGAAGAAGTATTGAAGAAGAATATGAAAAAGAAGATCGATGAAAAGTGCTTTTAGAGAAGATATTTTTAATAGTACCACTACTGAAACAGTCCAAGGGTGACTTTTTACAGAGTTATATAGAATTTTAAAAGTTGTTTGAGGACAGCACGTACTCACTATGTAGTCAAAGGCATCAAGGCGCGCCTCACGCCAAAGGCGCAAGCCAGCCGCTCGCCTTGCCTTGCCTTGCTTTGCATTCCAGACTACATAGTGTATTAGGTCAAATAAAGAAGTTGTTTTGACCTCTAGAAGGGATTAAACATTTCATATCATCTGCTAAAATTTCATAGTCTTTAAGGGTGGTTTCCCTTTTCAGATCTGAAACTTTTTTCTGGTAGATAAAAAATGCTGGTAGATTAACCAGACAAGCTTTTTACTTAACAGTTAGTTGTAATGCTGGTAGATAAAAAATGATGGCCTAGCGCGTGAGCAGTTCTTTTTCCTTCGTTTATGATCAGAACCAGTACATTTTTGACTATTTATAGCCGGTAGCAAAGTACTCAAACCCCATCCTAGCTCTTTTTCTCCCAAAAACTCTGTGGGGTATGCAGAGATATGAGAGAACATTTTTTTTTTTTTATCAGAAAAGAAGATATATTAAGGAGAAAGAATGTAGAGGCTACCAGAGGTTGGAAAAAAAAGGGAAAAATTACAGCATCTTACAGAAACAAATTCTCCCAATCATTGAGAATAGAGCTAGAAAAGTTTACATGTACTCTTCTACCTGCAGTTGCAGCCCAAAGAACGATTAAAGTTTTAGCTTCGTTTCCTAGATCTTCATCTGTTTTGTAGTTATGGTTGATATGAGAGAACATTTGGCTCAACATAGAACTCGTTCTAACAGCAAAACTTCAACTTGAAATCAGGTTGACGAGAAACACATCTGACTTTACTTTTAGCTATACGATTCGAGATCCCCTATATTCTGAATTTGTTCAAACCCTTTTAGCTCCAACCTTTTCGGTATTTCATGAGTATATTGATTTGCTTTAGAAGAAGAAGCCATGAGACAAACATAGACTAAAATCAACCAAGAATGAGATTAGTATTCATTTATTTTTTTTCCGAAGAAAACCAAGAAAATGATTCAAGTCCGAATAGTCTTTACGACCACACCAAATGCACCACAAACAAAAGCAAATATAAACCCAAAAACACACCAAACACAACAGAAGCAAAACTAAACACAAATCCGAAAGGTGAATTTCTCTTTCGTTCGTGTAGGTTTCGCAATGTAGGCAAACTATAGAAAGTTGAATTTCTATCGGCCCTATACACGGTACATACTCCACCAAACACTCGGGTGAACATCAAACCTTGAGAGTTTATACACGTATAGTGAGGTTGTGCCTTTACATAGGATAAAAATTCGTCATACTCACTTTGTTTGTTATTTCCTATAGACAAATGTTTAGAAAAGTTGTAGAATATGTTACAAGTGAAATTGGTAAGAGTGAAATCGTCATAATCATCTCGAATAGTGGCACCGACCGATAGATGTGTTCTCATCCTGTGAGTAGAGATCGTGCCGTGGCTGTAGGCGAAAATAACCATCTGTGTATCTGTATACCACGACATAGTTCTGCTCTTACTTTTGATCGAAAAATTGGGAGAGGAGGGAGGAAAGGAAGAGAGATATCTTAATAAAGAAGTTGTCAAATAATTGAAAGAAAAAGAGTAATTCAGGATATGAATGTTTCCTTTATCAATAAATCAACAAACAGGGCCTGCTAGTTGATGCAGCTCAATAATGAATCAAAATGATGTACTTTATCTATATATCACACATGGGACTCTCACACGAAAAGTCATGTGACCATAAATAGTTGTGGGAAAAAATGCCAAGTATTGGGTGCAATGTTGGAAATATGCTACAATGTTAAAAATAATTGGAAAAATGCCCTACACAAGGCAAAAACACCCATTAAAATTATGGATTCATGGTTCAAAATTTGGGTTCAAAGTTTAGGGCTCAAGGTCTATTTTTAATTATTATTTCTCATCACCGCTGCCGCCTCCACTACTGTCTAAACCACCACCACACCAGAACTACCGCCACCATTACCTTCACCACCATATCGTCGGCGACACCACCACTGCATATTGATAGACTAAGTTTCATGGACTCGATCATAATCTCAGTATCAGACCAGAAAAGTCTACGTTATTTTGGGTCTAGAATCAATTTAGTCTTTAACCAGCGAGTAGTGCAAGCTATTTAATCTGAAGGATAAGTTTTTCTAAATTTAGATGAACCATGAAATAATGCAAGTCGGAATAGATTGATGACCACACCAAATTCAACAAAAACATAAGCAAATGTAAATTAAAAGACACCAAAAAGCAAATAAAAATCCGAAGAAAGGTTATATTAAGAAAGGCCAAGCCAATACAGGAATCCCAAATAAACAACGCCATAGTCCCTGTACAAGTTCTGAGACCGCAAAAAACTAGAAGCAAAAAATTAATAGAAGTTGACATAAATAAGCACGGAAGGCTTCCACGGCTAATCATTCCAAGACATTATTATTGACGCATCTTGTGTGCGTCGACCAACATCTCCGATTCAAGTGGCTTGCTTATCACTTGTTAAGCTTTCTGTCGATCTTGGAAGTTGACTAGACAAGATAAATTCTTTGCCATTAAAAGTTGCCATCAAACCTTGAGAGTTCATCAACCGACAAATAGGTGTTTTCTCTAAATCGGATAAAAAATCTTCATAATCACTTTGTAGGTTATAACTCATAGAGGTTGCCATCAAACCTTGAGAGTTCATCAACGGACAAATAGGTGTTTTCTCTAAATCGGATAAAAAATCTTCATACTCACTTTGTAGGTTATAACTCATAGAGAAATGTTTAGGAAAACTAAACTGTACTTTTCACGCCTAGCGAGACTACTTACCGGCACACTAGTACCGACCGATAATTTGTAGAATTGAAGAATCTTGGTTCTCTACTCATTAACGTAGAGGCCACATATATTTATATCAATCGATGTTACAGAGATTTCTAAACTTAAATAAACTTGTACAGAAAGACATACTAGACTTAGCTAAACATAATTAAGGAAATACTTGAACTTGAAGTTACAGCTAACTAACGTGCGAGCATAGGCATGCCGCATGCTCATCACGTATCCTTAACATAGTTCTTAGTTAACCCTATAAACTTGGTTAACCCTATAAATATAAAAATCGGAATTGACGTAGTTTATAAATAACTGAGGATCTCTAAACCACGACATTGTTACTCTCTTAATTTTAACTGGAGAATAGATACCTCGATTGTTTCTTTCCGAGGTGCGTAATAGCAAGACACAAACAATAGTCACTCTTTGAGTATTCATGATAAGCCGAACTAGATGATGCTTTATCTTTTCCAACTTGCATCTCCATGAAAAGGCAGCGAGCATCACGGTATCCCTGGAAATTCGATAAGAAGGACAAATATCAAGAAAAGTTTTAGACACCTTCCAGGGGCTTTTTAATTTAATATGTGCCTGTGTATCTAGTAACAATATACGACCAAGAGAACCTGTTACGGAAGCTAATGAACCGCTAGCTGATAGAGTTAGTTTTTCTCCCTTTCGTGGGTTATCTTTCAAACAGGTCAGAACTGCAACCAGTTAAACTAAAATAGTGGACCGAACAAGTAAAGTAAAAAACAGGACTCTGGTTTATGACGCTAGAAATTTCAAAAGAAGAAACAGAAACACAACTGTTAGTCCATATAACTTGTCAATTAAAGCTTGGTTTCAAGAATAGCTTAGTATAGAATCGCATATGTGTTGAGAAAACTGTATAAACTTTTCCATGAACACAAAATTTTTATTTCCACACAATTACGCAGAATGAGTACCCGAGTTGATGCCTTGGCTAACTTTGGTGGACTAAGGTCCCTGATTTTTAGGTTCAAATGGTGCAACTCTAATTTTCATAATAAGAGAAAACGGAAACACAATAAATAGTGTAGAGCTCATGTTCAAGCATAGTTGTATTTGTATAATAGAATAGAATATATAGAGTAGCATGATAATAGAATTGTGTGTTGGGAAAACTGTAAGAACGTAACATTCATTTTATTCTCACACATTTACACAGAAAGAAGTACCTTCGCTAATGCCTTGGCTAAGTTTGGTGTACTAAGGTCTAAGGTAGTACCTAATATTTTAGCTTCTGTTATTGGTCATGAAAACACGAGTTTACTTCTTTATAGATTTGAATGATGTAACTTTTGTGTACAGTTATGTGCCCCTCCCACTTTTTACTTTTTTTATTTTTTTGTATCTTCTAACAAAATTGGGAATATTGGGGATATGCCCCAAAATCGACTGTCATCTTGGGGATATGCCCCAGGATTCTAATTTTGGGGAATATGCCCCAGCCGTCCGAAATTCCATCCAAAACCGTTAAGTAGTCAATATTCGCACACATTTGAGATCACATATGCGAATTAAAAGACAGATATACGATATATTAACACCTTTACAAGGTTCAGGAACATATTTAGACGAAAAAATCTCGAAAAAATTAGAGAGAAAGTTCAGACACATTTATGATAAATAGTGTTTTTAACGGTTCCTTGAGGGAAACCGTTTCTTTGGGGCATATTCCCAAAAACTGGAATCCTGGGACATATCCCCAAGATAACAGTCGATTTTGGGGCATATTCCCCATTTTCCCAACAAAATTCGTCATCATATATTGACACAAATTAGGATGGTGACTGAGCAACGATCAATTAATAAAAAGTGATTTTACCTCTAGCGAATCACTTTTGAACCCCAACAGCTGAACAAATTTCAGGATCAAAAAAGAAACCAACAAAAGATTGATTTATACTAAGATGCATGGGATCAATCATGAGAGTAAACAACAAAAACTTTTTTTATCATATACTTGTGGTATGTGTTTGAACAATTCAACAGGAACTTCTAATCAAACTAGGAAGTAAGCGATCAACTTCTTCTTCACCATCCGGAAGCTGTGAAGCCTGTGTCTTTATAGCTTGGACGTCGAAATTCCAACCGCTGAACCCTTTTTTGTATCGTCCTGTTACTCCGCTTTCCACATCTGCCAGTTTCTTCTGTATAACGTTGTAATCTTTTATCTTTGATTCTTTGGTGGAATCCCCAGACTAGGTAGCTCCTTCAGCAGTGTACGTGTAAGATACTCACTGGACCGAGCTTTCTTGAAGAAGGGATGCTTTAATAATTGTTGTGCAGAAGGACGCTCGTGAGCTTTTTTCTTCAAGCACGACTCGATCATTTTTCGGAAAGACTTTGAGAACTTCTTGTCCCTTTCGCTATGATCAAGACTAGGCGGTGCATCTCGTATAATCTTCATAAGAATCTTCATCGGAGGAAATTCAGAGTACGGGGCATGCCCATGAGCAAGTTCCAACGCTGTTATACCAAAAGACCAGATGTCAGCCTTAAAGTCGTATTCTTCTTCCTCCATAACCTCAGGTGCCATCCAGCAGAATGTACCCGTAAAAGTGTTTCTTCCATGTAGCCTCTTTCCCTCATCAAAAAGGCTTGCAGAAGCACCAAAATCACAAAGCTTTATTGCACCGCGAGAATCCATTAAAATATTACCTGCCTTCACATCTCGATGTATGTCCCCATGCTGGTGTATGTTCACTAATCCTTTCAAAACTTCACGTAAAATTGTAGCGATCACAGCCTCTTCAAATCCATCTGGAAAAGCTGTCTTCATGATGTGTTGACATGAACCAGCAGCCATGAATGGCATAACAACCCACAGATAGTGATCTGTAACGAAGGAACAGTGCGCCTTCAAGAGATTTGGCTGATCCATCAGAGTCATGGTCTGTGCTTCATGAGCGATTTTACAGAATTCACTTTTCTCCTTTTCGAAATCCAACACTTTGATTGCAACAGTTTCTTGTGTCGGAATACAAACAGCTCGATAAATTGTTGCAGTAGCTCCGCTACCTATTTCTTCAAACAGATTATAATGCTCGGATCCTAAAGGGTATTTCTGCTGCTTTTCCATCTTGCTTTCTTGTGTTTTTCGCAGACTTCTTCTCTTCTGTTTTCTTGAAAAATCTCTCTGAAAACTTACGAGTAGCTAGTGTTATTCTCTATGCGGAACCCTGACACAATATATTTATAAGAAACTATGCCGCCTTATAAATAACTTACTTAGACGAGAACCCTAATTTCATTGGCTAGCTTGGCCTATAAAGAAGTTATACCAACATTAGGCCTTGTATTCTGAAAAGGAGTGGAGTTATTATTCCTAAGTAAAACTAGAAAACTAAACAAGGAAATATCGTGCTTCCTTCCCAAGTTCCCCCTTTCCAATGGAATTCCATTCTAAAACCATCTTCCACAGAAAACACAGAAAACAGATTTTGGAGCTCAGCACATATAGAATCAAACGACCTCATGACCTTTTCTTAACTTGCCATCAATATATTTTATGCTTTCGGATTTGTGAGAAGTGAAAGACATTACTAGAAGCAAGGTTTCAAACATTGTCAGGTGACATAGGTTACCGTCGTATATACCATCCTGTGCAAGATCCAAATAACTTTTTCATGGAAAATCTCCTTAACAATGATCAAGATCGCTGTGAGTTATATAGATAAATAGATTTTGAATTAATCAGCAATCATGGCCACTAGCTATGCATCTACTTAACCAAAATGAAGCAACAATATTTATATTAATTTGGTGGTAGAGCAGTATACATAACGTGATGATGACTAAGCTTGTGGAACATGGTTGGTACACCAAGTTCGCATATAATTAAATCTAGTGTAAGTAGATTAATATATGTACAACTCAAACAGGATTGAGTCAAGCCGCTACCATCTAAAAACCGTCTGGTTATATCGTGGACCATCCATATTTGTTTGGATCGCTTTTGCCATTTGTGCTACGGGAGATAGTTTCCGTGCTGCTTTCTATAAAGTAGGGAAATACCGAGCACCATGGAAGTCAAGAAAAGATAGGGAGGCATATTCTTGCGAGCTTCCATTTCTTTTTAGAAGCAGCCATAGAGACAAACATAAAATTATAACCAACCAAGGAAATGATTCAAATACGAATTATCTTTGCATGCGACCTTGAACCACAACAAATTCACCATAAACAAAAGCATATACAATCCCAAAGACAAACCAAACGCAACAGAAGCAAACGCAAATCCGAATAAATTTAACAGAAGCTGACACAACTACGCAGCAGGGGCTTCCAGCCGCTGATTTAATGAAGGCGTATAATTATTATTATTACCATGTCTTGCGTGTGTCAACCAACATCTCTGACTCAAATGGATTGCGTGATACATAAGAAGAAGTTCCCTCATTTTTATACAAACTCCATATATGTGGATCAAATCTTGCATCATCTTGGTTTGGAGTCAACTCAGCCACATTAGAACCACATATTGCAAATACTCCCCCGTAGAAACGGTTCAACGGAACGTTTCTTGCATCATCTTCAGCGAATTTTGGTACGCCCTTACCTGGTTAGAGATAGTATAATCTGTATAAATTATTATCGTTGACATTGTGGATTTTGATCTGTAAGACGTTGTCATTTGAATCAATATACAGTAGAACTTCGATAAATTAATCTTCTATAAATTAATTACTTCGCTAAAATAATAAAATTATTCGGTCCCAACTAGGCTTGTACAAGCTAAATTTTAACTCGATAAATTAATAACTTCGCTAAAATAATAATTTTCTCTGGTCCCAAAGCTATTAATTTATCGAAGTTTTACTGTACTACGCTAAGAAAATAAAATAAATCACAGTTTCCAAGGAATTTATAAGTTGTTAATTGGCACTTGAGGATTTACAAGGAAATCAGCCTTCAGTACCTTGGGCATCGCTCTGCCCTTTCTCTTTCCTAAAATCCAGGGACGGAGCTATTGATAGTCATGATAATTTTTTTTCCAACTTTACTAACTATATTTATAGCCGTAAGTATATGAATTTGTAAAAACTTCATGAGTCGACGGTATAACGAACATGCTATCAAAGGGTTTGCCTTTTTTTCCGTTTTGTTTTTGAATTAGGTTACTGATTTCATATTAGCATATTGCTAATACATGGAGCTTCATCAAGTATCAATCACCCATTTAATCTTTTTTTTTCTTTGCTAAGAAATACTACCGACAACTAAGGAAGCATACAAAGTCGATTTTGTAAAACCAATTTTCAGTTAATCCCCCGTGAATTTATTCTCCTGTGTACATGTACAAAAAAACTGACCAAAGGCTACTAAAATTTTCCAACAGCGGAAAAAATTTAGTTGCTTGACAGTTTAAGCCATAGGAAAGGCAACTGTGGTTTCTAAAACCCATTAGAAATAAGTATGCGCCAACTAAACAAATGCACTAGTAGCTTGAGACATTCAACCACTTGGAAAAAAACAACGGCCGGATATTAGTTGCCTAACCCTCTATTCAGCCACTAAAATAACACAACTACTAGAAAGCCTAGTTGAATAGATCTTTGGGAACTAACCATGCCAACTATAGTAGGTATATTCATTGAGCTACTTCTGGTAATTAAACAACTTAGGATTCTTAGTAGCTTAACTTAAGTAGATCAGTTATTAATTTAATAAGGGAGTGACTAAGCTGTTGGTGTAGTGAAGCTTAATTTATCCGTAAGTTCTCTAAGATCAAAATCTAGGCACACATGTTATTTGTGATCACAGTGTAAATTTGTATACATGATATTGTTGTTGAGTAATTTAGTAATAACGTTGTTTGTGTATCGAGTATTTATAGAACACCATGCGTCAGTGCTAAACTATTCTTAACAATTACCAAGCCAATTGGTAATATCAATACCCAAGAAAATATTAAAATTAGTGTTACCTATATTTGAAATACAAAAAAAAAAAAAATCGAAATTTCAAATGGAACACGAGATGGCCCGGGTCCGTAGCACTGGTCAAACCCAAATCAGCCCTCTCCTCTCATCTGTCCGTTTGAGATGTTAGTAGCACTACCTATTTAAATACTAGAGAACTAGTGTCTCTTTAAGTTTTGGCTACTGCTGCTGCTATGTTGGTAGCTTTTAGCCATTTGGCTACTAGAGACTATTAGAAATACTGGTAGCTTAAAGGTTAGGCCACTGTAACTTAGTTGCATATATATTTTTGCAAATGCATGTAATAATATAGCTGTAACCTATCGAACAACTAGACAAAAATTAGTGTTTTAAACGATTAGGCATATAAAATAACTACTACAAAAGCTAGTGGTTTTATGTTGTTGACCACTGGATAAGTCTCTAAACGCAAAATCTATTAAACAATTAGAAGATTGTTGTTGCCTTAATGTTTACGCTAAAAACGACAACCAGACAAATTAGTGGCTTTATCTATTAGGTGACAATTGTTGGTCAACAAGCCAAACTAGTAGCTTTAGACACGGTGAACAACTAACAGGTCTTGCACTTGTTGCCTTAAACATAAGACAATAACCTTTTCCGCCACTAAGATTTGGGCAACCAACATTAATTGCATAAAGTGATTGGCAACCAAAGATTTAGAAAGGCCACTACCATTGGTCAAGTAGCCTTTGTTCAGTTTTTTTGTAGTGACAAAAAATTAGCAAACTACCAAACGATTATAGTTGAAGTTACAAAATCCAGTGGGGACTACTGTCCCCACTCGACCCTTGATAGCTCCATGCCTGCTAAAAACCCTAAAAACCAGAAACAAAATCCCCTTGAACCTGAGCGCCATTCTGCTCAGATCGGCCCCTATGGAGCAGATCTGAGCAGACCACCCTCCATTAACGATTCCTTCTCATCTATCTTTCCTTAATCTGTTATCTTTTAGTTTTATTTATGGTTTTGGGGGTACTTAAATGATGTTCCTGCAACTTTTGGTTTATTTCTGTTAGATTTTGGCTGAGAAGAAACATGATTTGTGATCAGTTAGCAAGAGGAAAACAAGTCATTTATTCTTTTTCAGTGTCGATCTACAGTAGAACTTCGATAAATTAATTACTTCGCTAAAATAATAAAATTATTCGGTCCCAACTAGGCTTGTACAAGCTAAATTTTAACTCGATAAATTAATAACTTCGCTAAAATAATAATTTTCTCTGGTCCCAAAGCTACTAATTTATCGAAGTTTTACTGTACTTTCAAATCATGCATCAACAACTTCTTTGGTGCCTATCCCTGCTGATTTCGGATTTATTTATGTTGCAGTATTCTTTATTTTGACCTCTGTTTTTTTAAATTGTTATTTCTATAGTATAAATTTGGATCTAGCTTCTCTGCTAGGGGTTGGTTTTTATGGCTACTCTAATGGGGTTTTCACTAGGCCTATTCTTTCAATCTGGTCGGTCAGTGTTGTTGAACCAAAGGTCTTTCCAGCGACCACTTTCATCATGGCAAGATTTTCCGGTGGGTACAAGTCTGTAAAGAAAGTCATGTCCTTGCTTTATCAACAGGGGAAAAAGGAAAATCAAAGCTTCAACGACAATTTTCTTACTTGTTTTCTGATCTTTGAGGCAAAAAATGTTTCAACGACAACTTCCGCATCGACATTAAATACACCCAGTCGCCCCAGATTTTCTTATTTCCCTGTTTGCGTTGTTATCATATTTTCTTTGTATTTTGTTCTAGATTTTGTATGTATGGTTATTACGTTAGTATTTCATGTTTTAGTCTTAGATTTAGGAATGAAAATAAAGACCTCTTCAAGATCATTTTCAAGTTCATCCACTACCACAGCTGCTCCCACATCTCCAATGCCAAGTCAGTCCAATTAGTTCCGATACAGATACTTAAAAACCGATTCAGATCACCATTGTTACTTGAGACACTTTGGCTACTTCAATTGTTACTTGAGACACATTGGTTACTTTGCTACTACTAGTTGGGTCAGAGAAAGGACAACAGTACTCAAAACTGTTGCAAAGGGGAAGAAAGCAAAGATAACACTTCCACCAGCCGTTGCAGAAGCAAAGATCACAGCCCAAGAAGAGTGTTGCGAAAAGCGCCAAAAAAAAAAAACGGACCGGCGGCCAAGTCCGGTGCCATGCTGGCGGCAATTCTCAAATCCGTTACTCTGGAAAACTTTTATTGCTTCAAGTTACATCAAATTTCGATGCACTGCGTATATCAACCTTCGATGCTCTGTGGTACATCAAACTCCGTGCAACAAGGTGCGTATACCAAACAGATTGATTCTTCGGGCGCATCAAACTTCAATGTTCTGTGGTACATCAAAATTCAACACTCTGGAGAAATTTCGATACTTCAAGTTACACCAAACTTCGATGCGCTACATATATCAACTTTCAATGCTCTGTGATACATCAAACTTCAGCAGGGCGCCACATAAGCAGGTGCCACGTCATCAAGTACTGACATGGAAGAACGCCACGTCAGCAACTCTATATCTAGTCAGTGTTCGCCATGTCAGCCCCTAGTCAAGTCATTGACCACCACATCATCAAGTACGCCACGTCAGCAACTCTGTCTAGTCAGTGTTCGCCACGTCAGCCCCTAGTCAAGTCATTGACCACCACGTCATTGACATGATCGTAGCATCTGCGATTAACTTTGCTTATTCTTCTTGCATTCAGTGATCGCATTAGCTGCCCGTCCGGCTATGTTCGGCAGCTCCCGAAGTCGGTGATCGCGGCTGCTGCCGGTGCAGCTTTGCTCGTTGTTGTTATGATCCATCTACCTTCTCGATTCTTTGCGATCCATCTATGTTCGTGATTCTGCCAGTCGAGATGATCGCAAATCTTTGCGAGTCATGTTCGCGACTCTATGATCGGTGATCGCAAGTCTTTAACGTGAAACTTTGCTAAATCATTGCTGCATTCTAGGTGATCGAAACTCTGCCGGTCAACTATGTTCGCATCTCTGGCACTCAGTGATCGCGGCTCTGCCGGTGAAGCTTTGCTCATTCTTTATTTGTTGTCGGTGATCGAAATCTTGATCGATCCACTCATTCGTAGCTCTGCCGATCCGGTGATCGCAATGCCGGATGTAATTTTTGCTCGTTCTTCTTGCCAATCCGGTGATTGAGCTGTTGCGATCGGCTATGTTCAGCATCTCATGCGATCGGTGATCGCGGTTCTTTGCGATCGGCTTGCTCATTCTTCGTTACATTCAGATACGCATTGCTATGCATGATCGGCTACATTACGTAGTTCATATAGTCCGGTGATCGCTGGCTAGCTGATGTAGCTTTGCTCGTCATCTCTTTGTATTCCGGTGATCGCGGCTCGCTGCGATCCATCTATGTTTTGCGGTTCTGCGACCCATTGTGGTCAGTAGGCTTGTTGCGATGCAACTTTGCTACGTCAACTGCTTGCATTCAACGGATCGCGAGCATGTGCCGGTTCGGTATGTTCTCATTTCTGCGAGTCCGGTGATCGCAGGCTCTGTTGCGGTCGACTTGCTCGTTACCATTGCGATCCAGTGATCGAAGCTACTGTAGTCGGCTACGTTCGCGAGCTCATAGTCCGGTGATCCACAGTTGCTGCTGTGATCGGCTTAGTTCGTTGTCGTTGCAGTCCAGCTGGTCGAAGCTACTGTAGTCCAGCTATGTTTGCAGCTCCTGTAGTCCAGCTGATCGCATCTGCTTTTTCTATCCTGATTCATATAACTATTGAAGACATATAAAGGTCGATGTCACATCCAGTAGCACACCCAAGACCATTGGAGGTCCAACGACACACAAAGTCTGTTACCATCTCAACTACTAAAGGGTCACATCCTTTCGCTCGCAACTACCACGGCTCAGTCCGTAGTTGACATCATCTTAATACCAACAACTCATACAAATTCCAGTGAGTGGCGTCAACTTCTGACTAATCTTTTCCAAACAACAGTTACTGGTCAAGTTCTACGCAACTACCACGGTCCAGTTTTACATCAACAGTTACTGCTCACTTTCAAACATCACTACTCTCCATTATCGCTCTTCTGTTGCAGTCTACTTCAGCCTTCAATCCAGTTTTTGCATACAATAATGGCTCATACTCAACTGTTTCCCGCCGATCTTCCAATCGCAATAGCCTCACTTGGGGGCGACTTGATTACGATTTCCACAATCAACGAAGGCAGTTTTCTTTGCGTTTCAACAACAGTAATTTACTCTTAGGGGCGTCTTGATTTCCGCAAACGAACAAGGAAGGTTTTCATTTACTTCAAACAACAATAATCCACACATGTAGGCGAATTTTATCATAGTCTGTCAATACAAAATGGAAAGCTAACTTATTAACCCCGCAACAAGTTAGAGGTTAAGAGGGGGCGATGTTTGTACCATGCGTAAAATTGCCACATAGTGGGCCAGAATATTGCATGGGCCACTGTTCGGCTGTCATCCAAGCCCACTAACCAGTCAACCGAAGCATCCCACCAGCCTTCCCAGTATTATGTAAATTCAATGACCGGTCAATGGTCAAAATCAATGCCATGTCAATTGTCAAAGTCAGTATGCCAGGTCAATGGTCAAGGTCAACCGTCGGTCAACTGTCAAAGTCAGTTTGCAAGTTGCACCTCTAGCCAATTTTCAGTCATGTTGCCAACAGTAATGCCAACCAATTCCCAGCAAGTGCTCCTCACTTCCATCCAGTTTCTAGCCATGCTGCCAAATGTCTTTGCCCGGCCAGTCTCTACCCATCTTTGTCGGTGTCTTTATCCTTGACATCCACCCATACTGCAATCCATTATTCATGCATAATTTAGTCAAAGAAGCATGCAAACAGTTTCATGCAGAATTGAAGATGGAGGCATGTAGAGTTAATTCCAGGAGTTTCATGCATAATTGAAGATGGAGGCATGAATGAGCAGTAAATGCCATTTAAGTTTATATTGAAATTATATATTGAACTGTATAAATATAGAGGGGCAGAAATCATTTGGGAGGGGGTAGCCAATACAAGAAAAGAGCATTGTAATTCCAAATATCAATAAAATAACACTCCCATAGGGGATTAGTCATGGATGAAGGCAAACCATCTTAGAACCACGTTAAACTCAAAGTCTCATTTCTTTATTACGGTTTCATGTTTTAACCACTGTTTCCATCAACAACACCGGTTTAATCGTATTACTCGTGCCTAGAAGTATTTTTGGGTACAAACGAGAACCATGCAAGTATGGACTATTACCACGAGCACTAGGGTCGTCCCTTCCATATGCTCACGGTTCAATTAGCAGCTTTTACTTCCTCGTATGTTGTCTCTACGTATTTGTTGGTTTCCTTGTAGGTTACCATAATGTATTCGTAGGTTTCCTTGCGGGTTTTCTTTATACTGGTCAATTTGGCTTGAGAGAAATGAAAGAAAAAAAACGAGAAGTGTGATGCGGCTATCATATTGGAGGTTAAACTCAAAAAAAAATCTTGTTCTAGTTCTGTTGCTAGTTTATCTAACGTCTCTATTGACGATCTCCATAAGCTTCTTTAGGTAGTGTACTCTAGTCCTTTGGGCCATGTGGGCATCTTTTTCCTGCTTCTCTTCGTTGTTGGTCCCTATCTTGAGTTGGGTATTTCCATTCTAAGGCCTCTTCCTATGCACATGCCAAAACATGGTATTTGGCATATATGCACCCACTATGGGTATGCCAAACTGCCAAACTCATATGCCAATATGTTATTTACGGCATATAGGCATACGCGACGAGTTTCCGGTGAGCGATAGAGTCTCGGTCGCTCGATGGTCAAAGAATCGTTCGATGGTCATTCAATCGACAGCGACAGTCAAGCTATCGCTCGATACTATGATAATCGCTCATCAGATCTTCATCTAACGGCTACAATTTCCCCCCTCTATAAATACCTGATTTCAAACTCATATCAACTCACACCAAAAATTCTAAATCTCTCTAATTTCTTAATTTCTCAATCTTTTTCAAATCTAAAACTATCACAACTCCTCTTTCAATATATTTTCTTGTAAATGGATTCACAAGCAAAAACTCAAGGCAAAGGTAAGAAGAATCGAGTCCGTGGTGCAAAATACACCATGATAGAAGATGAATGTATTTGTCGTAATTATGTTTTTTTTACCCAAGATTGTATCGGTGGTGCACACCAACATGGTAACACCATGTGGGATAATATATTTCAAAAATATGAAGAACAAACCATGAACATCAATGGTCGTGATGCAAAAGGATTGTCGAAACACTTCATTGTAATCAACCGGAAGTAGCCGCTTATGTTGCATTGATAATGCAAGCCAAGAGAAAAGGAAAGGACAGTGGTCGGACCGATGTTGATTTTGAAAGAGAGGTTAAATGCAGTTGGCAACGAAAACATGGTAAACAGTTTGCTTTAAAGTTGTTATCATATTTTGAAGGGTTTGAACAAATATAATCCCGATTACTTAGCAAATAATCAAATAGTACCTGAAAATTCACCATATAATTCTTCTCCTCAACACCAAATTCTTCACCATTTTCACAAGGTCCATCAAATTCTTCACTGTGAGATACCCCTACAAGCTCAAATTCCAACGTAGTTTTCAATAATTATATTGATGGTAATACTAAGGGAAAACTTCCAGGGAGGAATAAGGCAAAACTAGCTAGAAAATTAGCTCAAGAAGGAGGAAGTTCCGTAGGATTTAACATGGCGGAGTTTATGGATTATCAAAAGACCATCGCGAAGGAAAGATCCATTCAAAGGAAAATTCAAAACCGGGAGAGTAAGAAAAGTCGTCTTTCTCAAGAAAAATTCCGGTTTGACTATGACAAGCATAACATTCTTCAAGCCAACACCTCAATTATGAACGCCCAACAAGTTGCATGTATGGCAAATCGAATTTGACAGTTCAAGCACAGATTGAAAAGCAAGGGATTTACTAACAACCGTGATGAAGAAGATGATGATGATGGAACGATGATGAGTTTGATGAAATAATTCCTCTAAATGATTAATGTACTAGTTTATAACTAGTTTAATGTAGCGTTTAAGTTTTAATGTTCTAGTTTAAGTTTTAATTTGATATGTTGTTATGCATTCCAATTAATATTAGTTTGAAATGAAATGTTGAAGCTTATTAATTAGAAAAATAACAATACATAACATAACTTAAATGAAGCTAAAACATTAAGAAAAATACATAAAATCATCTTCCATGCTCTCGCCCAAAGATTCAATCTCGGATCATCTCTTAACCGGTCATACAAATTACGGTTCGAATGTAGTTAGTCATTTGACCATAATTCCTTGCGGGGAGGCCTCTTTCGGGTCGAATCTCCGGCCTCAAATCTTCATCATCATAGTTAATCCAATCCGAATCACGTCTGGTTTCTGAATTACCATGTTATGAAGAATTATGCAAGTGAGCATAGTCTTGTGCATTTCACGAGGACTCAACCCACGATATGGGCCACAAATGATAGCGAACTTCCTCTTCAAAATTCCAAAGCGTGTTCCACATCCTTCCTCGGTGCCATTTGGGCATCGTTAAAATATCGGTATGAATGGCCCAATGCACCGGGAGAGAGGTGACGGTAGCATTGAACCAAGGTGGACCATTTTGGGTAGATACCATCCGCAAGATAATAGCCATGAGTGTCTTGATGGCCGTTGATCATGAAACGGACAGATGGAGAAATTCCATACTTCAAATCTTCAAACGAGGCGACTTGTGCAAAACATTAATATCATTTTGTGAACCCTAAGACCAAAAAAAGCGTGCCATATCCAACAATCGTAAGAAGCGGCGGCTTCTAAGATAACTGTTTGTTTTGGATAATGACCTTTATATTGACCAGCCCAATAAACAGGCATCCATGCCATACCCAATGCATACAATCGAGACTACCTAGCATTCCTGGGAATCCCCTTTCCTCATTCTCCCTTAATATTTGTCTAACATCTTCGTCGGTTGGTTTTCGTAAATATGTTGGACCAAAATGATTAATCATTACTTCACGAACAATGAAAGGTAAGTGTAAGAAGTTGTTTTACCCATACGAAGGTACTCATCATTCGCATCCATTTGAGTGCCATAACCTAGAATCCTTAAAGCCGAAGTAACTTTTTGTTCGGGACTATGACCTCTAATATTCGATTCATCAAACGATAATTGAATTGAGGTTCCACTCGACAAAGTTCTTGAATAATCTTTTCACCGGATGACGAGGCATGCGGAATCGACCTTGAAAATCTCGATCGAGTACACACAATTGGGAAGAAAATAATCGTGCATGAGCTTACGATGGTAAAATTCCCTCCTCGTCGTATATCTTCTTGATAATACTTCTTTGGGCTCTGGAACTCTTGGTATTTGACCCGTATGTACAAGCATCATAGTTTCGATTAGATTCTCATCTTGACTTCCTCTTCGTCAATTTCTTGCAACCTCATACGATAACTTTCTTCTTTGTAACTTTGAACATATTCATAATAATATCCCTTTCTTCATTGGATCTCGACATTTGTGAAGCTTAAAATTGAGAATAAAGGAGTAATATCTTTAGAAACGTGTGTGAGTTTTCTGTCGAGGTAAAATGACGTATATATATAGGAACCATAGGGGAACTAGCCGTTGAGAATAACTACTTGGCGATAATCATTGTACGCCGACGTTATTGTTTTTATCGAGCGGTATTGTCAATATCGCCAGCGATAAAGTCTTTATCGGCTGGCGATATTGTCAATATCGCTCGCTAGGGATTCGATCGCTCGGGTTTCCCCATAGTGGCGCAAATGGTTTGGCATGCCACTGGCATGCCAAACACCATTTTTTTTGGCATGTGCATAGGAAGAGGCCTAATAAATTTCTTCTTTGCCGACCAAAAAAAAAGTATTTGTATGTACTTGTTGGTTTATGTACCTTAATTTGGAGACTTTCTTTAATGAAATAAGGGTTAAGCGGAAAAATGCCCCAAAATGGACCCCGAGGTTGTGAAAATGCCCCGGACGTTAGGGAAAAGATTAAAATGCCCCATTCCGTTAGATTTTCTGTTAGAGAGTTAAATAGTCAAAATTTCCCTTTAGGGTACATTGTTCATAATTCAAGGTTCAGTGTTTAAAATTCAGGGTCCGGGGGTTAGGGTTCAGGGTTTGGGGTTCAAGATTTAGGATTCAGGTGGTGGTAGTGGTGGTGGTGGCGGTGGTAGTGGTGGTGATGGTGGTGGCGGTGGTGGCGGTGATGGTGGTGGTGGCGGTGGTGGTGGCAGCGATGGTGATAGTGGCGGTGGTGGTGGCGGTGGTGGTGGTGGCGGCGGCGGTAGTGGCGGTGGTGTTGGTGGTGGTTGTTCTAGTTGTAGTGGTGGGGATGGTGGTGGTAGCGGTGGTGGTGGCGGCGATGGTGGTTGGCGGTTGTTCGTTTGGTGGTGGTGACGGTAGTGGCGGATTGGAGCGTTTTGATTAAGAAGGGTAAAAATGGAATTTATAAACTCCATTGACCGGTCAAGATGCCCATTTTTATTCAAAATGCCCCAAAACTAATGCAATGGGGTATTTTAATCTTTTCCTCCGGGGCATTTTCACAACCTAGGGGTCCATTTTGGGGCATTTTGCCGCTTAACCCATGAAATAAAATGTTGTCATTAGAAGTATAGTTTTGTATGGGTCTATCGGGTTCCAACTCAAAACTAATTATCAATTACCGGAGTGGCCTGCCCGTTTATCGTTATAAGATATCTTGTAAAAGGTCTTAAGTTTAACTTGTACTTAGGGTTTTGGTCCTATAATATGCAATTAATGCATTGGGGTCGTTGACTGACAAGTGACCGTTAAGTGAACTGTTACTCGACTTTTATAATAAGATGAAGCTAACCTTCATCCTAACTGAGTTACCCTTCACCCGCAACCCTACTATCTTCCTCGACCCAGTGTATGTGCTGTCGCTGAATCCCTGGAAGAGATGAAGGGAGCACCGGGGGATGGGTCAGATTGCGAGAAATTGGTAGAAAAGCAAGAGAAAGGTTGATTTAATTTAGACAAAAGACATGAGAAATATTAGTCATATATACCTTTTGCTTTAAACTTTACATAATAAGCTATAAAAAACCAAGGTGATACCTTTTTGTGTTACACAAACACCAGTGTACGCATATGCATATCAACTTTTCTTCTTCTCTCTTAATTCATTTCTTTTTCCTCCTTCCCTAACGACACCACCACCTCCAACCGCCGCACCACCATAAACCACCACCAGTTACAGATCTAATACCAACCTTCTTTTTTCTGCTACTACCATTTACATCGCCACCAACAGTACCTCCGCGACCACCAACCAGTTACGACGTTCAGATCTGACATCAACACCAGATCCTCAATCCCGTCCTCCTCCCCTTTCACCACCAGCAGCAACACCTTATCCTTCTTCTTCTGTACCTCTAGCAAATCCACACCTTCTTTTCCTTGCTTTCTTCTTCCCCTAACCCCACCAGCAATACCTCCCCTTCTTCCTCTTTTTCCTCCACCGCCACAAGCAATAAATTGAATTGATTGATAGTAATACGATTGAATCTGAGAGTGAGCCAAAATGATTCATGTATTTGAGTATTATTACAAACTCAATTAGCGAAACCAAGGTGGTGATGGTGGCGAATTGATCTCATGGTGGAAATGAACCATTGATGAGATTCAATTTCATCTGCTGGTGTTTGTCTTGGGAGAAAAGATGAATTTTAATGGTAATTTGAAGTTGGTAAGTAATTAAAATCTTATTATTTCACTGATTTTTTTAATTAAATTAGATATTGCCTTTAACCTGTCCAATCTGTGGAATGCATGACTTGCAAATAATTGATTTCATGGTTAGGCAAGTCGTTTGGTCAAATCCGATTGGAAGAGCAGGAAAATGGTCTGGTGATCCTGACGATAAAGATGTGTTGTACATTTGGTTGAAAAGCAAGTCAATTTTTTGTTGAATTTTAGATATACAAAACATGCATACTGAATCTTTGTATGATAGGTGAGTAACCGATGTGGTGCATAATGAGTTGAAATTGCAAGTTTCTTAATGAGAGGCAAATTTTGCAGGTTTTCAGATGTCTATTGATGCCATACATTTCACAATATTTGCAAAGATACCCAGAGTTTCAAACAAAAGCATAACTTTGGTGGTCCAGTATTCTATTCTATAAAATAAGAGCAATACATCAAATGTGGTGCTGGTTATAAAAACCTTCTTTCCGGTTATGTCAATCAGAAGAAATTTGGTGGTGATACTCCTTACAGGTCTGTATACGATTTCTCAACTGTTGCTTTTTCAGTTGTGTAAAATGTCATAGTTTACACATTTAGAGCATCCCTAGATGACATGGATGTCAACTGGATCATCACGGGATTGATGAAAAACTCACATGAAATCATATGGGATAGTAATAGTAGAGTTGATTAGTTAAGGTCCAGCCCACATGTCCTGTTCTCTCACTGAAATGAGGATCAACAAAAGCATGTACTAAGATCTGCAGCAAGAATGTCTCCAAATTACACTGTGGCATGTCACACTAGAAATTAAGAAATTTTATTAGTTTGATTTTCACGATTGAATAGCAAATGATGAAGCAGTTGACCTGTTTCATCCGTCAAACTTATCTAGAAGTGGTTTCTATACCCGGGATGTCTTTTCGGTTTCCCATAATTATATTTCAGGATGGCTGTTCTAAATAAATCTATTTAGGCATGCTATGTCAATCATTTCAATGATGTCTTTCTATCAATGGACGTGTATAATACCTTTTTCTAATTTTTCTTGCATTTGAATAGGCATTTGCACGAAACCAGTTATGTTTTCATCTTATTTATATGATGGAACCAAAAGTTCTTTCATCTATTTATATGATGAAACCAAAATGGGTTCCATCTAATTTTTGCTAATTTAGAAATTTTTGCTATCAACATCCTTTTTGCCGAGGCCATTTTGAAAAGGGCACTGTTGATCATGAGCCGTGGTCTTTTGGGAAAGAGGTTTGTGTCTATTTTTAGTAATGGAAAAAAATCCATAATCTTTGTGATCACTGATAGGATATAGGTACAATGTGCATGTTTTATCCGAAAATTGCGACTAACTTATGTTTCTCCCATTAGTGTGAAGAAGTATGTCTCCTGGATCTGTTGAGGCGCTACCGTTTTATACATCACATATATACACTTTCTATTTGTCTCATACAAAGGGCACCTTTTGCCGCTCAAACCTTTTTTGCTGGTAGCTTTCTTTCTTTAATAGTGTTCATTGACATCTTACTTTAAATTTTTATGGAAATGGGGCCATGTTTTTTATTTACTGCTCGCACAGATCTTAAAGAACCGAGATTAAGTAGCATTGAGAATTTGTTTCTGCTTGCACTTCTTGTTAATGCAAGGTAAAGCTCTCTTGATACTTACAGACATTTGCATGAAACAAATTATATTTTCATCTTATTCTCAAGGTAATGCTCTCTTGAGAATTCTCCAGGATTCATCATAAATACGATGAAACCAACTTTGGATTCATCATAAATACGATGAAACCAACTTTGGATTCATCATAATACGATGAAACCAAAATTGGTTTCATCTAATTTTTGTCTACGAAACCAATTTGTTGGTGATATAATAACTTTATGTTGAGACGAGCTTTGGTTTCAATTTTTTTTTTTGGTGATACGATAGTTTATGTTGAAACGAGTTTCGGTTTCATCTAATTTTATCGCACTTTTTTTTTTATAGTTTTTGTGGACAAAACCAATCTTGTTGGTGATATGAAAATTTTATGTTCAAACAAATTTTGGTTTCATGTTTCAGATTTAATTCATTTTGGTGATGAAACCAATTTTGGTTTCATCGTAATTTTTTTCATTTTGTTTTTTTTTGATGAAACCAGTTTTGGTTTCATAAAAAAAAATCATCATATTCTTGGCGGCGACGGTGGTGCTGGTGGTTGGCGATGGTGGGAAGAAACGATTCTGGTGTTCGGTGCTGGTGGTGACTGGTGGTGGTGACTGGTGTTCGGTGGCGGTGCTGGCGGTGGTCGGTCGGCGGTGCTGGTGGTGGTGGTCGGCAAAGGTGGTGCTGACTGGTGGTTGGTGGCGGTTGTGTAATGGCGGTGCTGGCGTGGTGGTTGTGGACAGTGGTCGGCGGTGGTGGCAGTGGTGGTGGCGGTGGTGCTGACTGGTGGCTGGTGGTCGTTGTGTAATGGCGGTGCTGGCGCGGTGGTGGTGGACAGTGGTGGACGGTGGTGGTGGCGGTGGTGGGAGTGGCGGTGGCGGACGGCGGTGTTCGGCAGCAGTGGTGCTGACTGGTTGCTGGTGGCAGTTGTGCATTGGCGGTGGTGGTGGTGGCGGCGGTGGTGGGGCGACGGGGATGGTGGTGCGGCGGCGGTGGCGCTGTGGCAATGGTGGCGGCATGGTGGTGGTGGTGGTGGTCGGAGGTAGTGGTGCAGTTGCGGTGGTGGTGGTCGGAGGTGGTGGTGCAGTTGCGGTGGTGGTGGTCGAAGGCGGTAGTCGTCATTGGTGGTAATTGGGGTGATTTAAACTAGAAGGGTAACATGGACAGTTTATGTTAAATGGGGTTTTTGTGAATAATTTGTTTTGTTGGAGTTTTTGTGCTTGGATAGTAACACCTTTGGTGTTGTAACTCGTGGACTATAAACTTTATTCTTTTTCTTATCCATTTCTCTCTTTTATTTATTTTCTCTCTCTGTAACTAAAACTAATCGCGAGAAATGTCTTAACTTCCGAAATATAAGTTGGATTTTAATGAAATTTATATTTTTAGAAAGGGCTCGAAATTCTCTACGAAACAAGATCCATTGTTGATATGAAATTCAAAAAAAAAAAAAAAAATTAAGCCAGGCCGAGGATACATTATGCACCTAGGTGCAACCTGGCCAAAATTTATTTCCTATAAAAATATGCACTATGCACCCAGGTGCAACTTGGCCAAAATTTATTCATATGAAAATATGCATTATGCACTGGTGCAACACAACCAAAATTTATTTTCCATATGAATATGTATGATGCATCCAGTGCAACTTTGGCCAAAACATTTTTTTTATAAAAATCAAAAATATACATCATGCACTCAGTGCAACCAGGTAAAAATCTATTTTTATGTCAAAATATACATTATGCACTCAGGTACATCTTGTGTATATCGTGGATAAATCTAGGTATATCCTAGTAATCACCCATACACAACCAAAATCACTAGTTGTTGATCTCAAACAATAAGTCCACAACCATTATCACCATTTCACTATTAAAAAAACAAGCAAAAACAAGTATCAAAGTAAAAAAAAATGGAATAACAAAAAATTCAAAAATATATATACATTATGCACCCTTTGCAACTTTGATCAAAATTTATTTTGTTGTTAGAATATGTATTATGCACTCAAGTGCACCTTGTATTTTTTGTGGATAAATCTAAACTTGTATTGTTATTATTAACTATGGTTGTTGGATTAACTATGGCACAAGGTTCATCAAAAAGTATCACAGTTGCATCTAGGCCAAAGTATCACTTGGGTGCATTTAGGCCAAAACCTAGGACTCATAATCACTTCGCTGCAATGTTAAGTTTGATAAACACCCAGGACTCATAATCAATACATAGATCCTAAAACATCCTCACTGCAATATTCAAATAAAGCACTTTCCCTTTTGAATTATTCTCAAGCACAATATAATTCAATTTCTTCTCCATTAGTGATTCATTACTGGATTGAATAATTGAAAGTCAATTTGACCCATCTAATTAAATCATTCATCATCTACATCTTTTATCACTGTCCTTCTACTGTCGGACCAATTACAGTTCAAAGTAAAGAAATTCCTAATTTAAATTCCACCGTTGTTGCTGTTTTAGTGACCTAGAAAGACGCCAAGCAAAGAAATTCCCAAAATCTTTTTCGATCAACAGCTAGCAGCTCCGTTTACTTCCTTCATCTCGAATTCAAACCAACCCATGCCTCTATATCCCAACAAAATCTCATATTAAGTAGATTAATCATGTTTTTTTAGTTTTCGACGGAGGAGTGAAAATCACCGGAGAAGAAGAAGGGAGGAGCGATATACCAATTTCTGAATCAAAATAAAAATCCCAAAATTTAAACTCACCTTTAATCGATTGAAGAGGTTGATGGCTATTAGATCGAACTGCAGTATATTACCAGAAAAACGAACTTGATCTACCATTGATAATAGCTCCCGGGAGCTCGTTTTTTTATCCAAAGTGAAACAGTATTATTCTATATTGATTTGTTTTATGTTTTTGAGTCAGGGGTATACCAGTAACTTAACACTGCATAAATCAGGTTTAGTTTGGGCAGGATGGACAAACGGGATATTAAAACGAAGAAAATTGAATTCTTGGTCAATTGAACCGGAGTCATATTTTACTTGTCTTTTTGACCCAGGATTTTAAATCTAGGGCCTATTTAACCAAAAACTGATTCATTCCTATTTCGTTTCAGTGATTTAATATGTTATTTCTTTAAGTGAGCTCATGTTGACCGGAACCTTTTCATCTGTATTTACAACACCAAATATGAAAGTATGTTACGTTATTTATGAATTCGTTATGTTTAAATGATCTGAAATTTCTGATTTCTCAAACATGAGTTGAGGTACCTATTATTTTTTTTTTAATTTTTTTTTTTTTTTTTTTTTGAAGCATACGATTTATTGGAAAAACTAGAGTATACGATACCAAAGGACTCATTTATTACAATCAGAATCATAACTTTTACATATTAGACAACACATGGCTAGGATTTATTAACCCTCTAAAACAAGCCCCACACACTTTCCGATCACAAGCATCAACTACTGATAGTAAAAGTTGCCTTACACTGAGAACCTATCATCCTTCCACTAACACTTCTCTTTAACTGCTTCGATCAAGGCATTGTATAATCTGCAAAAGGAAAAAAAAAAAATCTGAGAAACAAAAGAAGCAAAGAAATCAAACTAGACTATGTAAGGTCAAAACAAGTTAAGAGCTGAAGAGTCGTAGACAATAGAAATAACCTCCACACTTGTAGCCTATAGGACGATCAGCAATATCGCAACGTTTTGGGATCGTAATAGCAATTTCTGGGTTCACTCCTGAACTCTTGGCGATATCAGATTGCACCAAAGCACAGAGGCATCTTGGTTTTCGAAGTAATTTTTCCACGGCAGAACAGCAACTGCCAGATACTTCAACATCCTCTCTTTTTGCTGCGGAAGCGCAAGGAAGTAACTTCATGGCCTCAAACCCTACATATCCACACCCACCAGCCCCATCAGCTTCTTCTATCCCAGTAAGTCCTGCTACAACAAAAATAAAACCTACCAGCAAAATATACTTCATCTTCTTTAATTTGTAGTTGCTTGTTTTCTTCTTCTCACATTGTGTTTATATTCTCCGAGTATCATTGGTAATATACTTCGTACAAAAAAAGGTGCATGCTTCACCTAAAATTCCACTTTGTTATAATGGAGAAAGCACTTGGAGCATGCGCCAATATTGTTTATTGCAGCACTAAGCTCTTTCTTGAACAAATAAGAGATGGCGACTCATGGACAATAATTGCTTTAATTTCAATTTCACACCTTAAATATTTTTGTCTTTTCCCTTTTTCTCTCCGGTCATCACCACCTCTGCCACTACCACTCCATTCGCCTCGGCCACTAGATTCAGGGTTCAATCGAAAACTGTTGGAGAAAATGAGTATTTTTAATATGTTTTAGTTTTTTGGTCTTGGTTATAATTGATCTAATGACCTAAAGGTCTAAGGATGCTTACTCAGTTTCTATGACTGAATGAAATGCGAATATGGGTAGTCATGGGAAACTTGCCATGCCTAATGCATGTATACACATGCATGAGTTAACTAAGATTAAAATTAAAACAAGCTTTAACTTCTAAACGGAATTTTTAATTTCTAAAGAGATTATTTAAACAAGCTTTTAATTCCTGGACGGAATACGTAAAACAAGGTTTTGATAAATTATCAGAAAAATAAAAAAATAAAAATTCTTGGTTTGACGGTCCCCCTTGGAGTTGGACTCAGCAGAGCCATCCCCTCGTATAAATGAGCTCTGCTATTACTGTGAGGCAGGTCCCGTTCCATGTGAGTGGAATGTATTAGAGCCTTAGAGGAGTTCAAGAAGACAGTTTCCCCAAAACTGCTCAAGACAAAAAATCCATGCCTCAAATATTTTTGACACTTTCCACCACACTTAGAGCATCTCCAATGCAAGGGGTAGAGGTCTTAAATTAGTATGACACATAGGATTTAATACTTTTTTCACCAAAGTTTCATCTCCAATGCAAAGGTGAGGGTCATAGGTAAGATGACATGGCTAAAGTTGGGGTAAAGGAGAAAGTCTAAATAAGACTTCCTTCATGACCTTGGGTCATAAGTCCACATCATCTTTTGTGTCTAGATTTAGACAAAAAGTGTAAGATAGAACCTTGGGGATTGGAGATGGATTTTAGGTAGAAAGCCTTTCTATTTATTATTTTTTGTCCTATAATAAATGACCCACACCCAAAAGGTATAAATAAGACATCCACATAGGATGACCTTGACCTCTAACATTGGAGATGCTCTTATGACGTTTTAGGCGGAAACTGGCGATTAAATTAATATGCGGATATGACTACCGATATTAACAAGATGCAATGCTCATTGGACCACTCAAGTCTTTCTGTAATTTTTTTCCAACGCAGAAGAAAGTAATACTTTTTCATACACTATTTGAACTTCAGTAAAACCATTCCGTGTGATAAATTGGAATAAATCAGAAGAAATTAACAGTTCAAAAAAAAATCAATAAAAAGGTAAGAAGAAAACGAAATTAGGCCTATCAACTTGAAATTTATCTAATTTTCGCCAGTCATCTAGTAATTGTTAATATTTAAGGTTGTCTGGTATCGAGTGAATCCCACATCAATTCCTCGCCCTAGAGCGTTTTAGTTATATAAAATCCTAAAGGTGGGCCCAAAATCCGGGAAAAATATATTCTAAGGTTTTTTGTTGTTGTTGTTCTCCTCTTGATTTTGGTGTTTTCTTTTTTTATTTTCCAGGATTTAGTTTTTATTTTTCCAGGATAAATTTGTTAATTGTGTGATTAAAAATCGTTTTTTTTCACTCCTTTAAGGAAAAGTGGAATGAAGCAATTCTCGGGGGTGGGTGACATTAACTTAGGAAGGGTATTTTCACCGCAAGATGTGTGGTTCATATCATATGACTTAGGATTTTAAAGGTTTGATATCCCATTCTATAATCCTTTTTCCTTAAATCTCTCGACTATATAAAAGAGTAAGAAAAAATTAACAAAATAAAATATAGACATAAAAGATTTGAATCCTCTACCAAAAACACTTTTAATTTCAAAATTTTTTATTATTTAAATTTATCTTGTAAAGTAATAATTTTTTTATCTGACTATTAGGTGTAATCCAAATTGAGAACCATCAAGTGGTGTAATGGTTCTCATGCTCCCTCTCATTGCGGAGGTCGGGATTCAAACCCTTGTAATTGCTAAAATTTCTAAATGAATGAGATTTAGGAGTATTTTAGGGACCACTGTACTAAGTTATCAAAAAAAAAAAAAAAAAAAGAGGTGTAATCCAAATTAGCATGTGCAAAGCATAAGGTTTCTCTATTTTCGTAATACCGTACCACCACCACCGTCCCCCTCCACCCCGTTTACACGAGAATGGTTACCGTTACATCCGCGTCTTTTACCTAATCCTTCTTCTTTATCATTCTCAGTTTTTTCACAAATCAAAAGTTAAGGATAGTAATATATTTCACGGTGACGTGAGGCACTGCCTTTCCAACTCATTTTACAATTAGAATAAGATTGATGCTCCCCACAACCTAGTAGCTGCCAAACGTTCTTTCTGCAAAGTCAAATAATGAGACAAATTAGTTCCCACTAACCTAATTAATCTAATTAATCTTAAATTCTTAATCTATTAAATATACTCCCACTCACTTATCACTTAATTAAATTATATTAGTCACCACAAACATAGTACTCCCTCCGTCCCACATATATAGGCGGAGAGAGACAATTCTCTAAGATTAAGAAAATTGCATGGGATTCATAATTTTATATGTTTTTTCTTGTTTTGCCATTCGTCTTATCTCCAACACAATTACCTATGTACAATAAATATGGGTATATATGGTAAAATTCATCTTGGAAAGCAAAGTCCGCCTATTTAGTGGGACAAAGAAAAACCAAAATTCCGCCTATATATGTGGGACGGAGGGAGTAGTATCTAGATTCAAGACCAAATAAAACTTGTCTAAATACATGAGTTTTTATCTATATCTTGTAAAGAATGAAACAATAAGCTAAACATCGTAAGAATGTGGGTATTCCGATGTCGGATGAAGAAATTATAAAAAAAATAGTCGAAAAAAAATGTCAGGTTTACAATCCGCAGACCGCAGTTAAGGAATTTATATAAGCCGATTCTGGCAGAATAAATTTGCATAAACCTTTTGAATTTTAGTTTTTTACGATCACCAAAGGTGGAGATCTCCACCGATTATGGACATATTTTTATGTAAAAAATACCTTGATTTAGTTATTTTTATATCAATCGTTACTTATGGAGGATTGTACCCGCCGATTATGATCAGTCGCCCATAAAATATATAACATATGCCAATTATGGATTGATGTTCTTCATTGATGAATAACATCAAGAACAATCATCTATAAAAATAAAGTACCTATGCTTGGCCGATGTTCTTCATGGATCAAGAACATGAAGTACAAACGTCTATCGTGTAGGTTCCTTATCCGAAGATTGTTTTTGGATTCCAAAATGTTTAAACGAAAAAAAATTAAAAATTTTCATTGTTTTGATGATTAATCAACACTAATTATTCACTTATTTAACTATTGATTGAACTAGTTAACATTAATTAGTCAGGGACAAATTAGTCATTAACAAAAGTTGGTGGTAAGGGGATCATATTTTGACTTACTGGTTAAGCCACAAATAATTGAGATGGGCTTCAAACTAGCCAAGTTTGTTTTCTATAGTTATATTATTCTATAAAATACGTGATGACAAAAATAGTTGGGTATTATAAAGAATCGAATCAATTATACAAATCATATGCAACAAACAAAACAAAATGAATTGACATTAACTAATGATGACTCTAGCCGCAACTCGCAACCAGGACGCAAAAGTGCCAGAATTGAGATCTGGTATGCAGAGTGTCCCATATTTACAATGATGAACATGGCTAGGCATAACTTATAAACAGAGTCGAGTTCATGCAATTTTTTCAATGTTTATGATCGAATTACTTTGGGACCAAGCAAGCTTAACTTCTCTATATATATAATGATCATGTAAGCATGTGGGAAGTTTTCCTTGAATTACAAAGATGAGATATGCATCTGCATATTAGTAGAAATAAACATTGTGCACTAAGTGGATATCCCAAGAACAATGGTTAAGTTGTACGTAAACTTTCAAGCATAAGTTGTAGTTCAATAACTCTCAAGACCAAAACAGTTTAGTCACCTAGGGTTCATAAGCCTTTTTCATTGACAAGTTCGCGAACTGTCCGAATTAGTTTTTGTACTCGATTAAAAAAATTGCCCAAGAACTTCTCAAAATCAACAGTTCGTGTACTAGAGAATTAAAAAATATCCAGAACATCTCAAAATCAACCAGTTCGCGAACTGAAAAAATCAGTTCATGTACGCGAGTTAATTAGAGTATAATTCATCAAGTCTTATAATTTATAAGTTCCAAGTTCGAGTACTGAAAAACTTAGTTCGTGAACATATAAAACTAACTTGATGACTCCTTGTGAACTTAATACGCAATTTTGATATGTTGAAAAATAAGTTGCTCTCAACGTATTATGCGATAAGTTCTACATTGCTAGAATTTAAGATTTGAGTTTTACCAAATAAGATCGCGTACTCGAGATATCTTCTTTGCAATGCTCATCATAATTATAAAGTCATATATATGACATGTCTCAGTAAATAAAATGTTAGATAAATTGTGTAAACAGGATAATCAATCCTCACATCCCTTTGTTGATGAAGTTCACATAGATGTCTCTGTTTTTCTTCGGTGTTCAATATCTTCAAGGTCGATTGGTGAATTATTATACTCAACTACCGTGCTCCAACCTAAGTCCAAAACTGAATTTGTTAGACTATAAATCAAGATGGAGTTTTCATCAAGTAAATTTCATAACAAACTTGACGTACCAGAACTTATGAGTTTTGACCGAGTGATGGTCAAACACAATAAGTTTCTTCATTGTCAATGTGTATTATGTAACGTTGCATAACAAAATGGTTGTGCGAGTACGAGGAAGAGTTGTGTTGAACATGAAATCTGTACTAATTCTTTCAGTTATATCTGCCTAATATGTTTCTTACTGCAATTTAAAAATGTTTCAAGTGCTAGGAGTACATTGTAATAATTGATATCTAGCCAAAAAATTTACGAATTTATGACTCCAAAAATGTGGTTATTGCTTACTACAAAAATGTTCTTCCTCGAAAGGCTAAAAAGTTGATAAATAATATTGTTTTAAGAGATCGTTTGATGGAATTTTCGCTTGCAAACTGCAAAAATGGTATTTTGTCACTTTTCAATTTCAATAGAGCGTTTGTTAGTACTATATATCGCTTCCAAGCTACATAAATGATCGTTATTGTCACTATTCAGAGTCCTATTTTATGTAGCCTTATCAAAATTTTGAACTTTTTATGGTTGTTGAACACAAAAAAATGGTTGTTCATGTGAAACTATTATCAAACAAATCTTGTTGGTAATGGTACAATTTCATTTATAGGTGGAGAACTTGTTCTGTTAAACCCACTAGTGTTTTTTTTTAATGTAATTTTCATTGGTTATATATAACAAATGCTTGTGCAGCATATTGTGAGCAGCAAATGGTCTTGACATAACAGATCTTTGCCAAGGCCTTGAACAAGCAGGTGTGAAGTGATACTTTACTCGTGCGCGCGATAATAAAAAAAAAGTTTATAAAAATCTAGTTTAAATAGTACATCTTTCCTTTCTCAACTGTACCTGTCGATGTTGTCGTAAATATTTTTTATCAAGCTACCCAGACATCTCTTCCTTTGTTACTCGTGAGAAAACTTATTCAGACTATTTGATGTGTTTTCGACTCTTGTAATTAAATTCATCCTTTTTATATTCAACATCCATTTTCTCTAGGCCGCTGCTACTTTATTGGTTGGATCTCTTTTACATTTTTTCATGTATACTCGTTTTTGATGCATTATTTGATTCAACAATGTCATTTGCTTGAATATGTGAAGTTAAACTACATAAACATTGAAGTTGCTATACTAATGATAGCACACCGACTCCATGTCAGAAGATGTGTATTCGATTCACCTTAGGTTTAATTTCCCGAGAATATCAATTTTTGGTATCAATTTGGGTTGTTGATGCCATATTTTGGTATTACCTTGGCTTGTTGATATCATAATTTGAAATCAAATTTGATATCAACATTGGTTTGACACCATATTTTTGTGTCTTCGGTTGTTGACACCGAATTTTGGTGTCAACATCAGTTGTTGACCCCATAATATCGACATAACTTATTTCTGAATTTTTAATTTTGGAATCAACATAAGTTGTTGACACCAGATTTTGGTATTAACTTGGCTTGTTTACATCATAGTTCGAACCTAACGTATATATGATTTTTTAATTTTTGTATCTAACTTGGCTTGTTGACACCAGATTTTGGTATCAAATTGGATGGTGGTGGCGACATAGTGGTAGTAATGGTGGTGCCAGCGGTGGCACAGTGGTGGTGTTGGAGGTGATAATAACGATAGAGTTGGAGGTCGTTATGGCAGACTAGTGGTCGTGGAGTGGTGGAATTTGTGTGGTGGCGGTGGAATCCTGTTATTGATAGAATGTTGGTGGAGTTTGTTATGGAGTGGTAGTGAAGAAATAACTTTATTATTTTTTGAAATGAAGAAAGATATTATATAAGATAGCTATATAGCCAAAAATATAGTTTTCCTGGGTCAAATGGACGGATAAGAATAAGGTCTGGGTGAGATGGACAGTTAAGAAAAGAGACCATTATACCCCCTTTTCTCCATTATCTTTTCCCATTTCCCATTACAAATGATACTCATTCTTCTTCCCATCAAAACCAGATCCAAAATTTCTTCGAGTTCTCCATCATCGCCATCGACAAACAAGACCATCATCGTCACCACCAAAAACTCTAACACCACCATATGGTTATTACTCCTTCTCTTTCTCCGCCACTACCATCATCAACTATTACCACCACCACCATCGACAATAACTACAACCACCACCATCAGCATCTACAACAAGTACAGCCAACACCACCACCTTCCTCCACCATTTTTAGGGTCTTTAAGAATGATGCACTTCCACAAAACACCGAATCTTGATATTCGACATCCACCACCACCCAATAAACCCTAGTTAGTTTCATCTTCACGAATCAACATCACCACCAAAAACCCTATCAAATTAATCGCTTAAGCATCACCACAAACAGGGTAATTACCATTTCTATCTATTAATTTTAGGTTTTCTTTGATTTATTTTTTTATGATTTTGAATTTGGTTTCATCTGCTTCTTAATTTCACCCTAATCTTCTCACATGTTTAATTTTAAGGAAATTTTGCATTACCCATTTAAAATTGGACGAAACGAAATCATACATTTAAGTTTTATTAAATGCAGTCAAAGTTTTTGTAAACCTGAAATTTGTTGTGAAATTGGTGTGTATCTTTGTGAAGTTGTATTGAGTTGTTATTGGTGAACCATGTTACTATAAAATAGGATGAAATTAGTTTCATCCAGGTTTAATCTGCAGTTTCAGCAGGTTTAAACTCGGATGAAACTACTTTCATCTAGGTTTAATATGTGATATGTTGGTGTACCTAATTCTAATGATTAGGATGAAACTGAATTTGGTTTCATCCACATTTACACTAGGATGAAACTGGTTTCATCTTAATTAGATGAAACTGGTTTTATCTTGTGCTAGATTGAGTTGAACATACATGGCGAAACTGGGTTTCATCCTATACTAACTTGGGTTGAATTTGGTTTCACCCATTTTAAACTACCATGTAACTGGTTTCATCCTATACTAAATTGGGTTGAATTTTCTTTCACCCATTTTAAACTACCATGTAACTGGTTTCATCCTATACTAAATTGGGTTGAATTTTCTTTCACCCATTTTAAACTAGGATGAAACCGGTTTCATATATAGGTAGGATGAATCTATGATTTTTGAATTAGGTATCACTCAATGTAAACAAGGATGACTAAACTCAGATGAAACTGGTTTCATTCAGTTTTATGTTTGGTGGAATTTGGATGAAACTGGGTTTCATCCTATACTAAACTCAGATGAAACTGGTTTCATTATGTGTTAGATCGGTTTGAGTTTACTTTCACTCATCTTTAAACTCAGATGAAACTGGTTTCATCCAGTTTTATGTTTGGTGGAATTTAGTTAATACGGGGTATGATAATGTGAAAGATGATGGGTATCGTTATAACTCATTGCAGATGCACACAACCCATCCAGAGGTGAATTTTAAGAATGTGTTGGGTGGGATTTTTCGATATTGACTTGTCAGAATAAGGGTCAGAGTACTAATAATGGTGATTGTTTTGTTCAAGTTGGAGATCTGTTGGACAACAGTTCTCCTATAAAGTATCTGATTGTTAAGGATATTTGTGATAGTGTTTACCAGAATGTTTTCTCTCCAAGTGCTCCTACGCTTCTTAATCCTCTAGATGGTTGTAAAGAAGTGTTGGATGTGGAACCACCATAGTGGGTTTCATACAGTGCTGCTACTAAATGCATGAAGTGTGATTTTCCCTTTATTGCACTTACTCGTGGCGGGCATCATTGTCGGTTTTGTGGAGGGATATTTTGTAGAGCATGATCCAAAGGGAGGTGCTTGTTGCCTATTAAGTTCATGGAGATGAGTCTCCAGAGAGTGTGTGACACTTGCTTTGAGAAACTCGAACCTTTACAGATTTTTTGGGTCAACATCATAAGCAACGCGTCCCAGATCTCTACGCATGACGTGACCATTGGACATGCACAAGAGGGTGGTTGAATATGCCCATTGGTCTTTCCATGGAATATGAGATTTACAAGTCCTGTAATACTCTGAAGAGTTACTTCCAGGTACCCATCTAAACTTCCTATTTGCGTCTGATATTTTATTTCATAGTTCCAATGTGACTTTTATTGTTCATGGGAATGCCTTGGTTTAGGAATTAAGTTAGCAGCGCCTTTACTGTCCCACCATGATGAAGTGTTTACTTTACATTGAAGTAGTGAGACAACTTTGTGTTGTCTGGAAACCGTATGCATCTGCTTAACATTATTGTAACCATTTTCTTAGACATATCTAGTTACATCCATGCAATTCAAACCTTAAGTGGCCATATGAGTTTACTGAGTTACTCTTGAAGAAACCTGAGAGATCCATGCCTATAGCAGTCCTTAAAGGTGCTAAAGACTTGGCCATATAGAAATTAAGTTCGTGATGACTTTACTATACCGCTATATTGAGATGTTTTATCACAATAGTTATGTTTTCTGAAGTAGGGAGATAATGTTATGTTTTCTGAATGCATATGCATATCACTATTTTAACAATTCTTTGAAATAGTTCAAGTTGGATCCACACTATTCAAAACTTATCTGGCAATTTAAGTTTACTAAATTACTCTTAAATGGACAGGCTGCTCGATTGAAACCTGGGAGATCAATGCCTTCAGCAGTCCTTAAAGGCGTTAAAGGCTTAGCCATTTTGACTGGAGTTGTTTCTAGTGTTTTTTGCTCTGTTTTACGTACTCTGTTCTGCTTGCAATTAATTCGTAAAACATAGTGTTTTGCTCTGTTTTACGTACTATGTTTTGCTATGTTTGTTGTACTCTATTTTTTTTGCAGATTACTATGTTCTTCCCCAACCCAGTAAACATTTGAAGAATATAGGGACATATTGTTCTGTTCCAATTAATTTATAAAAAATATTCTGGGTGAAATAACCAAATTGGTTATTTAGACAGTATATTTCTGATTTTTGGCTATATAAACAGTATCTAAACCTAGAAATCTATTTCACCCAGAAATTCTTGCTTTTGGTCTTTTTGACCAATTTTGTGTAAAAAAAAGTTGTATAATAAAGGGTATAAAGATAATCAACTTTTAGGTGGATAAGATTTATATAAGGTGAGAGCGTCTGCAGTGGTGCGACTAAACCCAAAGATTAAAGAGTAAAAAAAACGATTAAATTTGGGTTTAGTCCGTTGAGTGATGTAGTGGTAGGCGAGTATATTTAGTCAGGCGTACGTATAATCTTCGTTTGGCTGTGGAGCGTACGTATAATCTTCATCCCGTTTAGGCGTTGATATAGTTTACGCCTGTTGAGAGGCGTTGGTATAGATTACGCGCGGTGTGGGGCATTCATAAAGTTTACGCCTGCAGAAGGGGCGCACGTATAATGAACGCCTGATGGGGCATATGTATAGTCACCGCCTGATGTGGGGCGTAAGTATAATCAACGCCCCATGGGGCGTACGTATAGTATCCGCCTGATGCCATGCGTTTGTATAATCAACGCCCCATGGGGCGACTACTTTAGCTACGCCTCATTCAGGCGTTTGTATAAATTCCGCCCAACCACACACTTTCGCTGCACGTGTGTTTTTTTCACCTAGCCGAACACTAAACCTCAACGTATAGCCCACGTGTTGCGTTTAACCTTAATATTCTCCGTCTTCTTCTTCTCTTTTCTACCTCTTTCTTTCTACCCATCCAAACACAACTTCGCCTCACATTGACGAGCAGGAACATACCACAAAAAATTACCAACACACTTACCTACCTCAGCATCCGGGTTACACAAGAGGTATGTTTCTATTAATCTTTTCTGTTGAATAATTAATTTAGGGTTTTAGTTTGTTAAAATTAGGTTATTTGATTTTGGTAATTTGTGGGTTATAGAAATGTTTTAATTTGGGGGTTTTAATTTGTTTAAATTATGTTTATACACGGCTGTACTGCCAAAATTTGTGGGGCGTATTAGTATGCTAAAATTTAGTTATAGAATTGTCAAATTTTTTAAAATTTTGAGAAACAGGTACTGGACTTAATTTGTGGGTTATATGGATTTTAATGTGTGGGTATTTGAAAAATTGTGGTTATGTAATATTTGTGTGGTTATGTTTCAAAATTATGGTCATGTCAATTTTGTGTGGTTATGTTTGAAAATTGTGGTTCTGTCTATTTTGGGCAGTTATGTTTGAAAATTGTTCTCTAAGTCCGCTCTGGAGCATTAGGTAAATGAACTTCAATATCATCCTTGATACGAGTCCACAACGCCTCCTCTGATTGATCAGTTCCAACACCCGGATCTTGAGATATCTCTAAATGAATTTTACACATCGTTACATCTTCAATTGTCGTAAAATTTGGACCTCGTGTTGCTCATGCTGCTCGTGGTGCTATTGTTAGCAAATCGTGAAAATTTTGTAAATGATTTGAAAGACGAAATAATACTGCTTTTTATTGTTCTTGTTCTGATAGATAGTTTGAAGTAGTTGTGGGAAAATGTTAAATGAATTCATCTCTATATATACATGAGTATAGAAATCTTTAAAATTTCCAACGTTCCAAAATATCTTTCAAACCCAACGTTCCAAAATTTCCAACGTTCGATTTTCTTCAACGTTCGAAATCACCAACGGTATAAAACTTAAATCAATTTCTCATGGGGCGTAGCTATTAGGTCCGCCTGGAATCAGACGTAAACTTTATCAACGCCCAGTGTGAGGTGTAATCTTTATCACCGCCTGATGCCAAGCGTACACTACACCTTCGTCTGAATGGGGCGGTGGGTATATCAACGCCTCATTCCAAGAGTTAACTTCAGCTACGCCCCATCGAGTGTACATTTCATCATCGTGCCATTGGGGCGCAGTTTATATGTCCGCCTCTCCGTGGGATGAACATTATACGAACGCTTCATGTCAAGCGTAGACTATATAACCGCCCGTTGAGAAACGAAGATTATATCAACGCTCGACTAAATTTGGGTATAGTCTTAGTACAAGACCAAATATAGTCTGGAATTTGGTTTTAGTCTGGGATTTGGTCGATGGTACGTCCCGCTACGTCTGGTTCTTTTACCAAATAAATGGGTTTAGTCGCCCACTGCGGATGCTCTGAGAGGTATATTTATAAAGTAAATGAGCATATTTAAAAGAGCTATTTCTACATTTTAATTAATGTACCCAAAAAGAAAATGTCATCGTACTAATGCACTTATTAGAGCAACTCCAATGGAATATGGGTCTCTAAAATATTGAAGCCACCTAGGATTTTAAAAACTATCAACAAAAAAAACCTCTCCAATGGTGGTTGAATATTCAAAATTTAATCTGACGTGGAAGTTTGAGTTTGGAAGAGATTATGGGTTTTTAGAGACTCTCATCCATACCCACGTCATCACTATTTGTTTTTATTTTATTTATTTTGTTAGATTCTGTGGATTAACTTTCTACAAATAAGTGAAAAGTGTTTCAACATAGGTTTGGATACAACTACCACTGGAGATGCTTATCAAAACCAAAAAAAATATTTGATTCTATGTTGTTAAATACCTATTTTTTAGGTCTCCACATGGGATAAATATCCATACACCATTGGAGATGCTCTTAACACTGTTAAAATCAAACTCATTCTCGGAATAATTACATGTCAACATCGGTACCAGTGATGACCAATTAGAAAAGAAAGAAAAGATTTTCACCTATATTACTTTGAAATCTTGCCATCATAAGAGCATCTCCAACATAGGGTGAGAGTTTTATTTTCTTTTGACACATAGAATTTTAGACCCTCGTTTAGATTAAATCCATCTCCAACGGTAGGTCCTATAAAATAGGAAGGGTGTCAAAATAAATATGAAGGTCTTAGGAAAAGTCTTATTTAGACCTTGGGAATGACCTCCATGTCATTTTTTTTAATTATTATTTGTAAATAAATTTATCTAAACCAATAAGAAAAAAATGAATCACTTTTATTTTTATCCGAAAAACAAATCCTACAACTAAGACCCCATACTACTGGAGATGGTTCATGAGAAAAACATTACTCTTTTTGCTAGATATATATAACCCCACAAATAAGGACCTACATAAAAACTCCACGTAGGATTTATAGCACCCACGGTTGGAGATGCTCTAAAAAAGGGTGAATATTTTTGTTTTTCATGACACGTAGGATTTTAGACCCCCAATTAATATAAATCCATCTCCAATGGCTGGACCCTACAAACTAGGAGGGATAGCAAAATAAATACGAAGGTGTTAAAGAAAGTCTTATTACACCTTCACGTCAACTTTCAAATATTTTATTTTTTTAGAAATTAGTTAAAGTAAAAATAAACGGTTAAGATCTTATCATATAAAATATTCTAAAGATTAAACCCTTTACTATTGGAGATAGTTTTTTAACTATGGAGTCCAATGTTTACTATATGTCTAAAATTTCATAATTAAAAGTCTTAATAAGACTTCCACGTAGGATTTTTTACACCCACTGTTGGAGATGCTCTAATGCGGAGATCTTCAACATTAAAACAAAATATCTTAATTATATAGAATATAAAAAAAAAATCATAGCAAAGCAAATCCAATGGTATTAGATGTAATTTTTTGTTAATAAATAGTCAAAAGCTAAGCTATTTTAAAGAGTTCATTTTAAATTAAAGTAAATTCATATTTGGATCTAGATAACTAGAAATTAAGAGAAATGAACATCATAATATTTATATTTAAATCTAGATAAACATGATTATATATTTTTTTCCTGAACAACAGTTTTAGGCTTAGTTTGGTATTGTCGCGACTTTTGTAGAAGCACTTTTACATTTGTGCGTTCTTTGTCTTGTCTTTGTCTTTGTGAGAAAAAAACAGTTTGATGTTTGGTAAAATATTAACTAAAGTTAAGCTGATTAAAAAAATAGTCAAAGTGTGTTGGTAAAATATCAAATTCAACCATTGTTGTTATAGCAAATGACAAAAACAGACATATCTTTGAAAATAGTTTCATTCGATTTTATTGGCTTTAAAAATAATTATTTTTTTTACTATTCAATATAAATATATACAATATTAAATTTACTAATTGTTAGTATTATTATGATTGTTAAAACAAAACTAGTGACAAAACCCCTAGGTGAACAAACTAGTGATAAGAAAAAACCGGTCATATTATTTCTACCAAATAAAAACCGTTTCAAATAAAACTGGCACAAAAACCCCAAGCCATATAACAATGAGCAAATTTAGTTTTTGTTACTTAAAAAAAACCCAAACATACCCTTTTTAGCTTTTCTTCTTTCTTGCGTCTCCTTCTCCCTAGTCCCTACCACCATCACCACCAGCAGCAATAACAGATCTCCGTTGTTATCACCTGAAATTAGATCGAGACAGAGATGAAGAAGCAGAGAAGAACGACGTTGATTCAAGAGATGAAGAATTCGAGAGAAGTTTTCTCTCAATCATTAGTTCATTCATTTCCCTAAAACTGAGAAAAGAAGAAGTAGCAACCATTTGTTTTATCACCCGAAGTTGAGAGTAAATGTTCTTTCTGATCGAAAATAGATCGAGAATTGGGAGATGAGAAATGGCTAAGATAGAGATGATGGACTTGAAGCAGTTAAAGATGGGTTGAATCTGGGATTGCAAGAAATTGGATCTGCATCTCGTCTGGGGTTGATTCAGAAATTGAAACTCAGAGTTGAGTTAGATTGATGTGAAGATGGGAATTAGGTTGCTGCTGGTGAAATTGAGGTTCTGACGAAGGGTTAGCTGAAATTGATGATGGAGATGAATTAAGTCTCAGAGATTCGAGGGTGTAGTATGTGCTTGAAGAGTTAGATCGAGAAACAGTGAAGGAACTGGAGATGGTGTTGATGTCACAGAGATGAGAAAAGTCGAATCTGTAGTTGGTATCGTATATGGAGATGAAATGATTTTGTGATGGGGTTTGTAATGGAACTGTTGAGATGAGGAAGCAGAGAAGAAATTGTGGGTTTTTGCTTTCGGTTCTGAGATTGAATTAATGAGATCAATTCATGGGGAAGGATTAAGAGATAGAGCTGCTGCTGTGAATTGAAAAGAAGATTCAAACAAGAAATTGGAGAGATGGGTTAGTTCTGAGAATTTGCGAGATGATTATGAAGAGTGTTTTACTGCTGTTGTTAGATCGAGATGAATAAACTGGGTTTTCATTCAGGGAAGAGGAAATGATGAAGAACAAGATGTTGGTGTTGTTGATTGGGTTGCTCTCAAATTTGTTCTGAGGTGTTGATGTTATATTGGGGATGAAATTGAATATGAACGAAGCTGAGATGGGTTTTGTGCGCTTTGAGATGAGAACACGAGAGAAAAATGTGGCAAACATCATTAATTGGTACTCCAGTGAAGCCGTGAACAGAGAGCAGGATATTGAACTGACAAGAGTGCAGGAATGAATGTTGAAACTGAATTGAATGACTTAGATGTATGCTAGGTTGTATTTCGGAGATGGATTTGAACCCGGTTGGTAGTAATGAATGAACTTAAATGAGAGATAGCATTGAGAAGAGTCAATTGATGTTGCAGGTGAAGGCATTGGTGGAGATCAAGTTGTTCTTTGCTTGTTGGCTTGAGAGTATCTTTGCATTGCAGTGAACTACTTGATTAGTGGTGGTGAAGAAACCAATTATGGTTTCATCTTATTTATGATGAAACCAAATATGGTTTCATCGTACTTATGATGAAACCAAAACTGGTTTCATCCTATTTTTAGCTACGGAGATGATGGTAGTGGTGGTACTGGTGCCATTGGTTGTCGAAGATGGAGGTGGTATGTAGTGGTATGTAGTGATGGTAGTGGTGGTAATGGTGGCGGCGCGGTGGTAGTTGGTCACGATGGTTGGCGGTGGTGTTGGTCGCGGTGGTTATTGGTGAAATGACAATATGTGGAAAAATGATGAAACCAATTTCGGTTTCATCTATTTTTTGGTGAAACCAATTTCGGTTGCATCATTTTTTCAGTTTGGTTTCATCATTTTTTCTTATTTCAGTTTGGTTGCATCATTTTTTCTCATTTGTTGAACATTGATCAATCAAATTGATTGTTAGAAATGGTGGTGGATGGTTGGTGGTGGTGGTCGGTGATAATGATGGTGTTGCTCGGTGACGGTGGTGGTTGTCATCAACGGTGGTCTTTGGTTGTGGTCTGTGGCTGCGGTGACCCGCGGCGGTGACGGTGGTGGTGGCTGTTGGTGACGGCGGCGGTTGGCAGTGGTGGTGATGGTGGTGGTTGGCGACGGCGGCGGTGCTTGGCGGTGGTGGTCGGGCGGCGGCGGTTGGTAGGCGGCGGCGGTGGCGCAGGATTGGTTGGTTAGCGGCGGTGGCGGTGGCGGGCGCGGCCGGTGGTCTTTGCCGCGACGGCGGCACAGTGGTGGTTCTGCTGGTGGTGTTATTTCGTGGTGGTTGATTTTTATTTTTGTTGGGGTGATTTAAAATTAAAGGTGGAGTTGTTTTTATTTTTGTTGGGGTGATTTAAACTAGAAGGCTAATATAGACAGTTTATGTTAAATAGGGTTTTTGTGAACAATTTGTTTTGTTGGGGCTTTTGTACATGGATAGTGACACCTTTGGGGTTATAACCCGCGCGCCGTTGTTAAAAAAAAAAATTTACATATCCACTTTTTAATATATATATATATAATTTTCAAACAAAAAATCAAACTAAAATTAATTAAGTAATTATTTAATATTTGTCTATATTTTTATTATTGATAAATGAAATAGTTTGAAAATAAAAAATAATAATATTTAAAGACTAAAATATAAGAAATAAAAAAATTGATTGTATATAATCTAAGGGTAACTTTTGTCATTTTTAAAATAAAATAGGGACAAAAAAGATAAATCATACATTAAATTTAGGTGGGACAAAAGCTTATGCTTTTGTAGCTTTTAAAAGCTCCTCCTCCCCAGCTTTTGAAAATTGAGGAAGTTGGGTAGTGCTTTGGGTAAAAACCACTTTGATTTTTTTTTTACCAAACACCAATTTCAAAAATTATTAACATATATAGGTTTTGAAAGTGCTTTTGAAAAAATAAAAGCATTACCAAACCAGCCTTAGTAAATAGAAATTGACAAAATTATGACTTGGAAATATTTGAAGGGTCTAACTGAAAGTTTATATAAGACTTGATCTTAGGCTTAGTTTGGTAATGCTGTGGCTTTTGCAGAAGCGCTTTTACTCGCTATCTTGTCTTTGTGTTGTCTTTGTGTAAAAAAGTGTTAGGTGTTTGGTAAACTATACATTAAAAGCTAAAGCTGATTAAAAAAGTTATCAAATTGTGTTTGGTAAAATATTAGTTCAGTTATTGTATTTATAGCAAATGACTAAAATAGACATAACATTTTAATGTGAATCCACTTTATGGGATAACAAAAATCAAACTAAGATCAAACAATTATTTAATATTGGCTCTTATTTTTATTTTTGATTATTTTTTTTTAATAAACGTAAATTTCAATTGGACAAAGAAAAGCATACCTCAATAGTCGTTGGTGAAAGAGATGAAGGCTTAGCAATCACTACAGCCGGTATATATACACATGAAAGTGTAGAACGAATATCAAGAATATATGCAAATCATTTATGAAGATAAATTAGAGTTTTGTATTGAAATGGTATAGAAAATATAATTTGAATTGAAAATAATAATCTTTAAAGAGCATGATATAGATTGAAAATAACAATCTTTAAGAAATATGATATGGAGAATAAGATATTGATTGTAAAAAAATTTAAGGGCAATTTTAGTCATTTATAAAATAAAGTAGGGATATAAAAGAAAAATCAAGTCTTAAAATTAGGTGGGACCAGAGCTTATGCTTTTGGAGCTTTTAAAAGCTCCTCCCAAATTTATGAAAATTGGGGAATTTTGGAAGTGCTTTGACAAAAGCACTTTAGAATTTTTTACCAAACACCAATATGGAAAATTATTACTATATATATTTTTTGAAAGTGCTTTTGGAAAAACAAAAGCATTACCAAACTAAGCCGACTTTTGTTATAGTATATGTAGTGATCACTCCTAACTTTTATAATTTCACTGTTGAAAATAAAATTTTGTAGAATATCTAGTGGCTAAGAAAAACTAGCTAGACATTCAGTTGAAGATGCTCTTAAATGATGAGTTTCTACCTTGTACTTCCTCCGTATCAACATATGTAGGCGGTGGTTCGATTCTCGTGGATTAAGAAAAGTGCCTTGAATTTATAATTTTCCAAATTTTTTCATGTTTTACCCTTTGTCCTATTCATAACACTATTATTTATGTACCATAAATAAGGGTATGTCTGGAAATATTCATCTAGGAAGTTGGACTCCGCCTGTATATTGGTACAACAAAAAAGGAAAATTCCACCTATATAATAGGTACGGAGGGAGTACTATTTTGCTACTAGATTTTCATGTTTTGGTTTTGGAGAATAATTTTGGGAAAAATATCGTTTGGTCCTTTTTTAGGTGGGCCCATGTCTGTTTAGTCCTTTGGTCAAACGCATATTACTGTTTGGTCCATAATTATTAAAAAATATTAAACTGACAAAAATACCCTTTCGTGTTAATTTTTATTTATATTCTTGTAGCAGTTCATTCCAGAAATGAAGTCCATACAAAAACTAAAAAAAAAAACAGAAATGAAGTAATATAAAAAACCTAAAAAAACAGACTTCATTCCAGGAATGAAGTCCATACAAAAACCTAAAAAAAACAGACTTCATTCCAGGAATGAAGTCCATACAAAAACCTAAAAAACAGACTTCATTCCAGGAATGAAGTCCATACAAAAACCTAAAAAAAACAGACTTCATTCCAGGAATGAAGTCCATACAAAAACCTAAAAAAACAGACTTCATTCCAGGAATGAAGTCCATACAAAAACCTAAAAAACAGACTTCATTCCAGGAATGAAGTCCATACAAAAACCTAAAAAAAACAGACTTCATTCCAGGAATGAAGTCCATACAAAACCTAAAAAAACGGACTTCATTCCGGGAATGAAGTCCATACAAAAACCTAAAAAACAGACTTCATTCCAGGAATGAAGTCCATACAAAACCTAAAAAAACAGACTTCATTCCAGGAATGAAGTCCATACAAAAAAACTGACTTCATTCCAGGAATGAAGTCCATACAAAACAGCAGTAGGTGAACTCTTCATCTTCGTCTTCATCTTCAAAACAGCAGTAGCAGTTCATTTGTTTGATGAAATTTCATCTTCATCTTCATCTTCAAAACAAAAAAGTATTTTTTATCTTCTTCGTCTTTATCTTTTTCGTCTTTATCTTTATCTTCTTCATCTTTTTCTTTTTCTTCTTCGTCTTTTTTCTTCTTCTTACATTACATCAGCAGAAGAAAGAAATCAAAAACAAAATTTATTCATCATCACCAACATAAGCAGTAGCAACATATTTAACAGTAGCAACATCAACAGATTTAGATTCGCAAAACAAATCAAGAAAACAAAAAAGAAAAGAAGACAGAAAAGAAAACAGATCAACATAACCAGCACGAGTTCATCTCCATCTTCATCAACACAACATTACCATCACGAGTTCGCAGAAACAAATCAACATAACCAGCACGAGTTAGAAAAAATAAATCTCCATCTTCGTCAACATTATGCAGCAGCAGGAAGAAAAAAGAGAAGAAAAAAGAGAGAGAGAGAAAGAGATTCTAGATCTGAAAATATGGAGGTGAGAGAAAGTAAATCTGATAATGATTTATTCTCTCCTACTTTTGACTATATATATGGTCCTTATCCAAAAGGGTATTTCTGCCACTACAGGGTGACATTGACATCATCCATGACATCAGCGTAGGACCAAATGATAATTTTTAGGACCAAATGATAATTTATATTACCAAATAGGACCAAACAGACAATTGACTGGGTCAAATGGACTAGACTGATACATATATTTTATTTTTAGGACTATATGGTATTTCCTACAATAATTTTTGTGTTATTACTCTTGTTTTGAAATTTTATGGGAGGTTTAATAAAGGTTAATGGACAGGGAGGAAGAAGGAACCATTCCTGTGTTATTACTCTTGTTTTGATATTTTTTGTGGGAGGCTTAAGGTCAATCGATAGAGAGGAAAACGGAACCAATCAAGTAGAGGGGGGCATATAATGTGAGCAAATGCTGTTACCAATCAAGTAGATGTTAAGGGGCAGACAGCCAATTAATTCATGCAAATGCTAGCGTCTTCATGACATCATTTTGGTAATACGTTGCTGGCATCATCAATCCTCTTCTAAGAGCATCTCCAACAAAGAGTGGAGGTTTTATTTTTTTCATGCCACATAGGATTTTACACGCTCATTTACATTAAATTCATCTCCAACAGTGGGTCATAAAAAATAGGAAGGGTGTTAAAATAAATATGAAGGTCTTGGAGAAGGTCTTATTTAGACCTTGGGAATGACCTCCACATCATCATTTTAACTATATTTTAATTTTTAAATTTTAAATAAATTATTATGAACCAATAGGAAAGAGGGAATCAATTTTATCATTATCTAAAACAACAAATTTTAAAAATAAGACCCCATACTATTGGAGACGGTTCATGAGCAAAGCATTATTATTTTTGCCACATACATATGACCCCATAAATAAGGATCTAAATAAAAAATTCCACATAGGATTTTTAGCACCCACTGTTGGAGATGCTCTAACCAGCATTAGAATATCTAATTGAAATTTATTTCACAAAATTGGTTAAAAAGACCAAAATCAAAATTTCCTGGGTGAAAAGGACACTTCGGATTTAGATATTTTGTTTAAATGGATAAAAATTTAAAGAGGCGGGGATGTAACCAAGTTTCATCCTGTCCATTTTCAAATATTTTTTCTTATTTTTATTTTACAGGATGCATCCAGTTTCATCCTTGCTATTTTTAAGTTTAAGCCGGGATGAATCCATTTTCATCCTTGCTATTTTTTTGTCCATTTCACCCATAAAATTTTTTACTCGTCCATTTGAACCGTGTTTTAAATTTTTTTGGACAAATGACCCATTTTCCGAATTTATTTTGACTCAGGTAGAAAAGCAGAAGAGCCGAAAGGCTATTGAAACGTGTTGGTTTGGTGGATTTAATAGAGGGGAAATATATGGGCGGGCACCATGGGATTTCCATGGTGGATTTAGTAACGGTCCATGCCTGTTACGATTTTTTATGTAACGACTATAATGGGAATTTTGTAAACGGCTACAAAGCCGTTACGGAATTGCTGTTACTAATCCGGAAATTTGGTGTTTTGATATGTCAGAAGATGTGTGTTCGACTCACACTAGGTTCATTTGTGTATATCTTTTCTTTTTGGAGACAACTTGTGCTAGTTGCCTCAATATTTGAAAACAACTTGGGCTAGTTGCTTTCAGTTTTGAAGACAACTTTGTGCTAGTTTCCTTGACAACTTGAGCTAGTTGCCTCCGATATGGGCAAAACTTCAGCAGGTTGATTCCACATGGTGGTGGTGGAAGGGGTTGTTGCTGGTGGTGATTGGCGGCGGCGGTGGTGGTGGTTCACAGTGGTGGCGGGTGGTGATGGTTGGTGGCACCGGTGGTTGGAGGTGGTGGACAGTGGTGGTGGTCGTCATTGGTGGTGGTTGGTGGTTGGCGGTGGTGGTCGTTGGTGGCAGTGGTTGGTGGTGGTCGTGGTGGTCGTCGATGGTGGTTGGTAGTGGTGGGCGGCGGTGAACGGTGGTGGTGGTTGGTAGCGGTGGTGGACAGTGGTGGTGGTCAGTTGTGGTGGACAGTAAAGGTGGTGTGTTCTTTGGTTTTTTTCTTTTTGAATAGTGGTTAGTGTTAGTGGTTTTGTATATACACTATACAAAAGAGGGTATTTTAGTAATCTATTAAGTTTAGGGGTATAATTTAAGTTAGAGAAGTATTTTTCAATATAGCTCATACTAGGGATATTTAGGGATATATAGATAATGTTTCCTTCTCTGTTTCGTAGTTGCGAACCATCACTACCACCCACACCATCCACCTCCACCTCGTTTAGACGAGAACGGTTACTTCCACACACCTTTTAGTCTTTTACAGTCTTACCTAATCCTTTTTCTTTTCGTTCTTAGTTATAAAAAATTAAGGATATAAAATACTTCACGGTGACGGGAGACACTGTCTTTCCACCTCATTTTACATTTAGAATAAGATTGATGCTCCCCGTAATCTAGTAAGTGCCAAACGTTCTTTCTGCAAAGTCAAATAATGAGACAAAGCAGTTCCCTCTAACCTAATCTAATTAACCTAAATCTATTAAATATACTCCCACTCACTTAATCAAATTCATTGTACATTAATGACAACGGCCATGCAACCAAACAAACAAACGTCACCACAAAACCTAGTTAGTAAGTTGGGAATCATTCGCGAATTTTTCCGTACCACGAATTTTACCGTCTTATTCGCGTACGTTTGTAACTCCGAACTCAAGACACGTATTATATGGCATTTTCGGATTATTCGCGAATCGTTCATGAATTTTACGTATCCCGAATAATACGTCCGCTTAATTCTCCCGAGAAATTCTTTAGCTTTACGTTTTTAAAGGCCCCAATTTTTGGGCTTTACTGCCTCCCGAGCATACACATCCCAATATTAGACATTGTTGTAACTGTTATGAAACAAAAATGACTGAAGAGATTTGAAGGTGCATCTAAACCATTATACCACGTCCTCTTGGATGACTAATATTGTATATATTATTAATATAATCATATTAAGTTTATTTTTCTTTAAATAACTCTCAAATATGCATAAAAATTAGTCTATGTCCTTATAAATAATAATTATTTATTATAATAGATACCGAATTTTCAGAGCCGAACTCACATTTATAAATCGATTATACACATACGTATGACGTTCCGAATTACTGACGAATCACGTCCCGTTGACCGAATTTTGGACCGAATTTGGGTTTTACAAAACCGTATAATACTCGTACGTTTGCCGTTCCGTACGTTTTCCGAATCCCGAATTGCTAACTAGGCCACCAACATAGTATCAGGATCCAAGACAAAGTAAAACTTGTCCGCATACACGAATTCTTATCTCCCTCTTGTAAACAATGAACCGATGAGCTAAACCCCATAAGAATATGGTCATTACGAAGTCGGATTAAAACATTACGTGAAAAATAGTCGGAAAAATAGTCGAATTCTTATCAGCCGATTCTAGCAGAATTTTTTTCATAAAACACTTAAATTCTAGTTTTTACAATCACCATATGTGGAAAGCCTTCTCCACCGATTATGAACATATTTTTATGTAAAAATACATTGCTTGAGTTTTTTTTTTTTAACCATCAATACCTATGGAGGATTGTACCCGTCGATTAAGATCAATCACCCGTAAAATAAATAATATATATATGCCAATTATGATTGATGTTCTTCATTGATGAAGAACGTCAGGAACAATCGTCCATAAAAAATGAAGTACATATGCTTGGTTGATGTTCTTCAGGGCCGGACCTGACATTATTCTGCCCCAAAGTTGGAGGTGGTTATGGCAGACTGGTGGTGGTGGAGAAATGGTGGAGGTGGTAATAGAGTGGCGGAATTTTTGTGGTGGTAGTAATGGTGGAATTCTGCTGGTGATGGAATGTTGGTGGTTTTGTTATGGAGTGGTAATGGTGAAGTGATAGAGAAATAAGTTGTTCTTTGAATAAAGACATTATGTGACATTATGTGAGATAGATTAAAAAAATTATATAATAAGGCCTTTTCCTATGGGTATGGAAAAAAAATGTTGTTTGGCATGCCATGTGGCATGACAAATGAGTTTCCCCACTATGGTAGATATGCCAAACTTGATTAAATTAAAACATATATTTAATTGTGTTGGGTGGGACCCTAATGAATAAAAAATATATTTGTGTTTGTGTGGTGGGGTATTTATAAAAGTTTTAGTGTTATAATATATTTAGTGGGACCCTTTAAATATAAAAATATATTAGAATAATGAAAAAAGTAGGAGAAGGAGAATTTATATATATATATAAAATTACTCGGAGATAAAGTGAATATCGCTGGAGATAAAGTGAATATCGCCAGCGATAAAGTCTTTATCGCTCAGCGAGCGATAGAATCTCTATCGCTCGATGGAAACTCTGTCTCTTATGCCTATATGCCAGGAATAACATATTGGGATATGAGTTTGGCAGTTTGGCATACCCATAGTGGGTGCATATATGCCAAATATCAGTGTTTGGCATACCCATAAGAAGAGGCCTAAGAAAGAGTATTAAGATAATCAACTTTTATTTAGATAATATTTTAATAAGGTAAGAAGTAATATAAAGTAAATGAGCGTATCTAAAGGAGCCTATTTATAGAGGTTGATGATTCTATTGGAGGGGCTGAACCATGATAATAATGTCTACCAAATTGGTTAGGGGTGATTTAGGCCTTTTTAAAAGGCCTAAATCACCCTCCATCTATTCAAACCTAATCATTAAATCAAAAACCGAAATCAACATCAGTTTTGCTATGATAATCATCTTCAAATATATTTAAACCTAAAAAAAAAACTATGACTTTTGGAGTTACAGTTGGTTATTCTTCGATTACCAACCGCAAACTCGATTTCTGAAGGTGTTACGGTTGATTATTGAAGAACTACCAACCGTTCCTAAAAACTATTTGGAATATCCAGTCGCGGTTCAATTTTGTAACCGTAAAAATATTTACGGTTGGTTTCGATTTTAACAGTACCAACCGTATAACTTTCCGAGTGAAAATAAGTCAAGTTTTTGAGTGTTATTACGGTTGGATTTGACTTGAATGTTATCAACCGTAAATAGTTACGGTTGGATAATAGTCACCGACAAACGAACCGTAACCTATTTACGGTTCGTCTCGTAAGAGAACAATCCAACCGTAACTGGTTTATGATTGGGTTTTCCCAATTTTAACCAGTTACGATTGGATGTTCAACAGATACTAACCGTAAATGGCACCTACGGTTGGCTTATATGGTGAATTCCAACCGTAAATGACTCCTACAGTTGGCTTCTTTAGTTAATTTCAACCGTATATTGCCCTGAAATTGAAATTGGAGTTACGAGATCAGCCATAACAGGATCTCCATCGTAGGTTATTTGTAAAATATGCTTTCTCTATCATATATAGAGATTCACCCACCTCCAGTTTGCCACTGAAATCATTCATTGTTTGAGTAAATCAAAATCTAGGTTTTTGAAATAAATCTCTAAAAAATCTCTCTATTTTATCTATCCATCAAATCTAACTCTTAATCTGATTTAATTTTTCATTAAGTATAAAAAATGTTCATTGACCTAATGATTAGCTAATTAAATTAACAACACTACTTAAATAAGGGCTTTTCATCCATTATAAAAACTATATAAATAAAAGGTTTTTGAAATTACTACATGATGAGAGTGTTCTGAAAACTGGACCGGACCGGCCGGTCGGACCAGTAAACCGGGGACCCAGTCAGTTTTTTGGTCCGTTTCAACACTGACCCACTAATTTTGTCAAAAACCGCTCTAATTTTTGAAAACCGTCTGACCCGGCCGGTAAGATCGGTCAACCGTGCAACCCAGTGCGATTCTAAACTGGTGTGACCCACTATGATTACTGTAAAATTGAAAATCTAAAATTCATCAAAAGATATTATTTTAAGATTCGTAGAGAGAAAACTTGAAACAGATCACAAAATCATAATAAGACTGTAGACAGAAATCAATCTTCCAACAGAAGAGATGTTTGTTGCAAACTTGCAATAAATTTTCTCGCTGTAAATATGTTTGTTGTGTACAATAATTCTTGAATTTCTCTTGAAATTATGGTTATAATTAATGAGGGAGGATCCATGGACACTCTTAGATGGACAAGGTCGGACAAGATTTGTGCCATTTTCTCCGCAAAACCCAAACGGTAATGAATTTAAGTCTAATATTTTGATGGTATATTCATCTTATAAGACTCTACAATTCTAAAAAAAATGAATGCAATTCGAGATAGCAAACCTGACCATCTACCGATCTTAATTTCAACCGTTAATTCTGAACGACTGGTAATCAAAGGGGTAGATGGTGGTTTTATACATCTCGAATTGTGCTCATATAAATACCATTATTTTCTAATATTTTAATGATATGTTCATATTATAAGATTTTATATTCCTACCAAAAATGAATGCAATTCGAGATAGCAAACCTGACCATCTACCGATCTTAATTTTAACCGTTAATTTTGAATGGCTGATATTCAAAGGGGTAGATGGTGGTTTTATACATCTCGAATTTTGCTCATTTTTTGTAGGAATGTAAAGTCTTATAAGAAAAATATACCATCAAAATATTAGACTTAAATTCATTATCATTTGGGTTTTGCGGAGAAAATGACGCAAATCTTGTCCGACCTTGTCCATCTAAGAGTGTCCATAGATCCTCCCTCTACTATAAATACTTATGTATGACCCAGTAAATCCGGGCTGATTCACTGGTTGGACCATTTGATCCTGAACCAGTAATTTTTCCGATTCGATATTCCGGCCGGTTTTCAGAACATTGATGCTGATGACCCTTTTTGCACTATTATATCAATCCCTCTAGTGATTTCTTCAACCCTATAACAGGTTACTTTAATTAACGCACCCAAAGAGAAAATGCCACCGGACTAGTACACTTGTTAACACTGTTAAAATCAAACTCATTCTCCAAAATAATAAAATAAAAATGCAAGCGTCTTCATGACATCATCTTGGTAATCCGTTGCTGGCATCATCAATCCTCTTTTAACCAGCACTAGAATATCTAATTGCAATTTATTTTGACTCAGGTAGAAAAGCAGAAGAGCCGAAAGGTGTTTGTGACGTGTTGGTTTGGTGGATTTATGTTGAGAATGCTGCTGCATATAGATCACATAGCCAAGAATCACTCGGAGCTTTCTCTTTTTCTGCTCGTCGTGCATTGTAACATCTATAAAAAAGAAAAACTAGATTTTGTTAAAGAGTTTTTCTACTTCTCATATAAGTCGGTCTTCCCACTAGTTTAAGGTTGGCCCAACCGATTAGGAAAAGTGCACACAATCTTAATAATATTTTGTCTACAGTTCTGTCACTCACATTCCCTATAAATACACCTTATTACTATCCACTCTTCAACCTCAATTTATCAAAAACACACTTAAGTTTTCTTTTTACAAGTTCAGGATTTTTACTCTTCTTCTTTGAGAAATCATGGCTTACCGTGGAGGAAATTGTGTCTTTTCATGCGGCACTAGCTATCAAGGGTAATTTCATCTTGCTTTCTTTCTTGTCTAGTACCAACTATAGTCTCTCCTGTATTGCTGCGTCTTTTTAATCAAAACAATTTCAGTAAAATATGGTATATATAGTTCTTATTTCAACAAAAACTCCACATGAGTTTTGAAGTAGATTCTCTGTTATTTATTTACATAATTAATTTGACGGTGGTTTTATTGATTGTTAATTACAGGTGCAAGGTGTACCCAGACCTTGATGAGAGCTACAACAGTCAAAGTGATCAAAGCTTTATGTTTGGTGTTGCTCCTCGTACATCGTATATCTCTCTCTCTATATATATAATATATATACATGATAAGCCGTCTATGGGTTTCCTTAACCTCAAGACCGGCTTTCGAGTTAGGGTGGGTATATCAACAATGTAATGTTCGTTATGTGATGCATGCAGGTTTGGACCAGGAATGACAGTAGAAGGAGATGACGATGATAATAATACTAGTAGTTCTGGTATTAAGATTCAGGCTATTTAAGCCCATCAACTGTGACGGCCGGGTGGAGATGGACACTTAGGAAGTAATATCTATGTGTCGTTCTTGTCTAGTTTTTCAATGTTGTTGTATGAATAAAGTTGGATACGTGTATGGTTGTTCTGACCAGTACGACCACCATATATACCTAGTCAACTATAAGTAACTAATGTGTTGTCTTTTATGTGTGTGGGTGTCTTCTCCTTCTCCGGGTTTATTATCAATGAAAGATCAAGGACTTTATCCTTGTATTAATGTTTGTCTCCACGACTCTGATACTCCGGTTAGACTTTGTTGTTGAACAACCACTTTAAGGCAATTATTACAGTATTTAACTATCCATACAAAAAATAACGAGTATGGCACTGAAAGTGTCTGTGATCAACACTCAAGTATATATCAGAAGAATTACAAAAAAGAGAAAGTAACTTGAAATGTTTGTGAAGGGATATACCCAGAATTTAATTCAAACATAACAGGCAAATATGGTACGTACACTTAATTGAGAACACAGTTTCAGTCCCATGAGCATACGGAAAATGGGTCATTTGTCCAAATGTTTTTAAAACATGGTGCTAATGGACGAGTAAAAATTAATATGAGTGAAATCGACACCAAAAAAATAGCAAGAATGAAACTGGATTCATGGCTTAAACTTAAAAAAGAGTGAGGATCAAATTGGATGCATCCCGATGTAAATTAAAAATAAGAAAAAATATTTGAAAATGGGTACGATGAAACTGTTTACATCCTAGCTATTTTTACATTCTTTTCCATTTGAACAGTACTAAATTTTTACATGTCTTTTTCACCCAGGAATTGTTGATTTTGGTCTTTTTAACCAATTTTATGATGAGCATAACTATGGTGGTTGTCATCCCAACTATAGTGGCTGTCACCACAACCGCCACAAATCATTTGCAAAGGAAAACAAAGTCGGAACGAACCCTAGAGATCAAAATATTACCGAATCGATTATGGGAGCCTCATGATTTATCATTTATAAAAGGACCGATAAGAAGAGATCTCAGATTGTCCTCAACCGCTCTTCAACAGGCGATACAGTTCAGCTTTGGAATCACTCTGTGTTTTCTTGGTTCGGTTCTTCATATGCACACTGCTATCACCCGCATTTGAATCTGAATTGCATATATTGATGAGTTAAAAGAGGAGAGTTTTCTTTAGTTTAACACAAAAATATTGTAATTACCGAAAATCCGATAGTTACACCCGATGAGATGATAATAACAAAAAGTCTAAGTCATGAGGATCAACTTTTACATTAATGAGATTATACACCACTTGACACTAGTATGATCTTTCTCAGACACTTTGTATTGAAATATATCAGGTTCTTACAACGATTACAAAGGTTTTGAATGTATAATGATGGAAGAAATAAAGCTTAGAATGAACTTTAATGCTTTTGTATTTTCTCTATGAGTGTTCTTGATTCTCTTACTTGACTGAATTCTTCTCTAACCACCCCTCTCTCTCTTCATTATTTGAATCTTTATATAGGCAGATACATCAGTAGAATACAACTGATGATCACATGCAAAATCTCTGTGCTGATCTTATTTCAGTTTGTCTCATTCGCCAGGTTCTGGGAAAACGTCACTATCTTCTCGCATTGCTACTTCGCGCCCATCTTGATAAGTATCGCCTTGTATCAGTCGTGTGGCTCCTCTTCGTGTTTCTTCTTTGTTATCGCGTAATTATACTTTGCCAAAATTCTTTCCTCTTCGTGCTAATGGTTGTTTTTAGTAGAGGCGAGGCTGTGGATTAGCTCCGTGTGATATTTTGCCCATACATTTTGCCTCTTCACGCGTTGTTCTTCTGTAAGTGGAATAATGCGAGAATCCCACCTTCGTATTCCACTTTTCTACCCGACAGTTTTCCGGTTTTTCCGTGTGATTCCTTCCACGTGCAGTAATTCTTCCTCTTCTTGATTGACACATCTAGGTTTTTATTTTGACCGGTTACCGCTTTAGGCTGGTTTGCATGTTTTGATAAATACTTCGGAGAGAGAGAAACTCATCTTATTTCCTTCATCTTCTTTCTTCTTCTTCTCTACTTCAAGGACCTTCTTCTGTGAAATTTGTCCACTTCACAAGATTTATCGTTATGTCAAGTCAATCCGCTGTTCCTACTTCAGCTAAATCGTCCCGCCAGTAAGTACTTTGTTTTGCTTGAATTTCTAACGATCTAACGATTAGTCGAGTTGTTTTAAGTTCATTGTTTTTGGATTTTCTCCTGGTGTTGTGAGTTTTTCTTGGCGTTTAATCCTGATTTTAGTATTCCCATACTTGAATCTTGTGTTTTTAGACCCATTCCGTCCAAGCCTCCGGTTAATCCTGCTGGTGATCGGAAAAAGGTTGCGAAGAAGGATCCTCACAAGCGTAAATTGTCGCCTAGTAGGGAGGGTTCTCTTCACAAGAGAAGAGGTAGTGAGGCTCTTGTCCATGTCGTGAGTCCATTAACCATGATGTATGTCGTTGTTGTAGCTCCGTCTAAAGGTAAAATGTCAGTTATCTCTTGTCCTCAGCCTTTGGCTACATTGGCTTCTGATCGTGCGTTGGAGAATTCTATCGCTGCATGTCCTTCTCTCGATACTGTTGTTGCGAAATAAGAACAAGTCGCAGGAGTTGGTGAAACTATCATGGCTCTTTGAAGCTTTCGCAATGGTCGGGCCTAATTTCTATTGCACTTGGGTTTGTCGCCTCCAAAGACTGAATCTGAGTCGTCTCAGCTTTCCAAGCGCGACAAACGTACCGCTGTCGAATCTGAGGTTGGTTCTTATTTATTTTGTTGGTTTCTTTTCCCAATTGTCTTTGTTTTGATGTCTTGGTATTGTAGGAGTTTCGTCGTCGCTTGGTTCAGATTGAGGAACTCAGTAAGGCTGAAAAGGTTATCGATGATTTGAGGAGGCAGTTGTCCGAACTCTCTTCTGGTGCGAATGATGTTGCCAAGCTCCGAGCCAAGAAAGAAGATCTAAAAGGTGAAATTATGTGTTCCTTTTTGTTTTATCGCATGTCTTGCCTTCGCGCTTTCCCTTTTGATTCTTAGGCCTTCCGTAATCAAGATTTAAACCGAAAGCGTACGTCCGAACGATATGAGATTGAGTTTGTCGCGGATGAAGCTCGAGGTGAATGCGACGTTCTTAATGCTCTGATTACTCGGTTGGAGAGTGATCGTCTGAGTTACGTGATCGAGTGGTGGGTCTTCAAATTGACAACTCGGGTTGGCGTGCTCGTTTGGACCAGCATTGCACCTTGTCTGGTCAACTTGCTAGGGCTTTAGAGGTGTCTAATATGTTAAATCGCGCTCTTCTTGATGAGAATCGAACCTTATCTGATCATATTCGCAATTTGAAGAACCACAAGCTTTCTTTTAATGATGCTTATTATAAGTTTTCTAGGAACCGTAATTTATTGGAGAATTCCCTTCGATCTCAGAAGGATGTGTCAAACGATAAGGTGGCATAGTCGCGCCTGTGGCATGGCCAAAGTTAGGACTTGGCGGCATGGCCAAGGCTAGGATTTGGCTCCGTGGCCAGAATTAAGGCTTTGCGGCATAGCCAAGGCTAGAATTTGGCGCCGTGGCCAAAGTTAGGGCTTGGCGGCATGGCCAAGGATAAAGTGGCTCGTGGCATGTGTTGGGGCCAAAGTGGCTTAATTCTAGGCTATGACCAAAAATTAGGGTTTTGGCTAATGCTACTGAAGCAAAAGTCATGTTTCGATCATAAAACCCTAATTCGAGTCTGTTATGGCGCTGGCCACGAACAGAAAGTGGGTTAGCACGCAGTTGCGCCATTTGTGGCACGTTGGCGTGCCAATTAGTATAGAGGTGTGGCAGGAGAAGGGGTCGGACAAACATAGGGAGCGGCCACACCTCTAGTGCTCGTGGCACATTTAAAGTGACCGTCTATGGGAAAGAGAGGGCCGGCAAGCAGCATGGGGCGTGGCCATCTGCAGGTGGAGCTGGCTGGCCACGGACACACCACACCTTTTTGCGTCTCCTCTTTTATTCCTCGTTTTCTTATTTCAAGTAGGACATTGCACCTACTAATCCATGACGGATCAATCTCCTAGCCTGCCTAGGTTTAATTTCGACCAGCAGGGTCTGATATACTGCGCAGGGCGCAAAACCTAATTTTTGCAAATTAATTAGGTTTATATTCGAATGTTGTGAATTATCACAAAATTGATTAAATTTGGTGAGTTCTGTGTGTTGACACAGAGTTTTTTTTATTTTCAGAGAGCAGTTAGCGCGTCTCTTGACTGAATACTTTATGCAGACCTTAATTTTGATACTTCGTGGAATTCATGCTACTCTGATGCGAGTGAACATTAATTATCATCTCATATCAATATTAAGGGTTCAACCGGAGAACATAGCACAGAAAGTATCCAATGAGCCTTACATTGATGAATAATACAGGCATGATGTTGAAATTTACAAAATATTTGGGATTGTTGCTACATGCACCATTCTGGATAAATTTCATGTAAATATATTGAATTGCTCAATAAATGCGCCAGTGACAAGGTTAGACATTCATCACTTTTTCATGGCTCCGTCTCTTTGCAGAATGAAAGCACATTATACATAGGGTTTTATAATTTTATCCCTGAACTAAAAACTACCATCAACATTAAGTCCCCTGCTTAGCACGTAATAGTGACATTGTTGCGGGTTAAGCATTAGATGGTGACATACGAGAACAAATTGAAAACGCGAGGCATGTGAGGATTACCAGGAAAATTTGGTGGTAATGGGCTTGAGCGGCCGGTGATTTTGTATCGGCGTGTTATTGGTTCGACAAGGGAGCCTTGGCGTCATGGAGCGTTTGCGCTGGTTTGGCCACGGAACTTTGCGTCATGGAGCGTTGGCGCTGGTTTGGCCACACAGCTTTGCGTCATGGAGCGTTGGCGCTGCAGGCCAATTGTCATATTTCGACTGATGGCCTCCGTATTGGCGCTGCGACCTTGGCCCTAGGGCTCGGCGACCCGGCTGCTCTTGTCCGTGTATAAGTCCAAGATGGATTCCTTTCCACTCGAATTCTTAAAACTCGTGTCTATAAAAGGCGTCGCTCCTCTTTTTTCTTTTATTTTTTTTTTGTTTCGTTGGCTTGGTTCTGCGTCTTCGTATAAGTGGCAAAGGTGCATCGATCAATCGAGAGCCAGGCGGAACAGTAGCGATTACAAGGAGGCAAGCGTATATCAGGTAGGCATTCCAACGTCTTTTCTTTTTGTTTTCTCTTCCTCTTCTACGTTGGTGTGAACCCTAGTCGTAGACGCAGCTTCATAAACTTTCAAAACTTGTCCCAGTATGTTTGTAATCCTAACTTTAGGTTTTGGCCGTGAGCATAATTCCCGCGACAAGACTTAGTTTTAGCTGTAAGCCCAATTCCCGCTGCAAGACATCATATTTTTCTTGAGTAGGTATTAGCTTTCACTCATTGTGGCCGTGGGTGTCGTGTCCTGCGGCTAAAGAAAATATTCCGGTAGAGAATTTGTTGTTGGCTCTGGATTATTAGCGTTTGAACTCAATTTTGGAAAAGTCCTCGTGCATGGTTTTCTTCAAAGTTATAACTCTTCTTCTGTTTTAATCTGTTGTAGTTATTCCAAAAGTGAAAAGTAGCATAAGGAATTCTTGTTAAGATGTCACTTGGAGATGGTTCTGCCGCCGTGTCAAAAAATGCTAACAACTCGAAAGATAAGCCAAACATGGACGATGAATTCTTCGCAAGGTCTCATATGGTCATGAGGACCCATCCCAAACATGTGGTAACCCTTCTAACTGTTTCAGATAATGAGGGAGACGTCCAGTCGATTTCTCCACTGCGTGTGATACTATTTTTCCTCCAGAGGAAAGAGTATCCAGCTTCTTCTATTGACTTTAAGATTCGTCATATCCCATTGCGCTTTTATGAAAGATGGATGCGATTAATTATAAGCCGTGACCATGTCAAGGCCAATCTGGTTAAGGCGCAAATCATGAATGCTGTCATGGCGTCTGCGACACTTCAGATAAGGAAGGATGCTACAGGTTTGATTACTTTCATCTCCAGGTGGTGTATGGAGACTCATACCGCCATATGCCTATGGGGCGAAATGACTATTTCATTGGAAAATGTAGTTGTTCTGTTGAATCTTCCAGTAACCGGGAATATTGATGTTATCTTGTCCGAGAAAGAAGAAGAAATGCACGTCACTCTAGTCACGAAGTCGACAGGATACGTTAGGAAGGACTATAAAGAAAAGTGCTTTTATACTTGGTGGGTGTCTAAATGGTTCCCTAAGGAGTCGGAGCCGAATTAGGTATTGGATGACACGCTCAGTGTTGCTGCCTTCTTAGCCTTGTGGTTATCTAGAGATATTTTTGATGATGGCTCTGGTAAGAAAGGAATAAGACACAATCTCATCAAATTTTCTATCAAATTGGTGAAAGGCGTTGCTCTCCCCATAGGCAGTTTGTTCCTTGGCTCCTTGTATACCCATCTGGATTGTTTAGCGATGCGGACATGTATGTTTCTAATGGGTATATGAAGGTAGACTCGTATTTCCATGTCGTCTTCCTCCAAGCATGGTTGTGGGAGCATTTCAAAGATTATGCTCCTAATCCGATAAATTCATTTCCTAGTACATATGACGGTTCTAGGATACTTCGTTGGTTGAAGAGGCGTCCAAGACCTGGCATAAAGCTCATCAATTTCCTTGACAACGCGTATGCAATCAACCTTCGTCCCTGGGCTCCGGTCCACGCGTCCATAGTTCATCCATACGTTTTTGCTTTCGCCTCAAACATGACATTGCATTTTGATGGAGGGAACACGAGTATTGGAGAAACTGTGTTCATGCAAAGCTGCATACCTGGATATGTACCGTCTTTTTTCAAGGAATCCTTTGAAGTGGTTCCTTATAACATTGACATGGCTGCTCGTCATATGGGTTTTGATCAGGGAATTCCATTATGCCGTCCAGTGACGCCTCTAAAAGAATTGTTGCCAGGTGTTTTCGACAGCCATGTCTTTGCACCTCATATAAGCCTCTCATTTCTGCTCCCAGAATGAAAACCGGTGACAACCTCTAAATATAATGTTTTCTGGCAGGAAGAGTTCTTCGTTATTCATCAATTCGTGCAGAATGTTGTGACATCTCCACGCGGCAAGCCTTCTTCTAAGATTCTGCCAAAACACAGATTATTAAGGTTTCCTTCTTTGGTTAAGAGGAAATCTTCTAGCTCAGATGAAAACAGTCCCCAAGAAAAGGAGCGAAGGTCGAAAATTCATGCGGGCGGTATTCGATCGGCTTCAACGGCCCTTGTGACCTTCAGTTCTTCCAACATGAAAGTATGTATGATTTTCTTCTGATTTGGCCGAATTGCGTAAATATTCTGAATTGTCGCCACTGAGCATCTCTTCTCCTTTTTAACCAGGGTCTTGACAACATGAACGCCTTCACCATACTTGCACGTAGCCAGAAAATGGCACCTTCTGAAGAAAAAATCTGGCGATACTGAGCCTTTGGATAGTGAAGAGGAAAACGAAGAAGAAGAAAGCTCGGGATCTGACGGTAAAGAGAACAGCGAGTCTTCTTCTTCCAGTTATAGTGGGCCCGCAGATGAGTCGGTGAGTTTTCCACACGTTTTTCCTCTTGGACTATTTATTTATATGGAATAAATATTCAATTGGTGATATTACAGGAAGAAGCCGCTTCTGAAGATAACTCTGAGATGGAGATTCATGGAAACGAAGATGTAGCTGTGACGGAGACCGTGCCCATTGATAATCTGGAGATGGAGATTGATCATCATGAGGATGCCGTTGTGTCTCCAGTAGTGGAAAACGCTTCTATGGCTGCAGGAGCAATTATTCCCAAAGAATCTTTGTTGGTCGCGGATTCAGTTGCAGGTGCCATTTTTGACCCTTCATTTTTGGCTCCTTTTGAAGGTCATATGTTGATCGGAGGATTCAGTGTACCAACTAAGTATGAGGAGTTGTATACCCAAATATGGCAGAAGCATGGACACATCGCAACAACTAAAAAGGTCACCAGCCGATTTTCATTAGTTAATAAGCGCGTGGAAGAATCCCTATCTACAATCCATGATATGTGCAACGTGACCGGCCACACCGTTTCTGGAGATGTAGTCTCAAGCCGGGAGTTCCACTGGATGTATGCGTGGGCTTTGAGTTTAACGTCTCCTGGTTATGTGAAGGATTTTCCAAGATCCAAAAGTTGCAGGCTGAAATGGTTGAAGGTCCCTCCGCGGATTTGATTAATCAACAGGAGGCAGAAATCGAGAGGTTATCTCAGGATTTGAAGTTGAAGCAGGTGGCTCTTCAAAGCATGAAGGATGCTTTCTCCAAGAATAATGTGTTGTTGTTGGACAATTTCCCTTGAATGCTTTTATTTCTCTGAACTTCCTCCTCTTAGGTTTTTTATTAAAGGCAAGAGACGCCTCTTTTATGGTTTGATTTTCTGGTTTTTTGGATTGATAGATGATTACTTTAATTATAAGAATTTTTGAAATGGTTTATTTTTGGGATGGTTTTGTCAGTAATTTTTTTGAAAGCAACGGTACTTGAATCAACTAATATGTTAGAATCCAAATTCTGAATGCAAGTAGTGTAACCATTTTGGAGAATAACAAGTATTGCATGAAAAAGGGAAGTATGGGAGCGACATGAAATCCCAGAGTAATTGGTTATTGACTTTTGTTGTCAATACGGAACTGACGCCTGTGTCAGATTTCCAACATACTCAAAACGTGGGTTGCACAAACGATGTTCGACAAAACTTACTCGTTTAAGGGTCTCCCAACGAAACTGAACTTTCCAGGTACAAATCCGAGTTTATTGTGTGACACAATCATGGACGCAAGAAGTCCCCAGACATTCTTTTTTTATTTTTGCAACATCTTTATGTCGATCCGCGGTAGAGAAGAGAATCTTCAGTTCCCAGGCGTAATTCTCCTGAATCAATTTTTTCTTGGACAATGAGCTTCAGACCATTGCACTCACTAGTAGGATGATGGATAAACCTGTGATAGTGGGAATATCTTGAATCTAACATCTCTTAATCAGTTGGTGGGTGTCATACTGGGATAGTTGGACTGCTCCTTCTCGTACCCAAACTTCCAGTAATTCCAGAACTCTTCTTATAGGCAACGGGAAGCGTGGATGTTTTGAGTCTAGATTTTCTCGTATCAGGGGATGTTGTGGTGGAGATTCTTGTAGGCTTTGATATGAAGCTCTTTTCGAGGGTGGAATCGATGCTTGAGCGGCCATTGATTCGTAAGCGGGTCGTTTGCTTCTGCCATATTGCTGAAGGGTAATTTCTCTTGAGGGGCGTGCATAAGTGGCGACAATGCGAAATGGTTGGGCTGGATATTGTTTGTTGGCGCAGCGCTCATCTCCATAGGCGTCTTGGCATATTTTCCCTTCTTCAGGTTCCTCCTTCTTCAGTAAAGCAGTTGTGGTTCCTCCTTCTGCAAGGGTTTGTAGATAAAGGTTTTCCAACAAAGCTTCATAGGCCGGCTCGTTGCTTTTGTCCTATAGATATTGTGGCGCACATGGCAAGTCTCCTCCCCTAGTTTTGTGAAACTTTCTTGGCTCTTTGTCATCGACAGAATTCAATTTGCTGCTTCTCTTCTGCTCTTGGATGACACAGCTACGTGTTATGCCGGTATCTTCATTGGTAGAGGCACAGACCTTAGCCAAAGATTCAATATTTTTCGTATCATTTCTGAAATCAGTAGGATCCTTCGGGCAAGTGTTCGGTGATTCTTCCCATAATCGGCTTATCATACTCTTCAGGATACGAAGTGTTAGAGCATTGCTCGGTCAAACTCGCATGCGTTGCTATCTCAAGCATGTTTGTCAATGTTAGTGATCAAAACTATAAGTCTTGATTTCTATCCTACTATAGCTAAAGGTCTCGGACTAGGATAGAAAGTATAGTTGAGCTCAAGACATCCATGGCAATCATCATACAAGACTAAGAACTACTCAAGGAACTGGTGGAACTTCATCGACTAAAAGGTATGTGCAGACTTGAACTTATCTGTCACTCAAAAGTCTATTTATTCTATCTCATATTCTTAAGACAAAAGTCGTTTTGATATATAGACTTTCATTATACACATTTACTATTTCGAGCCGAGTTTATCTCGCCTATCTATTTCCCGAAATATGTATTGGTAAGCTTTCGCTTTAGCCAAATTCATCTTTACCTAGTGATGAATGTCATGTTATGTTCCAATCACTTTGAAAATTGCTCGACGAAAAATGGTCTCAATGAATAACGACTATATAACGTTCTCTCGAGAATGTTTCAATGGTTGAAATGAGAGTTTAGATTACATAACCATTGGTAGGATACAAGCATTGTTGTGGAAACATATATATGTATAAGTCCTTATTCCTTGAACCAAAGTTTGCGAACTTTGTTGATCAAGAGAAACGGAATGTGGCGTGAGCCAAGTCCGCGAACTCAGTCCGCGAACTAGAGGAAGTTCTCGACCCAAGAATTTCTGCTGGAGTTTGTGAACTCCTTCCGTGAGCTTAGGTCCGCAAACCCAGTCCGCGAACTTGAGTAGGTTATATCTAAAACCGGTTGTTCTTGAACTCATGTTTATATAAACTAAGGAATGCTTTTGCAAACCGTGGTTATAAAGTTCATGAACCGATTCGAGTGAATCAAATCGTTTTTGCTTCGATTGTGTCTTGTGTAGTTACGTAAGATCTAAGCAATTGATCAACTCTCTAACTAGTTCATTTGAGTCATTTGAACTAGTTATGGTGAAGAAGACGAATATGGTTGATATGAAAGTGATCATATGGATAACCATTTGGTTAACTATTGTTGAACCAACAAATGTTAATGTTTGGGAACGGCTACATAAACCCAAAATTGGACATTTCATTTGTGTGTAACAAGCTAAGATTTTCGATCCAACGGTTGAGAAATATTAGCTTGAATCTAATCAGGTTTTCATCTAATGGTGAATATTGAATGCTTTGTTACCAAGCTAACATTGATTGCAAACCCTGATTTGAAAGACTATAAAAGTGAGAACTCTAGCAACTGGAAAACCTAATCCCCACACCTTACGTGTGATACTAGTTGCATAAGCTAGAGTCGTTTCTCCTTTAACCTTGGGTTTTCTTCTATAAACCAAAAGTTAACGACTTAAAGACTTCATTGGGATTGCTGGCTAGACCGATACTACTTTTCTTGTAGTTGTGTGATCTCATCTTGTTGTTTCTATCGTACGAGTACAATTGGAATAATTGGCTTGAGATTTATATCTTTGATAGGCAAGATAGAAAATAAATCATAAACACTTTGTCTCATCGTTTATGATTCTGTAATATCTCTTTTCGTTGCGTAGATTAAGATTATTGTGAGGTGATTGATAATACTAGGTTGTTCTTCGGGAATATAAGTCCGGTTATCAATTGGTTCCTGTTCACCTTGATTTATCAAAAGACGGAACAAAAACTCGTAGGTATATTCGTGGGAGACGGATTTATCTATTACCGTAGACTTTTCTGTGTGATAAAAAATTGTTTATTAAAGTCTTCGACTTTGGGTCGTAGCAAATCTTAGTTATGGGTGAGATCATCTAAGGGAATCAAGTATGTAGCATCCTGGTGGGATCAGAGGCGTAGGAGCATAACTGTACCTTGGATTAGTGTGAGATTGATTGGGGTTCAACTACAGTCCAGACCGAAGTTAATTTGGAGTAGACTAGTATCCTGTAGCTGCTTAATACAAGATGTGTTCAACTGGACTAGGTCCCGGGGTTTTTCTGCGTTTGCGGTTTCCTCGTTAACAAAATTCTGGTGTCTGTGTTATTTCTATTCCACATTATATTTGTTTATATTATTAAAATATCACAGGTTGTGCGTTGTTCAATCAATTAGAATATCCGACCTTTTGGTTGTTGATTTAAATTGATTGACACTTGGATATTGGTCTTTGGTACCATCCAAGTTATCTCTCTTTGATAAAGACTTGCGGATTTATAGTTGCTTGAGTAAAGATCAAATCGAGAGATTGAGATATAAATTCTTTGATATACTTTTTTCTAGATTGAGTCTGACTGTCTAGTTGATTCTCTAGAAAGTATATTGGAGTTTGTCCATACAGATTACTAAGCGAAATATTGGGTGTGATTGTTGTACCCCCGCTTTTTCAATTGGTATCAGAGCAGGCAAACACATTAAAGACCTTATAAGTCTGTGTTTGTAGCGATCTGATTATGGACGAATCTATCTCTAATAACGTACATGTTCATAGTATAATACTTAAATCAATAGTATAATACTTTGCACTGAAGCTATGAAGATCTTGAATATTTCAGCTGAGAACACAAAACTTTACCTGCAAATGAACTACACAAGACTGAACGGCAACAAAAGCTTGCTTGAGGAAAGGGCTCGGTAGGTATATCATATGGGTATTTCTGCAAAATTGAATTAAAGCCACATCAGGTTTAAGGTATACAATAACATTGAAACAAGCACTACGAAGTAGTGCAAATTTGAAAGCAAAGTAGACTATTGTGAGGAAGCTACAAAAGACCTGAATTAGTGATCCTGACATAAACCATACGGTGCCAAGCTCATTATAATATTGACCAAACCTAGCATATTTAAGAGATTTGGAGGCAAATTCAATAGATAATACAGCTCAATAGACAAGACAGCTTGCTTCAGAGCTTTAGTGCTGCGATTAACTTACTCGTTCTGCGATTAACTTACTTGTATATCTCATTCTCATCCAATGATCCAAAGTAAGATCACCTACACATGTAAACCTGTTAATCTACAATGAACTATTTTCGTACATCCAAAATTATCTTGGTACGGACCAATCAGAAACCAAAGTACCAGGGATCAAATTTGCATTTGATCACAAGTCCTTACCTTGTTTGCGCAATACAGCCATATTGAAACACTTGACATAAACACAAGAAACTTTAAGTTTGGCTACCATACTTGTCTATCAAGTGATTCTAAGAAGAATAAACAAAAAAATTCTGCAGCCGATTTTCATTTCTTGACATAAACACAAGAAACACTAATCGAATGGACACAAGAAATTTTCATTTCTCCATCCGTCACCACCATCTTCTACCAAAATTGAACCCATAATCATCCAAAAATTTGAATCGCAACATTAAATCTTTATCTACTTGATCCCACTCTCCATTAATCTTCAACAACTGCATCTGCATCTCAAAACCCCTCTCTGCTTCAGATCCATGTTCATCTTCAGAACCCTAATTCTTCTTATCGAACAATCCAAAACCTAATTCAACCAAAACCCGTCTTCACTTATGCAATTTCAGCTTCAGAAACTTCATCACTCGATCCCTACAATCCATTATCTTCTAAGCAATCACCAGCAGCATCATCTTCTCGGTCTCGTTTCAACAGCAAATTCCTCTCTGATCTCGGAGTCTTTCTTCCTCTCTCTAATGGAGCCGCTACACTTCTCTCAATTCAGACAGAGAAGATTTGTCTCAAATCTGGTTTTCTGAACCGAAATCGAGAGGAGGAAGACCAAGAAGAAGGAAATAAAAGGAAAAATTAAAATTTGGAGGTGGCCGGGATTCAACCCAGGACCTCTAGCTAAAGTTTTATTGAAACACCCTCAACAATTAACAGATTTCCAACCTCCGTGTCCTTTTAATCTGTTCGCTAAATTTACGTGATTACCCTTAATTTTTCGTCTTATCTACGAAATTGTCTAACAGAAAAGAAAAAGTAAATTACGCCTGCGTTCTTTTTTGAGGGGTATTTTTGGAAGCGATTTTTTTTGTCAAATTGGAAAAAAAAGTCACCATATACAAAGTCCTCCCTCGCTTTGCTCGGTCGGCCTAATAAAAAAAGAAAAGAAGAAAGGATAACACTTTATATGTTTATTTATGCAATATCACGCAGAACTTCTAAAAGATATAAACGGTTACCACCAATCGACTTGGAGGAAGAAACTATAAAAGATATAAACGGTCTGACTACAGATATACAGAACTTCTAATTAGGATAGTGAATTGAAGTACATCAAACGGAAAAAATTTTGCACTCGCAATGCGAGTTCAAAAACGAATTCGCAGCATCACAGTCGTTGGATGTTGCAGATATGACATCACAGTCGTTGGATGTTGCAGATATGACATAAGTTCATAACTGTGGTTATTGGATGATGTCATATCTGCAACATCCAATGGATGTGATGCTGCGAATTCGCTATTTGAACTCGCACTGCGAGTTCAAAACTTTTTCCCAAACGTAATGATCAGAAAACACAAAACCACAGAACTTCTACCATCAATTTTCAGTGCACAGAACTCACATAAACTCTTCATTATTTCTACAGTTAGACCCATTTCACCACAAAGCAATATTTCTATGGCCACAAAACATTAAAAGCCAAACAATTAACATTAATCAAGCTGCATCTAACATATCTCATACCTACAATAGTTGGAGCAAGAGAAGCAATACCATGGAAGAAAACCATGGTTCTACCTCCAAAAAAGCAATAACGAAAATATTAATTAAGAAATAGTTTTTTTTTTTCTCTTAAGGACTACTACGAATTATCACCAGAGGAATTATCTTTGTATACCAAGACAAAAAAAAAACCTATAATTTTTCTAATTGATTTAAGAATTTAAAGCACCAGCAGAATTTAAGAATTTTTCAAAATTATTTTGTAAGTAAAATTCCAGTTTATCAATATAATACTGAGCAGAAATATGAAAGTGTATTGGAGTAACGTTAGTTGATGACGTTATTTAAAATACTAATTGAAAAGGTGACATTCTTAAAACGATAAAACACCCAAATAATGAATTCACTTATTTTTTTGTAGTACTACCATCGACCATTTTGAAAATTAGTCGTTGAGAAATTTAAATTGAATAGATAATGAGGTTTTATATTTAGCTTAAAGAATTTTTTAGTAAAATGTAAAAAAGTTTAAGAGGACACATTCAAATTCAAAGTATTGTCACTTCAAATTAATGCCTAATACACGAATTATGGATAACATAATACACGAATTATGATGAGAGCAGCACCACATCAACTATGCAGAATATTTCAAACGGTTAGGTATTATGATGAGAGCACCAACTCAATCATGCAGAATATTTCAACAAACAAAACAAAAGGAATCGACATTAAAACTATGTGATTGATTATATATACGCAACGCAACCTTAAATAAAATACTAGGTTAGTTAAATTACTGATTAGATAGGTTATAACTGCACATCAAAAAGATAAAATAGCTAAATTATAATATATTGGGAGTGGGTATAGATTCGAATAGCAACCATTTAAGTACAGAGAACTTTAGGTAATACATTAAGAGATACTATCTGAAAATCTTGGCTGTATAGGTCGATACGCATTTGTATCAATAGCTACTGAAACAAAATTTTAATGCATCAACTTTTCTTTGTGTTGATCTATATCAGACTGTCATGGACCCGACAGGCTACTAACACTGATAAATATTCGTACGTAGCATCACGGTGCTGTAAGCGAATAATAAACACTTGGTAGAAAGTGGAATACGTAATCAAAAATTTAGTTTCAAATCGATTATTATCATTTGTGTTATTAATTTCGTGGTTGTAAACACTTAAAAATTTAGTGGCGAGAGTGTAAGATTAACTTGTCACCGGATGACACAAAAGGTTAAGTCTTGTACACAATTATACAAATACGCAAGAAACAAAACAAAAAAGATCACACTTTATAATTTATATGTTTATTTAGTACACAATCACCTTTGCACTACCATGCATTATATGTTTAGCACACAATCAATCACTCGTCCAATATCATGCATTACACACAATCACTCATGCAATTTCATGCATATAAATTTAGCACAAACTCTTATTTTTTTCTTAATCAGATTTCTTAACCACATGCCTGATGGGTACCAGCTCAAGTGGATATCTACTTCCTAGGCCTGCTAACTCTTCCTTGTTGAAGTCGTCCGTCTTCAATCCTTTTGGCAATTCCCAATCGAAAGTGCACAATACATTGGCGAGGCCGAGCTCTACTAACACAGTTGCCATGTTCATACCAGGGCAAATCCTTCGACCTCCCCGAAAGGCGTGTATTCAAAATCCTGACTTCCAGCGAAGTCAATGGAGCTATCCTTAAACCTCTCTGGAAAGAATTCTTCTGGATTTTGCCAATACTCAGGATTTCTTCCCATTGCCCATGTATTTATTAGGACCCATGTCTTGGGGTATATGTCGTAACCACCAATTTTACCGTGTTTCGTGGTTTCTCTTAAAAATAATGAAGCTATTGGATGCAACCTTAGAGTTTCCTTAACAACCATTTTCAAGTATTGGAGATTATCAAGGTCTGATTCTTCTACCTTTCCTTTCGGCCCGACATGACTTCTAATCTCTTCTTGAACTTTCTTCATTTCTTTGGGATTTCTAACCAGTTCTGTCATTGCCCAATTCATTATTACAGCTGTTGAGTCCACTCCACCAAGATATACATTCTGATAATTTTTAAACAAAATATCATAAAAATGTAATTTAATTCATAAGGTTGAGCTAAAAATCTAGAAACCAAGAATGAAAAAAACAAACAAACAAACACTCTTGTACCTAATTAATTAGAGAGAAAAAGAAATTACCACGACAATTGCTTTGATATGGTCGTCAGTGAGACGAATTGTACTCGTTTGAGCCTTCTTTAGTTTAAGCAAAACGTCTATGATATCTTCGTGCTGCAGTTTCACTCGCTCCGAGTTGTCATGCTCGTCAATGATTTGTTGTAAGAAATTGTCCAAATCATGGAAAGTTTTTTCTATTTTACCATGGAATCCAGTGATCCTATCAATAATCCAACTTACCTTTGGAAAGAAGTCGGATGCAGACAAACTAGTCACAGCAGAGACTTCACGAAGAAGTTCTGCAAGTCTCCCATTATCAAATCTATTCGTAGGTTGACCGAGTGTGCTAGAAAAAACAACTCTACAGATTATGTTATCTGTAAAGGTTGTTAACATTTCGAAAACGTTAACAGGAGTAGTGTTTGAAGAAGATGATGATATGGAATCAATCAAAACATCAACTTGCTCAGCCCTGACTGCCTTGAATGACTGCACCCTTTTCGCACTCAAAAGTCCTAGGACGCACACTTTTCGAATTTCTCTCCAATACTCTCCATAAGGTGCAAAAACCATATCTACATAATTATATGAAAGGCGTTTTCGCCTAGCAAGTCGAAGTCTATTACAAAACTCAGCATCTTGTGTTTTCAAGACTTGTTCCGAAGCTTCAACAGATGAGATTACGACTGTTGGTACACGACCATATTGGAGATACATGACTGGACCATATATTTTAGATAGTGCTGCCATTGCTTTATAAGGCTTTTTATAAGTTGATGTAAATTACCAATGATTGGAAGTTTCGGAGGACCAGGTGGAAAGTTGGGTTTGGTTTGCCGACCATTGTTTCTGCTTTTGATTGTAATGAGAAAATATAGAGGAATAAGAATAAGAGGGAAGAGTGGGAGGAAATCGTAAGAAAAAATTTCCATGCTAGTAGCTTAAATGAAATGAGACTATTATTTCCTTTGCTGTAAAATGCTGGTGTATTAAGAAGAAACTAAGATGAGGTTCTTCTTATGGATGAACAAGGATAATGGTGCTACTAAGCCAGGTATTCATTTATATAGATAATTTCTGAAGATTCTGCTAAAAACCAAGTCTACAAACCAATCCAAACTACATATTATTAAAACTTCAATAATTAATGGGGACATTTTTTTTTCGATTTTTTTTATCTTTATTTTGTTTTTTAATTATTTCGTTGACTAGCTTGTAGCGTAAGTAATTAACGTCACCAAGCTGCCCTTTGAAAAACAAAAATGTGGGTTTGCCGATGTTGCCCGCCTATGTATCATAATTTGGGGTTGGCCCCCCTAAAATCTGGAGTTGCCCGATTGACTGCCATTTTTCCAACATTGAAGTTTTAACTGGTCTAAGCATATGCAAAATGAATTAATAAGACACGGCCTCGCTTTTAGATGTGTAATTAATCCATTGACAATCAATTTGCTAAAGTCTAACGCCTTCATGTGCGGCAGAGCGAGACAGCATACAGAAAATAAATAAATAAATAACATAATAGAAATACAAGGGATCATTAGGATCATTAGTGGCCAGAGGAAAATATAAAAAAAGAGCCGAAAAGTAAAACCCCAAAACCACCGAAACAGCACAAAAAAGATTACCTAAGAAACCAATACACAAAATTGATCAAAAAGACCAAAATCAACAATTTCCGGGTGAAAAAGACACTTAGGTTTTGATACTGTTTAAATGGACAAAAATTTAAAAATAGGCAGGATGTATTCCAGTTTCATCCTGTCCATTTTCAAATATTTTTTTCTTATTTTTATTTTACACAGGATGCATCCAGTTTCATCCTTGCTATTTTTTAAGTATAAGCCAGGATGAAATCCAGTTTCATCCTTGCTATTTTTTTTTGGCTATTTCACCCGTACTTTTTTTTACTCGTCCATTTGAACCGTGTTTTAATTTTTTTTGGACAAATGACCCATTTTCTCAAACCAATAATTACATTAGTAAATGTAAGGTGTTCCGTCCGGTGATAATTGAGCCGATCGAGCGAAGCGAGGGAGGATTTTATATGGCCATTTTCTTTATAAAATATAAGTAATCAATTGACATAAAAAGATTGGATTTCTTTTAGGTAGTCACTTCTTTTTGGTGTGCACCTGAAAATCCGAAAATACCCCTCCCTTTTAGTTCAATTATTATAACTCCTTATTATCATATCTTTTTAGGGATAATTGGAAAGTAAACTTTAATATAACATACTCCCTCTGTCCCATTGTTAGATGACATATTTGTTTTTAGATTTTTTCTCATTAATAGTTGATTTTATATCATTTGATACTCATGTTTATATTCGTTACGTAGGTGTTTTAAAATGCTTTTCGATGATATAAAATTTACGAATATCCGTTGTATAGTTTGACAGATAAATCATTTCTAAATAATACTACTAGGTCAACTAATAGTGGGACGGAGGTAGTATCTAAAAATTCGTTCCTTGGAATTTTACAAATTTTATCTCGTTGGAGAGGTTATACAAAAATCTACGAAACGAGTACAAACAACAATATCAAATTTAAAGTTTTTACGAAAATTTTGGAGGTATTAATCATTTTAGGCACAATTTTAGAAAATTAAATGTATATCTATTATGCAAACCACCACAAAGGATACAAAATATTTTATGTAGCCATATTTTGGTTTATGCATCGACTAATTTTCCGTTGCAACTAATAAAACGATGTACTCACTCCGTTTCAAGAAAAGTGATACTTTCACTTGAGGAAAAATTCTCGAAAATTGAATGCATAACCATTATGCAAACTACCCCAAATGATGCATAACACATAATGCAACCATATTTTGGTTTATGGATCGACTAATTTTCTGTTTCTGGAAAAGTGAAACGAAGTGAAAGTATCACTTTTTATGAAACAGAGCGAAGTATCACTTTTTCTAAAACAAAGCGAAAATATCACTTTTTCTGAAACAGGGTGAAAGTAGTCGGAGAAAAAACCACATCTTCATATTCTTCTTCGGTCGACCCTCCCACCATGGCAATACAGTTGTACTAGTAGTAAAAGGTGTTTCATATGGTAAAAGCCACTTTAATTAATTGTTCCAGTAGTAAATCATCGGGTGATGATACTAAATTATCAGTGACCTGAATTCAAAAATCGTGAACACCAATTTCTTTACCAATAAGAAAATCTAAAAGATTAAAATAAATTCAACACCTATTATCTGTTAGGATTAAAGAAAATAAAAATAAAAAGCCTGAATTCCCTTGAAGCATGGCCACGAGCAGGCCTTTGCCTAAGTAAGGATATATTGTATACAGAAATTCTACTCTATATCTCCATGCCCATTTTCGAGATAAAGATATACTATTTTTTATACTTAGCCAACTTGGGGGTATACCAAGACTATTTGGAGCACCCAAATTTTGTTCCCAATCATAATAGTGAGCTAGGAGGTGTCTAATGTGTATGAAGTTACCTAATTACCCTTTCCCTAATAATAACCGAAACTATTCCCTTTTTGATCTAAACCTTACTCTTTTCCTCCTTCTTCGTCAATTTAGTGACCAATTCCTTTTTCCTTCTCAATGTTTCATTGTTTTAGTATGAAAAAGAAATTTTCGATTAATATTTTCTTATTGTTGATTAATTCTTTCAAACTCTATCTAGTACTTTGTTTTGTTGTTTGAATGACATATTAAGTCGGAAAAATCGAATTTGTTGAATTGCAGTTACACGATCGTCAAAGTATCTCTTTGCCGAGCATGACGAATTTTCATATTATGTTTAGTTGTCAAGGTTGTAGGATGAATAGCGTGACGAATTTTCAAAGAGTTTTATTTCTGAAAGTAACATTTACAGGGTCGTCATGGTCTTCATCCCTAAACCTTGACGGCTAGTGATGTAGTATGAATAGTGATTATATTTGGAAAAGATAAACCTTGACGATTAATAATTCCCGAAACAAGTTTTCATGTAACAAATTTTGTTGTTGGTCATCATGGTTTTGTAAAATAAGACGACGATTAATATACAATCGTCGGTTTGTTTCATTTTCGAACAAGATGACTGTAAATGCGAACAACTATTTTTGGTCGGCATGTTTAGTTTCTTTTCGAGCGTGCCGACTAAGTTTGGTCGGCATGCTTCGTACGCCGATTATTCATGACTGAGCTCTTAAGGCACTTAGTCGGCTTTCTTTTTTTTAGTCGAGCATGTCGATTTTCATACTCTGAAAGTGTTGATTTTTTCTGAAATTTGGAAAATGAAACCATTAAACTATTGTGCAGTTCCCTTATTAGAAGTGTTCCGTTATAAAAAAAGTCTCAAAATAAAAATTTTATTTCTCAAAAATCTTACAACGAATTTCATAATTTCAATCTAACCAAAACAAAATTTTATAACTTTTAGTTCAACTAATTAATCTAACAAGATTAATTTAACCGAACAGATTGATTAGTGTTAATTACATAAGGGCAGTTTAGCCATTTTCAAAAAATATGACTAAGGGGATTTGGATTTAACTTCCTAATTAATGACTCTATTTTGTCTTATTAAGTATACCCCAATTAGTCTGGGTATACTCCAATAACGCCAGTTTTTTAATGGCTTTCTTATTATATTTCCAATATGGAGTTGGAGAAGCTTAACCAGACTGTACTTTTGAGATAGGTTATGAAGTGAACGATGAGGGTGTGGGCCAAGTTGACGGTAGTTATCAACGATATGTATAGATGATTGTCTTTTCCTTTTAAAAGATATTATTCCTCTTAGGTTCATTCATCTTAAGAGAGATCATAATAGTTTAGCAGATATAGCTGCAAAACACAGTAGATCATTGAGAATCTCAGGAGAATGGGATGTCAACAATCACCCATATTTTCTCCCTCGGGCTGTAATCTCTCATTAATATCAATGAATTTTATTTTCCTAGCAAAAAAAAAAAACAACGATATGTATAGCCTAGGAGGACTAGGAGGAAAGGATGGTTTTTGTTTTTTGTTTTGTTTTCCCCCTTTTTCTCTTTCTTTGCATGAAACATCTCCTTTCGGTAGGTTGGACGAACAAGAATAAGATGAACAAATTGGGTATTTATCCAACCCCGTTCATCGGATATGTATATACCCAAAAGACAAAAGGGATGTGCAGGGATTTGAGTGGGCAGTAGCTGAAACAGGATTCAGGGTTCTCTCTTTCGGGTTATTCGATTAGATACTTGGGTTACCCATTTCCTAACACTTAATCTTTAAAAATGCTTTATCGGGTAACTTCGAATATGAAACAAAAGAATATTTAATTAGGCTCGTGCGGATGGGATTAGGATAAACAAGACCATGGTTCTGCTCCTAGTTAGCAATTCAGGGTACATGAAATGTTCTGGAGGAAAAACGTACGGTATTTTTCATTTCGATAGAATGTAAAATTAGGTCCACTATTTGTTGGGTGCAATATCATAATAAGAAAAAATCAAATAACCAAAAGTTATTGATACTTGGCTCCTTTATAATGGAAGTGATCGATTTGACGAAACGACGAGCTCCCCAGATCTCCGCAACAGCAACAAGGAAAAGCTTTGGAAAAACAGAGTGAGTCACGTGTTCAACACGCTGTCCTTCAGACATTAGCGGTCGGCTACACTCAAGAGTGATGCTATAGCCCTCACAGGACGGATATCTTCAGGATAAAACGCCCTACTACACCTACTACTAGCATATGTAGTAGATGCTCAACTTGAGCTTGGCAACTCCGAAAAACTCCGAAACAAAACCTTAAGGAAAAACGCGAACGCTTAAGAAAACAATATACAAATATTTTCCTTGGGGGTCCTCTAAAATATAGAGAAACCCATTTCCCATAGATTTTACAAAAGTAGTGAATTTATTTATTTAATTGACAAATACAACTCCCCGATGTGGACTAAAATTTTTATATAATCTCTTAAAACAACTTAAAAGTGGAAACTCCACGGTGTGGGACTAATAAGTTTTTCATTCACAAAAAAAAAAAAAAAAGTTATAGTTTTTATTAAAACTTTAAAAATCATATTTTATTAATCGTTTTCCAACACTATTCGGCCAACGATTTGTGATTCAAATATAATTTAGGACGATACACGTTTATAATTCGTTTCGAGAATGGTAACTTGGTAAGGCCGTTGAGTTCGGTTTTACTAGAAATTCGCAAATCAAAATTAGGGTTATAAAAGTACTAGTGATAAGTACGGATTCGGATGATACAGATGGACTCGCCAATTATACATGTATAATTCACGAATTTACGAACTAGGGTTCCGCTTGGTGAGTGAGAACTGTGTTCCGTAGTGCTTGCCTACTCGACTGAATATAGAAATGTCTAATTGAAATATTATATTCATATATTTATTTTGATTTAGCAAAATCATGGTTCCCAATTCCAAACGTTGTACATGAATGTATGATGATTTTAGTGTTCTTGTATATTTTTTGTTTTGACAACGACACGGTGATGGGCTTTTATTATAGAGAAAATGGGTCATTTGTCCAAAAAAATTTAAAACACGGTTCAAATGGACGAGTAAAAAAAAGTACGGTGAAATAGCCAAAAAAAATAGCAAGGATGAAACTGGATTCATCCTGGCTTATACTTAAAAAATAGCAAGGATGAAACTGGATGCATCTGTGTAAAATAAAAATAAGAAAAAAATATTTGAGAATGGACAGATGAAACCGGTTTACATCCTCGCCTATTTTTAAATTTTTGTCCATTTAAACAAGATCTTTTTAATTTTTGGCTATTTAAACAGTATTAAAACCTAAGTGTTTTTTTCACCCAGGAATTGTTGATTTTGGTCTTTTTGACCAATTTTGTGTTTATTATACTTCCCAGGTCTCATTATTAATTGACCTAGAAATGATTCAGAAATGATTTATCTTTCAAACTATACTACGAATATTCGTAAATTTTATATTATTGAAAAGCATTTTAAAACGTCAATGTAACTAATATAAATATGAGTATCAAATGATATAAAATCAACTATTAATGGGACAAAATCTAAAAATAAATAGGTCAATTAATAATGGGACGGAAGGAGTATATGATTGTTAAAGTTAGCCGAGAATGCATGACAGCAGGTATTTTGTATTCAACAGCGGACTTCGATATCTTATTAACCGTCAAAAGATGCGTCTGACGCAAGCATCAAGCATGTTATTCAAGATATGTTTCTTATTGTGCTATTTGAGGGTTGCAATAAAAATCTCCTCTATTTGGAGGTGTGATTACTTAAACTGTGGGTACTAGAACACACCCTAACGCTAACCGGTATTTAATTCCATCACTGCTATTTCTTTCGTATGTACCTGTGTGTATCCTATGTAAATTCTAGCGGGCAAGGGTCAGAACGCCCGTTCAAGACGCCAACTGCCAGCCTAAAGTGGTGACCGTAGCTGCAATTATGGTCTCCAATGTTGGTCAACTTATCCCGTAAAACCCGTGGAAGATTCGAAAATAATCTGGTCATAGGTTGGATAAGTAGAATGAGCGGAGACGTCGCAGTAGAGCCTTATCCAGGGACTCGATTAACCTTTAAAAGGAAAACGAAAATCCTAAGAAAGGTAAGCCGTCAAACCCTAAAAATTTCTGTAAAAAACTCTATGCTAACTTGAGCGTCGGAGGGTTTTCTTTTGCAGGTACCCATCCCAGTCTTCTGGAGGAGAAGATGGAGCATCACCATCAATTGAGATTGTTTGTGGTGAAGATCATTTTTTGCCAAACAGTACCATTTTCTGTTTTTAATAAAGTCTTGCGGATGCCATAACTTCTTGATATTTTCCAATCGGCTTCATACGAATCCTACCCCAAGAGAATCCCTCAAAATCATCTCAAGAGGTGGATTGGGTGACCATCTCAAGAACACCAAAAAAAAAATATCAACTCCTTTAAAGCCCTAAGCCATGTGAGGCCATGCGTCGCACGGTGAGAATACCCACCCTTGGGTGAGCGTCCCCGCCCCCTTGAAAATTCTCCATTCCACTTTTCCTCAAATTATATGAATGTAACACTAAATACCGGTTTATAATTAAAAAAACGAAAAAACAATCTTCCGAGAAACATAAAACGAAAGAAAAAATACAATGCGTTTTCTCTTACGAAACAAAGAGAAACAACGCAAAAAGAAAAACAAAAACCAACGTGAGAAAAAAAAAGAGAGAAAAAACCCTAAAACCAAACTGGTGGCATAACCATCATGATTAAGAGAAAGAAACACAATGCGTTTTCTCTTACGAAACAAAGAGAAACAGGAAGAAAATCCAAATCCTTTTTCTCTTCCTCCCTGTTTTCAATCTTTTTTTCTCTTTTCTCCCTTTTCTCAAAATCATCTCAAGAGGTGGATTGGGTGACCATCTCAAGAACACCAAAAAAAAAAAAAAAAAAAAATCTATCCTTAATCACTAATGTGTATATACAATATGTAACATTTACGTAAGATTGGGTGACATAAGAGAGAGGTGTTACGCTGAGAGCAGCACCAAATCATACATATGGACAACCTTGAACAATTCGAAAATAAATGTCAAGTTCCCCGTTTTAATAAGCACCGAAAAAAATAAAATGTCTCCACTAATTAAGAGAAGTTTTGAACAGGCGTTTTGGTCTGATACCCAAAATATGTTTCATATTCTTGCCAGCTCCGAACATATAAAGCAGACTGACCTCCATGATTCAAAAAATTTCTTTTTTTTACTCCACCCCGTATCTAACATTTACCGGCCAAATGGGTGTTAAATGATGCATATGCTTACATGTACCGTACGAATATCGATTCTACTACTTCTTTTTTCGCCTTCCAATCAATCCTATCAATATGACATCCCCAAATTCTCAAAATAGAATCTGACAGTAGCCTGGAGGCTTTTTTTTTTGGAATATTTTGATTTTGGGTCACAATTTGCGTTTGGGTCACCAGAAAATTTTAATTAGAGTTTGGGTCACAAGACCGTTGTTAACCGATACCAAAATAATTTTAATTTTAATTAATTTATATTTAGTTAACGGTGTCAGTTATTGCTAGCATGTGACTCGCACATGTTACTAAAAATTTGTGCAGCTATTTCTCTGATGACTTTTCGCAAACAGTTAATGTGAGCAAACGGATGAGATTACAATCTTTATACAGTAACCCTTTTTTCAGAAAAAGTACAAAAAAACATTACTATGGAACACCATGATCATCCATGATTACTATTAAGACCCTGGGTTTAATCTTTATACAATATTATCCCTTCTCAATTAATTTCTTAAGACACATTAGAAGCCCAATTTCAAACACCCACAAAATCTCTTTCAATTCGTCTTCGTATCTCATATCCAACAAAACCCAAACCTTTCTTCACCATATATATCTTCTTCTTTGATTCAGATTCCAACAAATTAAACATTAAATCCAAAAACCAAACCCATCCAATTGACTGCTAATACCCTGTGAGAAAAAACAGAAATGTTAAAGAAGAAGATTCAACAAGAAGATCATTAAACAAAAGGACTCGATGCTGTAGCAGCGATTGGTAGTAAATAAATCAAAACATAATAGATTAATTGGTGAACTTCAATTGGTAATTTTCATATTTAACCTCATTTTGATAAAGCAAGATTGCTACTTCTTGTAGCTTCCAGTAGCACAAAATCACAAATTACAGGCGAACAAAGAAGATCTGTATATGACCTTTAGGGATCACCGACGGCACCACCAGCTTATCCTTATGCCTGTTCTAAACTTCAGTTGTTCTTATGAACCTTACACCCGTCGCAAAGAAGTAGTAGTTAAATAGTTGGGAAATTTTAGCCGACCACGTGCCCAAATCCGTCCGGTTCAGTTAGTAATCTATGTAATTGTTAAGGATATTATGGTCAATTAACTATATAACTGATATTCTTAACTGTTAAGACCCTCAAACATAATCTTGTGACCCAAACTCTAATTAAAAATTTTCTTTGACCCAAACGCAACTTTGGTCACTTTTATATGACCCAAAGTCAAAATATCCTCTTTTTTTTTTTTATCAGTAAATTAAAAAAAAAAAATTGATGAGAAGAGAAATGGTATTAGAAAGGAGGATTTACACAGTCTACCAATGGTAGACTAGAAAAAACAACAGAAACCTAAAGGAAATTACAAGAAAACAGATTCCCAGTTGTGCATTGAATAGAAAAAGTTAATACGCACTCTCTTCCCATGGGCAGTTGCCCAAGACAAAACTAACGTTTTTGCATCATCAACTAGTTCACTGTCATACTTAAAACTATACTTATATTCAAAAGTTCTCAGTTTCGCTCTCTCCGTGAGAACCCAAATTATCATTGGAGGTATTAAATCCCATAATACTTTTGCGGAAGGTGATAGTGTATTACACGACCAAGCATGAGCCAAAGACAAAGTTTCCGGAAAGCACCAAGCCCACGTTTTTGCAGGTGTCATAGCCATCCAAAGCTTGTATGCAACCTTACAATGGAGAAGGATATGATCTTGTGACTCTGAATTGTCATCACAAAGAATGGAAGAACTATATATATCGATACCCTTGTACTGCAACATATCTGGGAGTTCAGTTTACCATGCACAACACACCAGACCGAAAATTAATTTTAGGAGGAACTTCATTCTTCCGAACGAACCTGTAAGGGAAATCGAAACGCCATTATCGCTCGTCGATCAGTAAATCATATAAAGTTTTTACCGTGAATATCCCGTTAGAAGATAAATCCCATCGCCCGGGTATCTCGCGAGTATCCCTTGCAGGTGGATTTGACCCTATGATTAACATAAATTCCGCATATTGATCAGCTTTTGCATCTGTTCGTGGTCTTTTAAACACAAAACTCCGAGAGCCATCAAAGTTAATGTGATCTTCAATTGAACCAAATTGTTGCATGTCCGGTTTGTAAATGGCATTGAAACCAATTGCAAGACAAGCATTACCATCCTACTTGTCATGCCAGAAGGATATTAGATTACCAGAATGAACTGAAAGAGAAGAATTGGCTGTGACAAGAGATCTAGTTTCCGCAATATTTATCCAACAAGAAATACCGAAAGGCGTACTAACAGTACCAGGTACCCAATTTGAATATAACAACTGCCATATTTCTCTACCATCAGCTTGTACCAAACATGAGATTTCTCTATTCCAATACGCCAACACCATTTTGCGAGAAGAGCTTGGTTCATAACTTTCAGATTCAGAATGCCTAGGCCACCTTTTTCTTTACTAGCACAAACAGTAGGCCAGTTGATCAAGTGTGAACAACTACTTCCACTAGCCGAATAATCCCATAAATAGTTTCGCATTTTCTTCCCAAAATCTTGATGATTGCAATTGGAGCTTTAAATAATGAGAAATAGTACATATGCAGAGATGAAAGAAAGCATTTGAGAAGTGCAAGTTTGTGATGTAGGACAACCATTAGATTTATGATTAGTATTTTTCTTATTATTTCTAGAGTTTAATTAATTTAGAGTAGTATTTCATATTTTGAGAATTACTTATGTTTAGAAGTTATTTAATTCTAGAACGTTAATTATTTTAGGGATTTCTTATTTTTCAAGTTTGATTATTTTAGGAATGTTAGTTTTATTGTCTTCTCTATAAATAGGGGACAAGTCATTTGTATTAGCACACATTATTATAAACCAATATTGAGATTTCTCAACTATTGTCCTACTTTACTATCAAAATTCTTAATTCACGCTTCCGTTCTGCATTAGTTTGCCACCTCTAAATAGTGATTTTTGATTCCATATGGATAGACGAACATTAAATTTTTCTATTATTGGAACCCAAATAGCTTTAGAATAACTCTTGGCACCCAATGGCATACCTAGATACATAAATGGCACACCTTTTAATCACCTTTTAGAAGAACTCTATTAAGTTGAGGGACATCACCTATTGCAATCAACCTCGTTAACTTTTAATCCTGCAATGTATTCAAAACAATGAAGAATGGAAAAAAAAATTGTCAGCTCATCTTGTTCACTATCAACAAAGAATATAATGTCATCTGCATAATGCAAATGATTCATTACACTTCCATTGTCCACCATTGAGAAGCCATTGAAGAGTTTAGCATTTGCAGCTCTATCTATATATCTAGAGAAACCCTCTATGGCTATATTAAAAAGAAAAGGCGACAAAGGGCAGCCTTGCCTTACTCCCCTGGAACTGCTGAAGAATCCAAAAGCAGAGCCATTTATAAGAACAGAGAAAGTGGTTGTAGAGTAGCAGAATCTAACCCAATTACACCACCTCCTACTGAAGCCCATTTTCTACATCATGAACTCTAAGTAACTCCAATTAACTCTGTCAAAAGCCTTCTCTAGATCAATCTTGCATATAATGCCAGGTTTATTCGATTTAATCCTTGAGTCCACTAACTCATTAGCAATTAAGATGCCATCACCAATTTGTCTTCCCTCTATATATGCACACTGAACTGGAGATATGAGTTTTTCCATGACTAACTTTAATCTGGAAGCTAGAACTTTGGCTAAATTCTTGTACACACTAGTAAGAAGACAAATAGGTCTGCAATCCTTGATTGTCTCAACATGATCTTTCTTAGGCACAAGAGTGATAAAAGTACTGTTGTGCTTAGTATCAATGTGACTGCTGTCACAAAACTCCCTCACAATACCCATGACGTCCTCTGTGATAAAGCTCGAACATTTTTGAACGAACATGATGGGAAATCCATCAGGTCCAGGTGCGTTGTCTTGTCCCAAATCTTTTATAAAATCTTTTAAAAAATTTATAGATGAAATGATTGAGTACATGAATTATGGACTAACCAAAACTGACCGAAGTAACAACCCCAAAAGATACAAGGCTAAACTTAAGAACTTCCCACATAACCAACACAAACCGCCTCCAAAAAGCAAGGTAGACAACAAAAACGAAAAACAACCTAACAAACCCCTATAAACTTCAAACAACAAGCTCATGGTGGTTGAAAAAAACTTCCATCCAACTAATAGCAAATTGTTCCATTGAAATGCCTCGAAACACACCCCTACTATGTAGCCAGTAGGCCACAGTGAGCTTAACAGAGTCGATGATACCGTCTTCATCCTTACTAGTATTCTGAAAAGCTCTCATGTTTCTATCATCCGAAAGATACCATAAAATCGCAGCAAGAAGAACTTTTAAAACAATTGATTTCCTTGTAGAATTAGCACGAAGAGTCCAAGAACTGATAATAGTTAACAAGTTCGGTGGAGTTACCCATTTCAGCGACCACTCCTTAAGAAAAAAACACCAAACTGCCCACGCTAACTTGCAATGAATGAGAAGATGATTAGCGGACTCGCCATCTTGTACACACAGATAACAATGATTTACTCACTCTTCATGCCATCCTCTTCTACACATTAGGTCTTGCGTAAAAAAATTTTCTTAACCTGCAGCCCACATAAAAAAACTTGCTTTTGTTGGCCAGGTTACACGACCAAATCCTCTTTTTAGGGATAAATCTTGGAGGATGAGGAGTTAATTTGTGGAGCCAATTGTAACATGACTTTACTGAAAAGATTCCATTAGCCTTTTCACCAGACCAAATTCTCTTATCTGAAACCATTGTAGTGCTATTATATTGAAAGTTGTCAAGTAAAAGGAGTAAAGAAGTCAATTCTGTAATGAACCCATCGTAAACTCTACTAGAAATATCTAAATTCCGACTAACCATGCCATTTTCAAAAATTCTAACCTCTGCAACCACTGCGCTTTTCGATCCAGAAATTGCATAAGTTGCTGGAAAATGAACTCTCAAAGGAATATTGGAGATCCATCTATCACTCCAAAAACTAGTGTGGTTTCCATCACCTACCTGCATCATGCAATTGGACTTAAAGTCCTCATCAAACTTGCAAACTCCTTTCCAAATACTATAGCCATAAGATGATTTTGGCGTCTTTTTAACCACCCTCACCATATTTCTCTCGCCACAATTGTCCTCCAAAGAGCCGTTTTTTCACATCCGAAATGCCATAGCGCCCACTTCTTGATAAGTGCAGTATTCATCTTTTTTAGATTCTTTACCCCTGCACCTCTTTATCTTTATCACATGTAACCACTTCCCATTTAAATAAATGAGTTTTATGATTTCCCTCGTTGTCATTCCATAGAAAATTCCTAAAAAGTTATTCTAGTTTCTCAATTACAGTAGCCTGAAGGCTTCTATATATGATTATCCGTGCCTATTTCGATGGTTTAATTATCAGGCATTTGATTAACTATTCTAGTTAAATTTCTAGCTATCCAACATCATTATTCGCTCACTGATTTTTTTCCATATTATTAGACGTATATATCTGCCATCACTGACGTGTGCGGCCACAGCATACCAATACTTCAATACAAAGCTGAGTCTTAGTCTGTTGCTACACTTACGTAGAAATCTGTTGTATAGTCCTGGTCTAATGTTGTAACTGCGTCGTACATACCTAGTCTTGAGTCCTGTAAACTCGTCAATATAGTTGTAGATTCATTCCTTTCCTCCTCTTGTAACAAGTATAAATACTTAATGAAAAAGCATCAGTCGACACAATTGTGTGAGACTCCAAAACTCTGTTTCTTAGAATCTTTGATGGTATCATCTTGATCCATCCTAGGACCTAATTCACCTTCCGCAAAGTTTTTCCTCTTCCTCTGTATTCTCACAATGGTTGAATCAAATTCTCAAACACCACCTGCAAGTCCTAATCATGTAAACCCACCTGAAACCCAAGCCATTCCAACCTCAGGAAACCCTAGAATTTCTGATCCGTATGTTATACATCCCAGTGATAATCCAGCAACTGTGTTATTTTCTCCATTGCTGCAGGGAGACAATTATGGATCCTAGGTACGAGGAATCACCAAGGCTCTCAACGCCAAAGGTAAGCTTGGATTCGTAGATGGTTCTCTTCCCCCTCCTACTGATGAACTCGCCTATCAGTGCTGGAAGAGGTGTGACGATCTGGTGGGAAGTTGGCTTCTCAATTCATGCCAACCTGATATACGGGCAAGCTGTTTATATGCTCCTTCCTCTCATGCAATATGGAAGGATCTGCAAGTGAGGTTTTGTATCTCTAACGCACCTATTTTGTTTCGATTGAAATCTGCAATAGCTGCCATACGTCAAGAATCGATGTCAGTGTCTTTGTATTACACTAAAATCAAGACACTGTGGGATCAATATGATTCGCTTATTGCTGTTACTGGGGTATGCATCTGTGATGCTGGGAAGTCATTGCTTGAACGCCTAGAACGTGACAGGGCCATGGAATTTCTTCAAGGACTGCACGATCGTTTCTCTAACCTCAGAAGTCAGATTTTGCTCATGGACCCATTTCCTACAGCCTTGCGTATCTTCAATATGGTGCAACAAGAAGAAGAACAGCAGCACATTACTTCTAGCCCTCTTCCAAGCATTGAATCTGCTGCTCTGAATACTAATCGTTATGCTGCACCATCCGCAAGTACTCGTCCTACTGCCAGCCATAACAAACGGCCTCGACCACACTGTGATTTTTGCAACCGCCATGGGCATGTTCGTGATAGATGCTACCATTTACACGGCTTTCCTACGCCATCTGCTTCACAACCAGTTGCCGCAAACACTACTGCTGTCACTTCAGAGCCCCATACTGCTCATTCCCCTGCGGCTCCTGTGTTTTCAGCTGAACAATATTCTCGCCTGTTGGCTCTCATCAATCCTCAAACTGAGGATACTCCAATGGAACCACGTGTGAATTTCACCGGTAAGTTACTTAATACCTTTTTCTTTGAACCATGGTTTGTTGATAGTGGTGCTACTCACCACATTTGTAATTCGTTATCCTATTTTACTTCCTATTCTCCTGTTAAATCATTGATCCAAATGCAACTTCCTGACGGGACTCTCTCTACTGTCAAACATATTGGTGAAGTGGTTTTCTCACCAACTTTGAAATTGTCTAATGTTCATCATATTCCAAATTTTAAGTTCAATCTTTTATCTGTGAGCCAATTAACTCGCTCTTTGAATTGTGTTGTTATTCTTACCCACGATTCTTTCACTTTTCAGGACCTGCTCACGACCAAAGTGATTGGTCGGGGTAAGCTTACTGCGGGTCTCTATCAGCTACGGATTTCTACACCTCCAACAGCATCACCTAGAATTCTTTTCAATAAGACGTCATTTGATATTTGGCACTGTCGCCTTGGACATCCTAGTTTAGATCGTTTTCGTTTTCTATGTAATTTGCATGACTATATTCAGTCTAATTTTTCTTCCACTTGTGATGTATGTCCGTTAGCTAAGCAGACACGATTATCTTTTAATAAAAATCGCATTTCTTCTAAACGTTGTTTTGAACTTATTCACTGTGACATATGGGGACCCTTTTCTACACCATCTGTCTCTGGTGCAAAGTACTTTCTCACCATTGTAGATGACTTTTCTCGCTGTACTTGGGTATATCTCATGCATACTAAGAGCGAAACCTGCAAGTTTATTAAATTTTTTACTAGACATGTTGTGACTCAATATTCTACACAACTTCATACTATATCTACAGGTTTCATGCTTACCTTTTCTGCCAATATTATAACGAATCCAATCAGACAATGGCACTGAATTTTTATCTCGAGAATTTCAGGCTTGGATTCATGATAATGGCATTCATCATCAGCGCAGTTGTGTTTATACTCCACAACAAAATGGAGTAGTCGAAAGGAAACACCGCCATCTACTGACCGTGGCTAGGGCTCTTCGTTTTCAGGCTAATTTGCCTATCACTTACTGGGGTGAATGTATCTTAACAGCCACCTATCTTATCAATAAAATGCCAACCCCAGTTCTCTCTAAACGTTCACCTCATGAGGTTTTATTAGGTACGAAACCAAACTACCGCAATCTTCGTATTTTTGGTTGTCTCTGTTATGCTCGTAATACTAAGATCACAAACAAATTTGATCCTCGAGCTCAACCAGGAGTATTTCTTGGTTATCCATATAACCATAAGGGTTACATCATTCTAGACATTTCTACGAAATCTACTTATGTATCTAGAGATGTTATATTTCATGAACATATATTTCCGTTTAAAGATGCACAGATTTCTAATCCTGATTTTTTACAACCTGTTATTCAGGAAGAATTTTACTATGACGATTCACCTCCTTCGTCAGAACTCCAATCGTCTCATCCTCCTTCTCAGACTATTCGATCTATTTCTGACGATTCACCTGTTTCATCACTGCCTTCGACGGATATATCCACTTCATCTCCAGGTGCAACAGATTCTTCGGCAGTTTCTTTGCCAACTACATACCCTGCTGTTGTTGAACCTACAGCTCCTACATCAACTGTTGATGAATCAACAGCTGTTTTACGTCGCTCCTCCAGAGAACATCACCGTCCCTCTCATCTAAAGGATTATGTATGTTCTGTTCAACAGAGTACGTCACGCACTCCTTATCCTCTTACTAATTATATCTCTTTTAATCAGTTTACTCCACAACACCGTGCTTTTCTTTCATCAGTTATCACCAATGATGAACCACGCACTTTTACTGAAGCTATTAAAATTCCAGACTGGCGTGATGCCATCATCCAGGAACATACGGCTTTAGTGGAGAATGACACATTTACTCCTACTACTCTACCACCTGGCAAACCGCTATCGGTACTGTAAATGGGTTTTTAAAACCAAATATCGACCAGATGGTACGATCGAACGACGTAAGGCGCGTCTTGTTGCTAAGGGTTATAATCAACAAGAAGGCATTGATTATCATGATACTTTTGCTCCAATGGCCAAGTTGGTAACTGTTCGTGTTCTTTTATCTATTGCGGCTATTAATAAATGGCCACTTCATCAACTTGATGTTAATAATGCCTTTTTACAGGGTGATCTCCTTGAAGATATTTACATGAAACTTCCTCCAGGCTTCCAGAAAAAGGGAGACACTCGTGTTTACAAACTCAATAAGTCTCTATATGGACTTAAGCAAGCCTCTCGCCAATGGTTTGCTAAATTTTCTTCAGCTCTACTTAATACAGGCTTCCATCAATCTCGTGCTGACTATTCTCTTTTCACTTTTCATTCGGGAACGATTTCTATTTACGTTTTAGTTTATGTTGATGACATTATTATTACCGGTAATAGTGATTCAAATTATTCAAGACTTGAAACATAAACTTGAGTCTCAATTTTCTCTCAAGGATCTTGGTCGTTTACAATATTTTTTAGGCATTGAGGTATCTCGTTCTCCAAAAGGTATTTTTCTATGTCGGGCGCAAATATATTCTTGATATAGTTAATGATTCTGGTCTTTTAGGCGCTAAAATTTCTCCATCTCCGATGGAACAACATCTTAAACTTCTACCAACTTCTGGTGATCCTTTAACTGATCCTAGTATTTATCGACGTCTCATAGGCCGTCTCCTTTTTCATCAAGTGACACGTCCTGATATCACTTACTCTGTAAACTATCTAAGTCAATTTATGCAACACCCATGTTCTAGCCACTTAGATGCTGCACATCGAGTAGTTCGTTACCTTAAAGGAACTGTTGGTCATGGAATTTTCCTTTCTGCCTCCAGCTCCCTCTCTCTAGCTGGTTATACTGATTCGGATTGGGCAGGTTGTCCAACCACTCGTCGATCCACGACAGGTTATTTTACTATGTTGGGAGATAGTCCAATTTCTTGGAAATCAAAGAAACAACCGACAGTCTCTCTTTCTTCCGCTGAAGCGGAATATAGAGCTCTTGCACGCCTAACTTCAGAGCTGCAATGGTTGCATTATTTATTTTGTGACCTACGTATTTCTATTCCAAAACCTATCCCTATTTATTGCGATAATCAAGCTGCTATTCATATTTCTGAAAATCCTGTTTTTCACAAAAGAACTAAACATATTGAAATTGATTGTTATTTCGTACGTGAAAAACTGTTATCTGGTCTCATCAAACCTACTTATCTTCCATCGGCATTGCAACTAGCTGATCTCTTCACAAAACCACTGGGTGTGGATCATTTTCGACGACTTGCTAGCAAGTTGGGTCTTCGTCCAGATTCTCCTCAGGCTCCAACTTGAGGGGGGGTATTAGACGTATATATCTTCCATCACTGACGTGTGCGGCCACAGCACACCAATACTTCAATACAAAGCTAAGTCTTAGTCTGTTGCTACACTTACGTAGAAATCTGTTGTATAGTCCTGGTCTAATGTTGTAACTGAGTCGTACATACCTAGTCTTGAGTCCTGTAAACTCGTCAATATAGTTGTAGATTCATTCCCTTCCTCCTCTTGTAACAAGTATAAATACTTAATGAAAAAGCATCAGTCGACACAATTGTGTGAGACTCCAAAACTCTGTTTCTTAGAATCTTTGACATATCCTCATGAGTCTCAGCATCTCCACTCAGTAAAGTAGGCGAGTAGAACATTCTCTAATGAAGCCGCAGCATTCGAACACTTCCTCCGAACACGATATCCAGAATTCATACATGGGACATGCAGTAATTGGTTATTCATTAGAATCTGAAGTGCATATAATTGTACTTGGCTCAGACATCGGCAGAAGAAATTAAATCATGTAGGAAAGAACTTGGAGATATAGTTGTTGGTCTCAGCCGATCAAATTTAAAAAAAAAAAAAAGTTGTTGGTCTCTAAGTGTGTACTCCTAGTTCCAACCAGAATAGGACACAGAGATTAAAAGAAGAAAAATAACACTTCATTTATCTGCCCCATGAGAAACACTGTGGTGACTAAATGACTGACTGCCCTCCTAACTAGCCTCAAATTAAGCATGGTGTAGAAGAAATTGTAAAGCCCAACTAGTTATAAGTGGGAGACACAGAGATCATATAATCTAAAAAGAAATAATCATTTGTAATAGTTTATGTTATCTATCAAAAAAAAGAAAAATTTGTTTATGTTAAGTGTTTTTTCTGATTGTCATCCGCAATTTTAGAGTTTCAAGCATAACATGCTTTAAACAATTAAGTCAAGTCTCTCCACTCGTTTTAAGCAATTAAGTCAGTCTCTCCACTAGTTTTGAGGTTGGCCCAACTGATTAGAGAAAGTGCGCATAATCTTAAAAAAAAAAAAAAAAAAAATTAGTGTGCAGTTCTGTCACTCGCATTCCCAACTTCACTATTAATAGACCTTATCAGTATCAGCTCTTCAACCTTATCAAATACAAACTTCATTTTCCTCTTTAAGAGTAGTTAAGAAATTTCCTCCTCTTCTTCTTCATTCTCTTCTTTGGGAAATCATGTCTGGCTGTGGAGAAATCATGTTGTGCAGCATTAGCTGTGGAGGGTAATTTCGTCTTAATTTGATCATTTCATTTTCTTTGTCAGATAAAATTTATTTTTTGTAATGGTGATGATGATGCTGACGGTGGTTTGGTTCATTATTAAATACAGGTGCAAGATGTACCCAGGCTTTGATGAGAGTTCAAACACTCGAAGCTTTATCGTTGGTGTTGCTCCTCGTGCATCGTAAGTGTATATATGATTTTAAAGATGGGTTTTTAATTAAATTGCATAGCTTTCGAGTTAGCGTCGTTAGAATATTGTTCATTGTGTGATGCATGCAGGTTTGGAGCCGGTATGAGGGCTGAAGGAGATGACGACGACGATGACAAGTCTACTATTTATCATGTTTAGGTCCATCATCAACTGACCGAGATGCAGAAAGACACTTATGAAGTACTGATATCTATATATGTCCTTGTTGTCTAGTTTCTCGATGCTTGCTGTGTGTAAAAATAAAGCTGGATATGCTTGTGGCAGTTCTTACAACCATAAACCCACTCCTTCGTGATGTTGTTGTTTAGTTTTGATTTTCTTTTCTTGTTTTCACAAGAAAAATAAAATTTGTGGCTTTTGTGCTATGTTTGGCTTTGGGTTTATTATCATCGGAAAATGGGTCATTTGTCCAAAAAAATTAAAACATGGTTCAAATGGACGAGTAAAAATTATTATGGGTGAAATGGACACAAAAAAAATAGCAAGGATGAAACTGGACTCATCCTGGCTTAAACTTAAAAAATAGCGAGGATGAAACTGGAAGCATCCTGATGTAAATTAAAAGTAAGAAAAAGAATTTGAAAATGGGTAGGATGAAACTTATTACATCCTGGCTATTTTTATATTTTTGTCCATTTAAACAGTATCAAAATCTAAATGTCTTTTTCACCCAGGAATTATTGATTTTGGTCTTTTTAACCAATTTTGTGTATTGTTATTCTTATTAATTAAAAATAGAGGGCTCTAATTATTCTTGTGTTAATTGTCTTAGTGATTATGAGGAGAGCGGAAATTGTAATCAGACTTTTTATCAAAACACCACTGTTTCCTTTTCTTTTCTGAAAGAAGCAAAATTAAATTGAAAAAAAAAAGAAAGAAAAATACCACCATACAACTAACTACACTCATTTGCTTCAAAAATTAAAAATAAAAAAGTCCAGTCATCAACAGAGATAAAACTCAATTTCCACGTAATTACATGCCAACATCGACCTGTAAGAAATCAAAATAAGGATGTGCACCGCTATTATAACGTAAGTATTGTACACCTGTAACGGTGTTGCGAACGTACAGTTAAATATTTGGTGTAAAGACGGTGATAATAAATTATTTAGGTTAAAATTCTGACATAAGTATGGTCTACCTACTTTTTGGTTGACGCCGTTACTAACCATTAAGTACTTGATGTAAACAAAGTGTAGCCCAAATTCAAATACTCCAACCAATAGAGTAATGCCAAGTGTCCTCACCATAACTTCTAAATTGGAAAATGCCTATCTCGACTAATAGGAAAAGAGGATTTCATCACTGTTCAATGTGAAAGCTTATTTTGTCAAGGCCTTTAAGGGGAAGATTTCCTTCCGTTGGTACGCAAAACTAATCACGAACAAGGTTATTTGGCTGGTATATGTATGAATTTAATCCGCATTATGAATAGCCTTTTAACTAAACTTGTGTGGAACATTATATGTTGGTTAGTAGACCGGACGGAGTATGCAAGATTTCATCAATCTGTACAAAACAGCGATGCGTATAAATTATTATTGTCGACATTACTGTATATATATTTGAAGTATACTATATGTCACGTATAAATTACTATTGTTGACATTATTGTATATATTGCGATGTATATGTCATTATTGAGTTCTCTGAATGTGTATTTACCTTACTGTAATGACAAGAGGATAGAGTTTTGGGATTAAACAAAGATGTAACATGGTGATGTCCAAGCTTGCTGACAATTGTACACCAAAGTCCCAAGTGACACACCACCACTCCGTAACACTACTGTCCATAAGTAATTATTGTTGACATGAGCTAGTAATTATTGTTGACATGAGCTCAAATATTAACGAGGTAACTGGCTCACTTCGACGTGGGAAAAGAGTTGGTTGAGTAGTGCGGTGGCGGAGCTGGAAAATAAAGCTGGGGTGGCTTGAAAAATAATTGGATTTATGGGCGGCTTAAGCCTATGTTTTAGTCATGATTTTTTTTTTTTTTTTGCCGAACTTAAACCCACGGTGAAAAAACGAGTTTTTCTGGACTTTGGGCAGGCTTAAGCCAGCCCAAGTCACAAGGTAGTTCCGCCACTTGAGTGTTATTCCATCTAACCTCCTAAATTAGAAGTGAAAGGGCACTTGGACGCCTGCGTTGGCGAATCTAGGAAATTCACTTGACCGGTGGTATCTTTTAAACCCAAAATGACTTGAACCTGAAGTCATGGACAGACTCATGGGAGTTGAAAGGTTGTTGTTGGTTGTTTACGTCCAAAACGCCAAATTACCCTCGATCTCAATGTAACGGTTTCAGTTTCAGAATCAAAAGCCTTATCGGAGAGGAGGGAGGTATGGAGCTCCAAGGCCATCAGTTTCAAACTCTATCGAAGAGATCCAAATAAAACATTAGCACTTTTGGATACCAAAGCAGAAGTCAGAAATATAATATCAGTTTTGTTTGGATACCAAAGCAGAACGAAAGCAAAATATATGTTTTATAAAAAAATTAATCCTTTTGTTTATAGAAGTCGTTCAAAAATTTATACCCGAACTAGTTTGTCGCTTTCGACTACTAAAATTCGAAAATCTAATTCTAAATGTGCATGGAACAACCTCTTATTAGTCTTGCCAATCAAATACTTTAGCCATAAGCGTTTAGCCATTTGGCATTTGTCTTGTTTGATGTATATAAATTCGTAACACAGATTTGTATATTATAAAAAATTGAACTTGAATTATTTGGGGCTCTAGGCTAACAAGAGTTTTAGGGCTTATGGCATGCACAGGGTAGTGAAGAAATATTTCTCCAGGCAAGAAGTGCTAAAAGGGCATTTTTACATGGGTATAATTAAGTGCTGTTGACAATGGAATAAATGTTAAGGGGCAGCCATGAGTGTGATGTCCATGCTGTCGTCCGAGTGGTATCATCTTGCTGGCGTCATCATGACAATATGTTGCTGACATCATCCATCCTCTTTTAATCCGCACTAGAGACACCTTAATATTTTTTTAGACTAATACATCAACCAAATCAGATTTTCCTTGACTAGAGGTAGAAACGTAAAGGGGAGTTTTTGACGTATTGGGTCGGTGGATTTAATAAAGGAATAAAAGTAAAGAAAAGAAGCAGCACCATGGAATTTCCGTGCGAACGGCGGAACTCATTTCACATGGACGATTGGTTCTTGTTCAACAATGGCCGGAATGACCAGACTACCGGACCCTTCAACAATGTTGAGCGTTAAAACCGTTGTGATTTAGCATCTGGGACATGCTCTTCTGGGTGGTCAGCCGTATCCATGGATTCTTGTTCATGAGTATGGGCCAGTCACCAGGGTCCACTTTGAAGACGGTCATACCCTCAGCATGCGAACTTGTTACACCATTGGCTAAGCAGGGACTACGCGTATGCTACTTTAACAGTCGTGAATACGTAAACCCTATTAGAGTAGTGTGCGCACTCCTTGCTCCGTAACCTTTGCGACACAGAATGTGTCAAACTTTATAATACAAAAAGTAGTTCATTATGAAGAAAGACCTAATACTCTAGTTTACCAGTTCATTATGTAGAATGAATTCATAGTATTAGGTCATTATACCAGTTCATTATGTAGAATGAACCAGTTCATATAGCTAGTTCATTTTGTTGAATGAACTTACATGATATTTTTTTTCAAACAATTCACTTTTTTAATTGAACTAGCTAGTATGGTAGTTCATTTTAAAGAATATAATAGTTCATTTTATAGTTAATTTTAAGCTAAAAATAAGGTAAAAATTAAAAGCTCCGAAACATAACAACAATGGTACTTGTTGGAAAACTTTCGTCAAGGCTTTCCGAATATATAAAATTTATCATTTTTGAACATGTGGTTCAAAAGATATTTCATTTTGAAGTTTTTATTTATTTAATTTTATTAAGAGAAAGAAAAAGAAGAAAAAAGAGTATTTCTGCCACTATTAAAAAACTATGACATCATTGACGACCTCATTCCACGTGGGTGTTGTCCACCGTAAGACTAAACAGTAATATTTAAGACCAAACAATAATATATATTTAAAAAAAAATGACCAAACACATAATTGACTTGGTCAACAGGACCAAACTAACTTAATTATATTTTTTCTAGGACTAAATGGTATTTCTTACATAATTAATTTTGACTGGTAAAAACCGATCAATGATGGTTTAATTGGTTTTGGTTGATTGTTAATTACAACTGCTAGATGTACCGAGACTTTGATGAGAGCTCTGCGTTTATCTTTGAGTCTATGTTAAGAGTCTTTCTACTTGCCATCCATATTTTTAGGAACCCTAATTTGGGGCATACAAAAAAATTTGGGGGCATATAGAATAAGACAAAAAAAAGGGTGCTAATAGTATTTTTAGGGTGGCCCTTATCCCCCTCTTTTCAAAAATGCGAAAATACCCTTCTGAGATTAGTGTTAAATTAGTGTTAATTTGATTAATTAGTTGTTAATGATTGTAGTTAGTTTAGTGTTAATTTAGGATAATAATTATATCTTTTTAAAGATAATTAGTGACTTATTTTAGACAAAGAAGAAGGAGGAAAGAAGAAGGGAAGGAGGAATTTTTTTTTTTTTTGTGATCTTTGTGATTATTGAGAGATGTGTGATACAAATTCGACCGAGGAAGGTGAATCTTCATCACGTAAAGCTAACATATCAATTACGATGGAGATCCGGAGATGGCTTATTTGTTGGATTATGAAAATAATTTTACCCAAACTCAATTTCAAACTCAAACTTTTTTCTCAAGCTCAAGATGATGACTTTTGGAGCCAAATCCCGAAGATGAGTACATGGATGAGGAACCCAATGTTAATAATACATAGGTATGATTGTAGACGTTGTTTAATGTCCGTTTTGTAGCTTGAATTCACCAAAAGTTTTGATTTTTTTATGTAGTTCGGCGCAACAGAGTTAGGTTCGGCAGATAATTTGTATGCCGAACCTTGATAAATAAGAACAGTTCGACTTATAATTTTAGTCCCCAATAAGCCGAACGCATCTATGACAAGTAGTTCGGATTTTCAATTCAAACACGAATGAGCCGAACTTTAAAGATCGGCTTTCAAATAGTATTGCGAATGAGCCGAACCTAACCCCAAACGATAGTGAAGTCTACCAATGGAGAACATTAAGGTCAAAATTAAACTCATTCAAATCAATGAGATATTAGCGTCATCGTCAAGAGAACGAAAAGACGAAAACAACGCAAAAAGAATGAGGCCATTCCGACATCGGACGAAGAAGTTATGGCCAAAATAAAATCTAAAAACTTGAGTGTACAGAGATAAGTTCGGCTGATAACTCATCATCACGAGTTAGCCGAACTGGAGCCTTAAAATCAAGATTTTCGAAGTGTTTACAGAGATAAGTTCGGCTTAAAAGTAATCTAATCGAGTTAGCCGAACCTGACAACCACCTGGGGTAAATTTCACTTGTTAGGTTCGGCCGGGAAAGGTTGGCAAGGTATTAGCCGAACCTGACACTGTGATGGGGCAAAAATTGACTTATATATCAAGGAGAAACGGTTTCGGAAGGATTTTAAAGCCTAACTTTGAGAGCTCAATATAAGAAAATCCTTAAGAAGAGATCTTTCAATCTTTATCATCTATTTACACCACATTTTATCATTCATAATATCTTCCACATCATAAAAAATACATCCAAAGGTCTAAAGCGACATGCATCAATTTTGAGAAGAAAAATCAAGTTAGAGGTTCGCGATCACCACCATATTCATCATCACGTCCTCCCCCACCACCACCATCTTCATCATCACCTCATACTACACCCTTATTTTCGTCATTATCAACCTCTTGTTCTACAGGCAAACATCCACCCGTGTCATTTCGCCTTTTCCCTGCATGCAAGTTTTTGGTGCCACCACCTCGAGGTTTGGGAGTTCTTGAATTAGAAGGAGTCACTTCCATTGTTCTCCTTTTAAGCTTCTCTTTGAATTTTCCCGGATGGGTGCTAAAACAAATGATACACCTTAATTAATTTTCCAAACTAAATAAATATGACTCTACTAAACAATGTGATAAGTCACCTATAAATGGACAAGTTTATAGGAAACTATTGGCCATACATAGAGTAAAGTTCGGCACATTCGATACTTATCAAAATGAGCCGAACAATGTGCCCAACAGTTCGGCGCATTATCATACAAAAATATTATAAGCCGAACACAAAGGTTCGGCGCAATCGATTTTCAAAACATAAGCCGAACTGTTCTTCGTCTGTAAAAAAAAAAGAAGTTCGGCTGCTAAATTTCAGCCGAACACTACTCTGGAACTTCCAAAACCCAGAGGAATCATCGATTACATGTCAGAAATCAACGAAATACGAAAAACCAAGCAATGGGTTTGTGGGAAATACCTTTCTATGTGCAATTTTAAAGAATCAGGCTCTATTTCTCGCTCTCCAACACCAATCAATCCACTATCCTCTTCATCACCATCTTTTCTAAAAACCCTATATTGAGATGCTACAGAAGCAACACCAGGATTCAACACCATATTTCTAGGGCATCGCTTAACACGAGGTGCCATTAATTTGTTTAATCGAGAACTTAATCGAACAAAGAAATTTTCAGAATTTTGTTTGTGTTTTGGAGAAGAAGATGAGAAGAAGAGTGTGAGAGAAGGGTTAATTAGTAATGGTTAGTGAGTTAATTAGTGGGTGGTTAGTTAATTAGGGGATGGGTTAATTAGTGGGAGAGTTTTAGGATTAGAATTTAATTAAGTGGAAGGGTAGTAATATAATTTAAACTAGGCAGGGGTATTATAGTAACTTAAGCATCATTATGGCAGCCCTTATACTTTTGCATTGGGTGCCATAATATCTCGTATGCCCCCAAATTTTTTTGTATGCCCCAAATTAGGGTTCATTTTTAGACTTTCAAACATAACTAACATGCTTTAGGATTTCCTACTTCTCATATAAGTCAAGTCTTCCCACTAGCTAGTTTAAGGTTGGCCCAACTGATTAGGAAAAGTGCGCATAATCTTAATAACTGTTAGTGTACAGTTCTGTCACTCGCATTCCCAGCTTCACCATAAATAGACCTTATTACTATCGACTCTCAACCAAAATTTCTCAACAACAAACTTAAATTTTCTGCTTACAAGTTCAGAAATTTTCCTCTTCTTCTTCTTCTTTTTTTTCTTTCGGAAACCATGTCTTACTGTGGCGGAAGCTGTGGTTGTGGATCAGGCTGTATCTGCGACTCTAGCTATGGAGGGTAAGTTCATTTCAAACTTGATAATTACATCTTCTCTTACTCTGAAAAATCTCCCATAATAGTTTATTTTTTTGGTCGATCATTTTCCAGCACCAACTATAATCTCATGTATTGCTGTGTTTTTCTGATCAAAATTTCCCTAGAAATATGGTGTATATATAGTTCTTATTCAAACGTAAAATCAGAATGGGTTTTGCGCGCAGTAGCTAGATTTTCTGTTTAAACTAAAGATAATGGTGAGGTGGTGATGACGGTGACTCCTTTCATTGTTAATTACAGGTGTAAGGTGCACACAGACTTTGATGAGAGCTACAACACTGAAAGCTATATGTTTGGTGTTGGTCCTTATACATCGTAAATCCTCTCCCTCTCTCTCTCATTAGAGATATATAGGGTCGGTATCTTATCTCAATAATAATGTTCATTGTGTTGCACTTGCAGGGGGGTGGGACTAGAAGGAGATGATGATGATGATAATGGTAATGGTGCTCATGTTAAGATTCAGGCTATTTAGGTCCTTCAGCTGTGACGCGGATCGATGCAGATAGTCGACACTTATGAAGTAATATCTATGTGTTCTTGTTGTCTACTTTTTTAATGTTGTTGTAAGAATAAAGTTTGATATGTGTGTGTGTCGTCTCCGCATCTGGGTTTATAAATCTTATCAATGAATGATCCAGGACTCTATCCTTGTAATTAATGTTTGTCTCCATGCATTCTGATACTCCAAGTTAGACTTTGTTCTTGAGCAACCATTTTATGGCAACTATTAGACAAAACACTCTATCTATATCCAACTATCGAAATCATCAATATGGCTCGTCTTTGGGTTTATTGGAGCATCGACCCGTAGCCATTCCTTTTTCCCTCCTCAAACGTAGTCCAACTTATAATTATGTATGATTAATAACCTACTGAGTGGTTGATGTCACTGGAGTATTCAGTAGATGCACAGTGCTGCTGATTATATTCTTCGAGATGAAGAACAACATACATGGTCGACATGGAATTCATCAACTATCCATGCCGGCTGTTGATGCATGGAGTTTTCGAAACCCGAAAGAAAAACTGTAGTCAGGACAGATTAAAAAAAAAAAAAAATTGGGTAATGAATTAGATGTATATCCGAGAAAAGAAAGGAAAAAAAAAAAAGTTACATTTTTGCAGTGGATGTGAAAGATTAAAAAATGGGCACCTAGCTCAGCTGGTCATCCCTATTCTCTAAAGTTGCATGCGTTCCAAGAGGTCCCAGGTTCGAGTCCCCAATGACGTAATATTGCAGGAATTTAACATGGAAGGTAGAGTTAGCTTGCCCCCCCTTGTGTCACAACCTCAGCCCCCCATCCGCTTCGGCACTCTCTTTGTTAGGTTACCCATGAGGCTCGCTGGTGTGCTAGCCCAACAACCTGTTCAATTAATGTGGTAGTATGTTTTTGCAGCTTAGCTTGTTAGGCTTCCAACTAGTTAATGTAATACTCTTTATCTATTAAAACTAATTTTCTTAATAAAATTAAAGAGAGAAGGGTAATATAGTTCTTTGTATACAATAGGAACATAATCCGAGTTAATATATTGGGCCGCGCACACGTGGGCTAAAGCCCTACAACACTCCTCCTTGTGCGGTCCAATAGAACTCCATATGCAATACTTCTGATACAATGCTTCGGATGTAGGTCTTCAAATACAGTTCTCTCCTCGATGACTATTGTGTTTAAGGCAATTACTTCATTAAAACTTTGACATGGAAAAACCCAGTGGGACAAAACCTTGGTACAGCTCTTCACATGTAGTACTTCACATGTTGCCTCGTATTTTAGATGTAGTTCATCACATGTAATACGATCTTCAAAGATCGTCGAGTCTAAGTTAGTTGTCTTGTTAAAACTTCGACAGGCTAACACAGAGGGACAATACCTGAACTAAAGAAAAAGAGTACAACATTAAGTAAACTTAGAACATAATTGGATGCGTATACGTTGCCTCATTAAAACCTTGACAAGGAAAACCCAGTGGGATAAAACCTTGACGAAGGAAAAGAGTACAACGTGACAGATGCAAGTAAAGGTGATTCGTTGCAGATGATCACTTGGCTCCGTCGAAGTTGACTACTTGCTTCACAACTCATAAGGAAGAAAATCCTTGTAGGAAAGACAATAGTCTTAGATGGAAAATTACATTCCCGGTGTTTGTTGTTGTCTCATTAAAAACCTTGCCGAGTAACAAAACCCTTTGGGAAAAAAGTAACCTCGGTGAAGGAAAATAGTTCAACACACCATTAGATGCCCCCCCTGATGTCAGACAATTTTCATTAGACTAATGCAGTCAAAAGGAGTTTATCACACTGTACCTTAATGACTTGAAAGCTTATAAGACCATGTTGTTGATTCTGGAAGTTACGTTGCTTAACAGACTATTGCGTTTCATTTCTTTGATTCAGATATTTTCAGTAATATCAACGCGATCTTTATGTCTTCAACGTTCAACATACTTGATGTTTTAGTGTTGTCTCACTAAAAACCTTGTCGAGTAACAAAACCCTTTGGGAAAAACTATTCTCGATCAAAGGGAAAAAGAGTACAACACAGCTTCCATTTCGAAGTAAAATATGTCGACATCATATCCTTGGATCCTCCCCTGATGTCGGCATCTCCCCGATTACTTTCGAGTTATTCCGTATAGTTCCTTTAGTCATGTATTTTTCGAAACTGAATATTGGTAATGACTTAGAAAATAGTCTACCATATCTCCCCTGATTACTTTTGTTGGAGAAGAGATTATTATTCCTTCATAATCAACAACTTTTGGATTGCACTTTCATTAGCATTCCTTTTTATGTCTTTGCATGGATAATTTTTTTTTTATCAATGGTTACTTTTAAGTACATGATTACATTCACTATACCATTCCAATGACGTTGCGTTGGCGCGGAGCTATATCTAGCTAACAAGTTCCCTGAGGATGTAAAATTTATTCGAGTATATAATATAATAAGTACAACACTGCGTTTATTGTACTTAGATATGGGAATTTCATCTCCCAACACATCTTCGTAATATTCCTTTGGACGAAATGATTACTTACTTACATTGGAACCTCGACTAATCATGGGAGTGCTATCAGGATGCATGTCTTTGTTAAATTGCCTGACAACTTTAGACATATGCAAACCGGTGGAATATATACCACAAGCTCGTATTCGATCGAGCTTTCCCTAGATTTTTCATCTCAAATTCGGATTTTAAATAGCTTTTAAGGTCTCTTATTACATTAAGAGTACACATCATGTCCGTACCATCAACATAAATAGCTACAATTCCAAATCAGGAACTTTCTTATGAATACGCAAGGAAAAATAACTTACTTGTCTATCCCCTCCAAAGCAAATAGCCACTTTGAAGGGTATACCACATCCGCCTGATTGCTTGAATCTATAAGTGAGCGTTCTATCTAACTGTAAACGCACTTTGTGGTTTAGAGTCATTTGATGTGGGAAACAAAATGCTATCAAATACTTTTGTAAATATCTGCTATCTCTTGATTCTTTCAAAGATACGTAACAACCACATACATATGCTGCATTTCAAGTCCTTTTGAAATTACCAAGCTAACTAAGTAGCGGAACACTATAACGTTCATTACAAGAGAAAATTCCAGGGCTTTGTGAGAAACCTCGCGCCACAAGGCGAGTTCTTTTACTTTAAGACTTCTTTCTTCTCATTATGCTTTGTGACAAATTAATCATGTATGTCCAATAGGTTTGACACTTGGTTGGTTAGCACTAGCACACCAAATACCTGTATATTTGTCAAAGAACCGAGTTCTACCTGGATTGTATATGCCAAATATGATATTCGTTGAAATTAAGCAACAAGGAGCTTGGTTCGATGTCATCTTGCTTTATTTCCTTAAGCAAGTGTATAAGAAATTAATCATCAATATGCTCGCATGATCTTTCCATTGACTCGTGTGCATTCTCATAATCCACTTGGGATGTCATTGTTATCTGGAATCATTAAACTTCGGAGCGTCCTCCATTTTGATTCATGGACATAGTCAGAGACAATCTTACGAGATGATTTCTGATGATATAAATAAGTTGTGCCTTCCTCACCTACTTCATTTCTAGGTGAGGATTGATCGAACCAAGTGGTCTCTCCATCTTCCTTTATGGATCCACGGCCTCAACCACACTTCCACTAAGTGTAGTTGCAACACCTTAGTCTATGGTGTATATCCCTTATTGAAGATTTGTAACCTTGCAAGTAGGTTTGCAACTGGTATGTGTGATCTCATCACTTTAGCGACATCAAATGTCCATTTTGAAAATCGATTATTCTTTCACTTCACATTTACATTTGTGGAGTACAAGAATCAATATGAGACACAGTGGGAACACACCACGACAATTCATGTCGTTCCCTTAGAAAATACTTTTTCTTATCTCCCCCTAACGACGGGAAGACTGTCTCATTGAAGTGATAACCCGCAAATCTAGCGGTAAGAGATCTCCTGCCAAAGGTTTTAAAATGCGGATAATTGTTGGGAACTCATTTATAACATAATTACTTAACAGTTTTGAAGACCCATCCCAGTACGATGTGGAGTCTTAATGGCACGTGTATAGTGTAACAAAAAATATGTAAGAACACGAATGTCAGGCTTAAATCCAGCTTACCAACCTAAGTGCGCGAAAAGGTTGACTAATATTGGGTTCTAAAACGAATTAAGTAAAGATGCGTTAATATTGCATATTCCCCAAGTAGCTAAAGGTAGGTTTGTACACATAACCATGCCATAGGCACCATATACAACCTTTGATTATAGCCTTTGCGAGACCATGGGGTATAGGATGCTTTGCATTGATCCAATTAAACATGAAATAACCATCAAGTCCTTTTGATGTACACTCTCTAATATTTACAAGGAGTTGTGAGACCTTACATGTAAAATATGTGGTAGTAGTTTTTTAAAAGTAAAATTCTTGGGAATATAGCTAGTCCAAAATGTCAAAACATTCACCAGAGCCATAAGTCACTTTAATGGTCCGCAGTCTGAATGAATATTTTTCTAAATATCACTTTGTTTTCTTTGTAATATGATGAATTTTTACCATTTGCATCTTAGGATGGTCTCGATCCTGTTTTACTGAAGACTTTGTAAAATGAGTGATATGCTTTCGTACTTAAAAGCATAATGGGAGGTGGGTGATAGGTGTAGAATACACCGTATTTATTATCTATGGTTTATGCTTTGTTTGCTATTTTTCTTGTAAATTATGTATTTTACGCGTGTTTTTGAGTTGTTAGGTACTCTGGAGTCATACGAAGGAAAAGAAGAAGAAATCATCATAAATTGAGCCAAAAGTGCCAAATTGTCATTTCATAGGCACGCACTAATAAGATCCCAGCCACAGTTAAGGGATAGCCTGCGTTGTAAAGGAAGTGTTAAAAGCACCAGCTTAGACGCTCGTGGCACCTATATAGCTAAATGGGGATGTCATTGGGTGGCCCATAAAATTACCTGGATCCAGACCAAGCTTTTATAACCCTACCCTAAATCGAGAAGATTTACTTCTCAATCATTTTTCAACTGAAATCAAGAGACACAGAAAGAGGCGCAGCCATAAGAAGCCGAGAGAAATTGAAGGTTCTTGTAAGAGATCGAGAAACTATTCCAGAGAACATGTCTGTAACGCGCCACTTTCAGTAATTTATGCTTAAAGTATAATTCCAGAACTCAAAGTAATAATCCGTCTAAACCACAGTCACTAAGCTAATTTGTCTAAAACTAAAGGGGCACATAACACAACTGAGGTATTTAGGTTAAGAAAATGAGAAGAGTTTTCTCAAAACTAGATGAATACTGAACCTGTTTGAAATTAACAACTACTCCATTATATTAGATAGTGTTTCAAAAAGTACAAACATTACAAGAGCTATTCAAAAGAGACTGCAGACCATACTGCATATTCATAATATTTCTACGTAGTTACAAACAGCGTGTTCTGTGATAGATACTTATACAAACTATACATACTTGCAAGCAAAAGCAAAAGCAAATTATCCACGAGATCCACCCACACAGGACTGCCTACCAATAAGTTATCGGCAGTAACCTCCCTATAAACACACCGACACACCTTACTCGACCCAAACGTTAATCTCCCCTTCGCCCAAATTGACAACACTTACATCACAGTTACCTGCCACTAAAAGAGATAGAAAACAGTGAGCCAAACAAGCTCAGCAAGCACTTACACTTCTCAAAAGTAAACATAAAAAAATGAATTTTTGACAATGCAAAATTTTCCAGATGTTGATAACACTTTTAGCTCTCTGAAATAACAACAAGTACTCCAAACATTTAAGAAGATCAATGCACACATAACAATCACGTATAAGGATCTATCTCCTTCTTCAAACAATGTATAATACGGTGATTCAGCCTCCACCTAGATAATAATATGGTGATTCAGCCTCCACCTAGCTAATGCATAAAAAATAGTTATAATTGAAGGAGTAGTATCCAATATACCAAAAATGGAAATTCTTATTTCCCATAACATTCATACACGCAAGTAAACATTTCAGGTCCTTTCCAAGTAAAGGAATGGCCAAAGAATCAACAGAGTTTTTTTTAAGGATTCAAAACCAAATTGCATGAGTTTATTTAAGCGCGCAAATGTAATTTTGTAAAGAGACATTATGATTACAAAAGAGTAATGTAAGTTCCCAACTCAACTCACAACTCAAACCTTAAACTTCGCAATCCGCCAACTGAATTCAGAGACACCTATTCAAACAGTATAACCTGCACAACGTAATGTGCTTAAAACTCACTCCAGTTTCAACCTTTAACACTCTGGTAAACAACACGAGGGTTAAAGTTTCAGGGTGTATAAACATTCATCTTTGAATCAATTCAAACAACCAATAGCTCATTAGGAAGATAACAATCTCGTCTATAATCTTCAATAAGACATCAAAAGCTAAAACAATCTCTAGCACACTTGTAAACGACCCTAAAGATGCCTACTTACCGCAAATACCAGAAAATTTCAGATTTCATAGTAAACATTAAATTATCACAGCTTAGTTAACTCAACACCAAAACAAGCAACACAAATCTCTAAAAATTGGTAGTTCGATATACTATAAGCCCTATGTAAGAACTAAGGCTAAATCCAGTTGCAATTATCAAATTCCCTTAAAAGTAAAACTGCCAGGATTGTGAAATGTATGACACACAAGTAGGCATATTCAAAAACGTATAATTGTATCAGGAATAAAGAATACCACGCTGAAGTAGTTGTCCAAATTCACCTAAAACTTATCAGTAAAAGTTCTAGGCTAGATCAAGTTGGATATGTATCAAAATCACAGGAAACCACACTGGTTGGAGCATTGAACAACAAATTCTAAGTTAGAAGCAACCCTCAACATGAAATTCAAAAGAAAAGGTACCAAATATTACAGTAGATATGACTTGCAGAAGGCCAAGTTTTCATGAATAGAAACCATGATTCAGTTCAATATCCAAAGTTTCTAGAATCAGGCCGAAACGTCGCAGGACAACATGTGAAACTTCTGAAATGAAGTGGTTTGTTTCAATCCCAATAAATCTCGTATGGAGTCTAACATTTACAGTGACTAATAAGATCAGAACACACTTTAACTCCAAATTTTAGAATATTTCTACTCTAAAAATGAACTAGCAATAAGAGATTAAGAAACAACATAATAAAACAACAACATAAAAGGTTTCAAAAGAAAACCCTAAGATTTTGATGCTCCACAGATTCACAAAATTCACTAATCTCCCCCTTATTTCGAATTCCAATACTATCATGCTTCAGTACCAGGCATAGTTGAAAACAAACCTAATGAAACCCTAGGTTCTTCATGCTCAATTTGGTAGTAAAATTCACATCAGTAGAGTGATTGATTCATTGGAGAAGAAATTATATGAGTTCAATTGATCGGAGCAAGGGGAAATAAGGTTGAAACCGTACCTTTAATCATTAATCAAGAACAAAGAAAAACCCTTCTTTAATTACTTCTAAATCTCCATGGAAATCAGTAGATTAGAACATGAATCTCACCATTTCAGTCACTCAAGATGTAATCAGAGTTGGGTACGAATTTTCTAGGTTCTTTTTGATTGTATTTATTTTCACCTGAATTTTGTGTCTCTCACTTGATACTGTTCGAGTTGAATGGAGAAGAAAACATATCTGATAGATATGTATTAGAGTTTAATCATATCTTTTCTTGTCATTCCCAACATACCCCTAACATCTTGAACCTAGGTGTCAAAGTGAGACTTTACCACGTATCTATGAATTCTGACTAAGCTCAAGAGTTTGGCTGACGAAATACTAAGATAATCTCAAGCTAAAATAACACCAACAAGTACACGCACAAGCAAGAAAAACAGGCATCTAACATTCTAACATCATAAAAGCGCTACTACACAAAAGTTACCCAACCGTATGGTTGGTTTCCGAGAATAAATAACTAATAGCATCAGAATTATTACTAATTAAACCTAGATAAGTTCAATAATTTGAAGATAAAATATAGAGTCGCTACAATCACCTCACCTAACGGAACTTTTCGTCCTCGAAAAGAAAGCTGACATACCTCAAGCGAACAACTCAGGTTACTGAGCCTTCATGTCGGATTCTTTTACCCAAGTAGCTTCATGTGTATTATGATGAATCCATCGTACTTTCACCAATGAAATGATTTTATTTCTCAAAACCTTCTCTTTACGGTCTAGAATCTATATCGGCCCTTCCTTATAAGAACCATTATCTTTTAATGGTAAAGACTGCCAATCCAAAAAATAAGAAGGATCTGATTCGTAGCCACGCAACATTGACACATGAAAAACATCATGAATCTGACCTATACTTGCTGGTAATGCAAGCCTATAAGCTACTTCCCCAATCCTCTCAACAACCTCAAATGGACCAATAAATCTTGGTGCGAGTTTTACTTTCAAACCAAATCTAGTAAAACCCTTCTTTGGAGATACTCGTAACAGTACAAATTTCCCAATTTCAAACTGTAGTGGACGTCGTCTATGATCTGCATAACTTTTCTGTCTACTATGAGTTGCCCGAAGACGTTCTTTAATGATTCTAATGTTCTTTGTGGTCTCCGCGATTATTGTTGGCCCAGTCAACAAAATTTCTCCAACCTCTGTCCAACAAATTGGTGATCTACACGGTCGCCCATATAATGCCTCAAACGGTGCCATACCAATGCTTGCCTGATAGCTATTGTTGTATGCAAATTTAGCTAATGGCAAATGACTCTTCCAGCTACCTTGAAACTCCAGTACACATGCCCTAAGCATATCCTCAAGTATTCTAATGACCCGTTATGATTGCCCATCTGACTGGGGATGAAAAGATGAACTGAGAGTAACATTAGTACTAAACGCTTTATGAAGACCCCTCCACAAATCAGATGTAAACTGAGTACCTCTGTCTGATATGATAGATAACGGAACACCGTGTAACCGAATAATCTCGGAAACATACATCTGTGCTAGCTTGTCTACTGAGTAAGTAGTTTTGACCGGTACAAAATGAGCCGACTTCGTTAATCTGTCGACCACAACCCATATGGAATCCATACCATCACTAGTTCTAGGTAACCCAGTAACAAAATCCATTGTAATATGATCCCACTTCCAATCCGGAATAGGTAAAGGTTGAAGAAGACCCCCTGGTAACTTGTTTTCAGCTTTTAATTGCTTGTTGACATATCAAGCATTTCTTTACAAACTCAGCAATAAACTTCTTCATTCCGGGCCACCAAAAGTTTCTTCTTAGATTTCGGTACATCTTAGTGCCCCCTGGGTGTATAGTGTAATGAGATCGATGTGCTTCGTTTAATATCTCCTCCCTCAGTTCCAAACCCGCATTCCTCGGCACCCATAAACGATTCCTGAAACAAAGTGTATCATCAGAATGTAGCTTCCAGTCATTGTTGTCTTTATCATTAGCCATGTCTAAATATTTTACAAAGTCTTGACTTTCAACTTGAACCTTGGCTCCTCTGAATCAAGGTAGATTGTACTGTCATTTGAGCTAAATAACTTGTGCAAACACCATCATCTTCTAATTCTTGAAATGTATAATCTATTGCCTCACCCAACAACATCCATTCCAAAACCAACATGTGTGCCAAAATCCCTTCCTTCTTACGACTAAGAGCATCAGCCACCACGTTGGCCTTACCCGGATGATACAACAAGGTAAATTCGTAGTCTTTCATGTACTCAGTCCAGCGCCTTTGTCTCATATTCAAATCCTTTTGTGAGAACAAATACTGTATACTCTTATGATCAGAATATAACCTGAATTTCTCTCCATATAAATAGTGCCTCCAAATCTTCAAAGCAAACGCAACAGCCGCCAGCTCTAGATCATGCGTGGGATAATTCTTCTCATGAATCTTTAATTTCCTGGAAGCATAGGCAATGACTTGTCTATTCTGCATTAATACACACCCAAGACCAACAGAAGATGCGTCTGTATACACGTCATAAACTGCCCCCGGACTCGGTAGTTAAACGATTCTTCAACTCTTGGAAGGCAGACTCACACTTAGCTGACCATTCGAATTTAACCCCTTTCTGTGTCAACCGACTCAAAGGAGAAGCAATACTAGAAAAACCCTGCACAAACCGACGATAATAACCTGCCAGCCTTAAGAAACTTCAGATTTCTGAAATTTTCCTTGGTTGCTTCCAACTCAAAACACTATCAATCTTGGAAAGATTTACTGCAATTCCCCCACTTGAAACTACATGACCAAGAAATTTCACTTCATTTAACCAAAACTCACATTTACTGAACTTTGCATAAAGCTGATTTTCACGTAAAGTTTGAAGAACATTCCGCAAGTGTACTTCATGGTCTTCACGAGTCTTCGAGTAAATCAAAATATCATCAATAAACACAATCACACATTCATTCAAATAACGCCAAAGTACTCTATGCATCAAATCCATAAATGCCGCTGGAGCATTCGTCAAACCAAAAGGCATAACGAGATATTCATAGTGTCCTAACGCTGTCCTAAATGCTATTTTTGGAATGTCACTCTCCTTGATTCTCATCTGATGATAACCTGACCTAAGATCAATCTTAGTGAAATTTCACCGTTTTTCAATTGATCGAACAGATCATCAATCCTTGATAGTGGATACTTGTTCCTGATAGTGACTTTATTCAATTCCCTATAATCAACACACAACCTATACGTATCATCTTTCTTTTTCACAAACAAAACAGGAGCACCCCAAGGAGAAAAGCTAGGTTGAATAAATCCTAATCCCATTAATTCGTCTATCTGCGACTTCAACTCTTTCTTTTCAAACGGAGCCATACGGTAAGGAATTTTCAAAATTAGAGCAGTTCCAGGCAGTAAATCAATACTAAAATCTATATCTCTTTTTGGTGGTAACCCTGGCAGAACATCTGGAAACACATCCTTAAAATCATTATCATTAACGAATTTATATTTTCGGCTTTAATAAGTCTCATACTACGGTTAGAACGTTAAAGAATACCATTTGGATTATTTAAGAAAACCAATGAACCAATAATAGTTTCCAAATCCAGTTTTCATTCTTTGGAATGTAAGCCCTCACCTCCAACTGAACAACCATAACTTAAAGGTGATTTAAACTAGCTTTCCAGCCATTCTAGTCCAAAGTGTGTCTTTGAAACTGCTTTACTCGGAAATCTATTTAAATTACACAGTTGTTGAAAGAACATACATTCACTGATATGTGGTCATTATGCATAACTCATCATGCTTCTAACCATGTTCATAAAAATATGATTTTGCCTTTTTTTATACACCATTATGCCAAGGATAAGTTGGCCTTGTGTATTGAGCAACAAATCCAAATTTTTGGAGATACTACGTAAAAGATTTAGGATATTATCTTGTTTTTTCATACTTTTCACAATATTCACCACATTTATCAGACTTTATGATTTTCACTTTCTCTATAATTGCCTCTCAATTTCAATAATGAATGTTCGAGAAAACATCCACGGGTTGAGATTCATAATGCAATTGATAGATTACTCAGTAACGCAAAAAATTATCAGGTGATAAACAATTTTATCTTCCGAAAATTGGACCATTAAAAGTCTACGAAATAGTCATAATCAACAATTAATAAAAACAAAAGCTGAAATTTTATAATAGAGATTAGTGACAATTAAGCTTAAAATAGTTTCATACCTTCAATAAGATTCACCTGTGGGTAAAACCTTATCAAGGAACAATGTGAGACATGAAAAATATTAGTACATATTTTACCTTCTCATACACACAACATTATGTTTGTTAAATACCACAACTAGAATCACCTGTGGGAGAATCTCGTCCTATCATGCATTAACAAACTCATATAATTCTAATGTTCAACCTAATACATCGGAATAATAGTCACCTGTGGGTAGCTATTATTTTACATGTATATGAAACATTTAGATAAACTTAATGCTTGTTTAAACGTGTAAACCAAAACTACTTGTGAGCCGCATTGTTCTAATCATTAAGTCAAACTAATAGGACTCAAAATATACCAGACTTACAAGATAAGAGTTTAGTATCACTGTGGTGATAAGTAAACAGTCTAGCAAATATGTACAATTGCAAATACCACACTAGTTTTATCTTGTGACATTGCATGGTCCTAATGCAATGATATGGACATCCTTGATCTTATCATAAAATTAGTCGATTATAAACAATTACGAGTAACCCTGAAACATAAATCATCAAAAGCATGTCATATATAATTTGTGAAAATGTCCAACACCCTTTAGTTTTAAATGAAATTAGGTTAAGGATAGGTTAGTCATTTCCACACTTTAAAACACCCCTTATAACTATAGAAAATGTGGCCTAATAAGATCATGGTCCCCTCGAAAAAAACCATGGTCCCCAAAAAAATGGTTCTTATATTAAATAGATAATTTCTAAACCCAATTACTTTGGGTCTCCCAACCCAACGAGTTTAATCAGATGAAAACAAAAGATAGTTTCTAAAATAACAGACAAAACGTGTCCAGTTACAAATAACACGTGGGCTGCCCATCTCACACAAGTAATAATGCACATTTATGAATGAAGAAAGAGTTAAAAAATGAAAATTTGGTTTAGTTTTAGATAGGGTAGAAAAGTTGGAGCCAAGTGATAAAATAAAAATGGACCACTTTTGTGGAAGTTACTCGCCTACAGAATGTTTGGCTCATCACTTTATTTAGCCGTACACAACTGCACATGGGAGTTGGGGAAAAACACGGGCCTGTTGCATTTGTGTACGAACTTTGGTTAAACCACATAAAAATCGCTCACATAAATAAGGGATAGGCCCAGTGACGGAAATGGAAAATGAAGTTAGGGTAGCTTGTTTTTGGGGGTGGCTTAAGCCTATGATTTAGGCATGAATTTTTTTTATCAAACCGAATACCACTGTAAAAATTTAAGTTTCTACATGTAGATCCGCCCCTGGATAGGCCACGCTTTTCATGGAAAAACAAGGAGTCACTCGCTTAGAGCTTTTCCAATGGTGAATATGGATGTTTCCTACGTGACATCACTTTTAAGACATCCTCTAGGTATAAAATCCTAAAAATTAGAAGAAAATAAATTTTATCTCCAACCCATAAAAGGTTGTATCCTTCTTTTACTTATTTGTAGGTATATAATTGGTTAAAATTATTTCTATTTTTGTTTTTAATGATTTTTATTAATAAAAGTGTGACCAGGATGGGAAAACATCCTCTAAGTGAATGTCTAAAACTAGAGGTTCACCTAGAGGATGTCTAATTTTTTTTGCCACATCATCCTCACATCAATGGGTTGGAGATGATTTTTTATAAAAATGGTTGTGTGTCCTATGTGGATGAAGACTTTTTCTTTCACACAAATTCCATTGGAGAAGCTCTTACGTCGGCAACCTTAATGGTAAGGGATATCCCTGGGAGAAAGGCATCACTTAGCTAAACAACACGAAATTGGGTTTTCCGTTTAAATAGATGAGTTTTCGCTTTCTTTTCTCTCTTAAAATTTGTACTGAGGAATATTTAAGAGCATGGACGGGCCTGTGAGGGGCCAACTGAGGCTCCAGCCAATCCCTAGATTTAGCAAGATTTTTCTTTGGTAGAGGCATTTCCTTGATTTTGTAGTTAAATGGATAGTAGCCCACAATAGCCTATGTTATCCAAGAAAAGAACAAGCCCTTTAGCAAATAGGAACCCATAGTCATAGACTCTTGCCACGAAGAGTTAGAACACTAGTTATGTGATTTTTTCTGAAGAAATTTATCGTACCCTTCGGTCGCTTGGTAATCACCTCCTTGATTAAGAGGTGAAAAAAAGGAGATGTAAAAAAAAAAAAAAAAAAAAAAAAAACCTGAGTAAATGAAAAAAAAAAATGAAAAACAGAAGTTTCAGGGTAAATAAGTGATAACCAGAAAGTATTCGTTCGAAAGCACACCGAAATTGAGTTTCCGTAAAGTGAAAAAGTACATGCAAACTGAGTTTCCGTTTTATTTCCCTTAATTACAATGTGGATGAGATGTGATCAACTTCTAAGTGTAGCTAAGGGACATCGCTACTCTAAAGGTGATATGGAAGACCATAGTAATTGGATTTCACTACAATTAAGCTATAGCGAAGCGAAATCATTTACCATAATGCTTAGCCTTATGAGTTCGTTACAAGACGAAGGTTTTTATGTAGTTCCATATCGCCAATCAACACGAACTTTTGTATTTAGAGAGTTTGCTAGTAAGTCATCATTTTCATATATAAACAGAAGTCTTTTTTGAGATTATATGGATTTTAAAAACATCAAGATCAAAATTTAAATTATATTCAGAAGAGTACTTAAATCTCATAGTTTTAGAAACCTTCGTCTAGTAAGAGACTAAAAATAAACCATAAACCTTCCATTAGACAGGGATGGGAAGAAATAGGCTTGGAATTAGTTTGGTTGTTATCCATGTGGGTTAATTATTTAAAGTCTGTTTTAGGACTACCCAATTCACTTTCATTAGAGATAGTAAAACCTAGTGTGTATCACGTGGGAGTAAAAACAGATCATACTATATTTTAAACGTGGGGACTTTTTTTCTATTTTTCTTTTGATCTTGATTATACATATTTTCTTTAAAAATGGATCATACATATTTTCTTTAAAAAAAAAATATATATTTTAAACGTGGGGACTTTTTTCTATTTTTCTTTTTGATCTTGATTATACATATTTTCTTTAAAAAAAAAAAAAAAAAAAAAAAACTATATTTTAAACGTGGGGACTTTTTTCTATTTTTGTTTTTCTACTGATTGGCTCTCAATACCGAATGGATAATTGTATGTGTTGTTTGGATGAGTTTTAGTGCTATAAATAGAGCTCCTACCGTCCCTTATAATCACCAAAACGAAAACAAGACAGAATACAAAGAAACTAGTGAGGTTTGAGTATTAGGATGAAGATTGCAATAACCAGCGGGAAGTCTCTCGTTGGTTCCTTCCTCATTGCCAATGCCATCATCATCGTTGCCTTGTCTGCCTTCATACGTAAGCTCTACTAGATAACTATTATGCATTATCTGTTCATTTCTTTCTGTTTTTTCTTTGTTATATTAGAAAATTGATTTTGGTGTGTTTAGTAGTCTTAATTGATTTTTAAAAAAACAGTTGCTTTAGAGTAATCACGGTAAATACTAAACAAAAATGGCTTTTATAATAGCAAAAATGACGAAAAACTTTAAATCCTCTCTTGGCAGAGACGGGATCAGCAGACAAAGGTGTACCACCATTCGAAAATATATGCCGTCGTGGGGACATTTACGAAGTGACAGGATATTGGAGCTGCGCCAGATGTTCAGAATGGTGTAGAAGTGAATGTAGGAGGATGGGAAGTTCATCCATTGCTCAACAAACGTGTACACCTTATTCATTAGGTACTTACACCGGATTTGAGTGTGTCTGCTGCTGCAATGACATCCGACCCCCAGGAACTCATAATGCACCACCCTCTGTACCCCTTCCCCCAACTCGACCAAATTTTGGAAAAAATATGTGTACGGGTGGCCAGAAATATGTCGAGATCTTCCATAACAGTTCTAGTGATTGCGCTCTTAAATCTCTTTGCGAAAGGAAATGTACTGCAATAGGAGGTTCCAGTGTAAGGACCGAGTGTATGGGTAATGCTCATAATACAGGTGATGGAATTGCTAACGAATGGTATGAGCAGTGTTGCTGCGATATGCCACCCCCTCCACCACCACCCTCTCCTCCTCCTCCATCATCGCCACCACCACCACCCTCTCCTCCTCCTCCATCCCCATCCCCATCACCACCACCACCCTCGCCTCCTCCTCCATCCCCACCACCCTCTCCTCCTCCTCCATCCCCATCACCACCACCACCCTCGCCTCCTCCTCCATCCCCGTCACCACCACCACCACAACCCTCGCCACCTCCTCCATCCCCACCACCACCTCCAATATGTCCCGAATCATGTTGTCCAGCAGAGATTGAAGTCCCTGTACCAGGTCAAGAACCATGCAGGTACGGAATATTACCACGAGCACGGATGCCGTCCCTTCCACATGCTCCCGGTTCACTATCATTTGCAGCAATATAGTGAAATAATTATATGAGTTAGCTGCAGATGGATTATTAAGTAAGAAAACCAATGTGGTTTAGTTTCGAGTTATGTTGTTTCAAGTAATAATTATAAGCAATTAGCAGCTTTTACTTTCTCGCAGTGTTTATGTACTTTTATCGAGTTGCTTCAGTGAAATAAAAATGTTGTAATGTGAGAGCCAGGAGACTACATGGCTTGCTAGTTTTATTTAAAATGAAAGATTTGACCAAATTTAGTCTTACTATGGGTAGTGTGAAATCCTTATTCACCCAAAACTCAATCTAAGTGTTGTTTATAAGGAAACCCCTTGACTACACGCCTAACAATCTGCCGTATGAAATAAATAGAAGAAAATGGCAATTGGTTTGCCGTTCAAAATTGAAAAGAAAACTGACAGCAAAAAATGTTTTTTATTTTTTGATCTAAAGAGAAGATTTTATTAAGAAAAAGAATTTACAGAAAAGCTACCAGAAGTAGCAAAGAAAAAACTGAAAAGCAAAAAAAATAAAAAATACATGTAAATAGTTTCCCATGAATTATGAATTGAACTTCCAAAGTTCAAATGAACTCTTTCACCCGCAACTACAGTCCATCTGAGTACCATAAACTTCACATCTATAATCAGGTCTATTTCAGTCTTAAAATTGTAAAAAGTCTCAAAACTTCTTCAATTACGTTAACGCCAGATAACCCAAATGATTGTGGCTAGAATCAAACCCCAAATCAAATTACCTGAACTAGAGAAGAAATTGTTGCCCCATCCATGAGACAACATAGAGTTACGAATGACCCAAGCCCAGTCATCACCAGGAGAAAGAGAATGCCAAATTTTGTAAGCAATTTTGCAGTGAAGAAACAGATGATTTTGATTTTCTGACAGCAAAAATGTGTCGTTAATTTCTTTTTCTCAATCGGTTTTTGGTTTGCCGTAAAAAAATTATGATCTTTCCACGGCTAACAATATTCCATATACTTTCAAATGTTTTTAATAGCCGTAGACAACCGCTATAAAAGCCATCCATATGTTCCACAAATTCGCCTGTTTCACATTATCCACATTCAATCAAACAATATATGTTAGGTCACTAAAGTAGAAAAAGATTGGGGTGGAACTATCATTGTTACTTTGTCTGAAGATTTAATTAAAATAAAACTCTGATTCTGATTCATCGGAGTGTAATAGTTCATATATGAAGAGCAATAAAGCTACAAATTCAATCATTTTGAAGAAAACTCCATACTTCTATTGTGTATTGCTCGCGATATCAAGAACATTACATCCAAGATTAAGACTGATTGATGATCTTCTTTGGGTAAATCAGAATAGTATGTGTCTTTTTTTATTTTTGGCTCGCTTAACAGGAAAAATGAGACGAAGGTGTTTGTGACTACTTTTCTATCTTGCCTATCGGAGATATAAATCTCAAGCCAATCTTACGATTGTACTCAATCACGATAGAAACAGCAAGATCAGATCACGCAATCACAGAGAAAATAGTTGGGTTTGGCTTCACAATCCCAATGAAGTCTTTAAGTTGTTAACCTACATGGTCTCGTGAGAAAACTAAGGTTAAAGGAGAATCGTCGCTAGCTTATGCAACTAGTAACACACAGAAGTCTAGGGATTAGGTTTCCCAGTTGCTAGAGTTCTCTTTTATATAGTTTTCAAATCAGAGTTTGCAATCTAAGTTACCTTGGTAACAAAGCATTCAATATTCACTGTTAGATGAAAAACCTGATTCAACCAAGCTAATATCTTTCAACCGTTAGATCGAACTTAGGTTGTTACACACAAATGAAATGTACCCACATTTAGGTTTATGTAACCGTACCTAAACGTGTACACCATGTTGACTCAACAATAGTTAACCGAATTTAGACATATGATCATTGTCATATAAACCTTATTCATTTTAACCATAGCTAGTTCAAATGACTCAAATGAAACTAGTTAAAGAGTTGTTCAATTGCTATATTCTCATAGAAGTATACAAGAACACAATTGAAGCAAAATCAGTTTGATTCACTTGAATCAATTCATGAACATTATAGCCACTGTTTGCAAAGATTGCATTCCTTATGATATAAATGTTTAAGTTTATATACACAACCGATTTTAGAACTTTAACCTTCAAGTATGCAAACGGGTACGCATACTTGAAATACCCGGACAAAGATTGTGTTTCGCTAGTACGCAAGCGGGTACGCGTACTATAAGTTTTAATTTTATAGATACGTAATTTAGGATCGTTGAACTTCATGATAATCACACAATAAAATATGCAAGAATAGGTTTATACGGAATACCTGGGATTGCAAATCCATCATACGCCGATCATCTTTGGAGCAGCGGTAATACCTTGTGGAGTTCTTGGTTTCTCAACTATATTCAACTATACCAAGGAAAAAATTTAGACATTTCTTGGCGCAGTAAAGCTTTTTAGACGAAGCTAATAGGATTGCATGACAATGTACCAACTTTTTGGGTTTTCATTTAATTTTTTTCATAAATCAGGAAATATGAGTGTTGATACTTTAGCTAAATTTGACAAAACATATATTTCAGTTTTAGATTGGGAGATCCTAATCCTCCAACTTGTATTTGGTATAACTTATTATTAGATAAATCTAATACTGGGAGGATAGCCAAACCTCTATATTATATGGCTCTACTCATTTTGTATCCTGGACTCCTTTAGAATCTTAGTTTTAATGAAATACCTTATTCAGCAAAAAATAAAAAGTGTATAATATTATTTGGAGAGAATTATTATTACTCGTTAGTAAAATGAAAACAAAAGATTATTTCAAAAATAACAGATAGAATATGCCCGGAGTGCATCACCCACATATCTATTTACAAAAAAGAAAAATATGCAACATTACTAACTGGGGAACATAAATGCTGTGTTGGTTATAGTGACGGAACAAAAGCTGATTCGGTCACGCGCGAACTTGTCAAGAGCTTGATATTTGACCAGATCGAACAGAATCCCAACAAGAAAGTCAGGGATATTGTTAAAGAATTCAAAAGTGATTATGGGTTAGAATTGAGCTACGATCAGGCGCATGCCGGGAAAGAATTATGTTTGAAGGAATTGTATGGCGAGGACACTAAATCAAACACCGACTTGGTTTGGTGGTGTGAAGCCGTGAAGAAACACGATCCAGGTAGTAGGGCTGATTTAGTAGTTGAAGGGGGGAAGTTTAAGAGTTTGTTCTTAGCCTTCGATGCTTGCATCTCGGGTTTCGAATATTGTCGCCTGGTATTGTTCTTGGATGCAACTTTCCTAAATAGAAAATTTAGGGGTTGTCTTATGGCGGCTGCTCAGAAGAATGCGAATAATGGTAATTTTTCTATTTTTAGATTTCAACTTTTGATGTCAGATTATAAATTTGAAATGAAATTCAGAAGAAAAAAATTTGTCAGATTATCACTAGATGAAACCAATTTCATCCTTAATTTGTGGAGTCAGACTAGAGAATGAAACTGGTTTCATTCCGTACAATAGCAGTTTTAGTCAGTTTAATATGATTTTTTCTTTTTGTGTTTGTTTTATTTCTGTAGGAATATTTCCTCTGGCATACGGTATCGTATCAGGTGAAACTATTGAGAATTGGCATTGGTTCTTGGAAAAATTAAAAACTATCTTGGGTCTAGTTTTGATGCCCTCACCAGTAAACTGGTACCCATCAACAATCATGAAAAACATGTCCAATTAGAAATAATATGTGGGACACAACCATGTGCATCTCTGAAACATATAAATTAATTTCTATTTATGAATGAAAATAATTTGCCATGGTTGCAGCTTGCAGGCTCGGATCAAACAAAATTCTTGAAAAATGGAAATTTAAGGTAGAAAAGAACCTCTACGGAGGACATTAACTGGCATCACTTTATTTAGCCGTGCACATGGGAGTTGGAGGAAAACAAATGCCAACTGCATTTATGTGTATCGCGTGGGACTTATAAACAAAGATCATAATGTACATATGTGTTGGTTGGACGAGTTTTAGTGCTATAAATAGAATGGTTGACTGAACAGTGGATTAGGCACAAGTAATAACATGAGTTACTCGCCTACGGAGTGCGAATTCGTGAACACTCCATAACGAATGTATATTTCACATTTCAATCTCTACCTTTGATTTAATTTAGGTAGTTATGTAACGAGGGTCGTGATTCTAAACATGGAGGGTAATGGGGCCATCAGTTAAATAATCAACCAATCAGAAGTTAATGTGAAATATACACTCGTTAGAGGAGTGTGAACAGATTTGGACTCCTCGCCTACGGATGCCTACTGAATGTTTGGCTCATCACTTTTTTTAGCCGTTACACTACTGCACACGGGAGTTGGGGGTAAAACACATGCCTGTTGCATTTGTGTACGAACCGTGGTTAAACAACGTACAAATGGCACACATAATTAAGAGTGCAAATCTGTTCACACTCCTCTAACGAGTGTATATTTCACATATTCTTCTGATTGGTTGATTATTTAACGGATGGCCCCATTACTCTCCATGTTTAGAATCATGACCCTCGTTACATAACTCCCTAAATTAAATCAAGGGTACAGATTAAAATGTGAAATATACACTCGTTAAGGAGTGTGTACGAATTCGCACTCCATAAATAAGGTATAGGCCACGTTTTCCATGGAAAAACAGGGAGTCATGCACTTAGGTCGGCGACCATAATGGTAAAGGGATATCCCTCGGTTATCCCTTATTTGAAGCGTAGCGAAATGCATCTAAAAATTATTTTATTATGGGAAAAAGGCATCCCTTACCTAAATGACATGTGATATAGCACGCGGAAGCAAATAGAAAAGATAACGGAAACTAGGAGAATCCACTCCCAAAACAATAAGAACAACTCTATTCCAAGAGTTAAAGTATGATAAAATCAATAATTCACTACGGGAAAAATCACCATTTACAACACTGTATTAGGGTTGTAGTACCCTACTACAACGCTTTTTTGTGTATTGTGTAGGTGGGGTATTGTAGAAAGTCCAAGTCAGTTCTACAATACTTGACTAAGTGTTGTTAAGGGTGATGTGATTCATGGTTCGACAATATTTTGCCAAAGTTGTGATTCTCTTTCGATTTTTTTTGAAAGCCTAACACAACCCTTTCTTGTTGTTGTATGAGTATCTTGGACAACACAAGTAGTGTATCGTAAAAATATGTAACACAACACTTGTATAAGTTGAAGGTCTATCTTAGACAGCCTAGGATGTGTATCGTAGAAATATGTAACACAACACTTGTATAAGTTGAAGGACTATCTTAGACAACCTAGGATGTGTATTGTAGAAATATGTAACACAACACTTGTACAAGTTGAAGGACTATCTTAGACAACCTAGGATGTGTATCGTAGAAATATCTAACACAACACTTGTATAAGTTGAAGGACTATCTTAGACAACCCAGGATGTGTATTGTAGAAATATGTAACACCTCTTATTACTATGATGAATAAGATTTGCACGACACTTGTTAGTGTTGTAGAACTATGTTGGACAGCACCTAATTATGTCGTGAAGACATTCTTTCACAACCATTGGTTTGTGTAGTTGGAATATGGAACACAACTCTTGTTAGAGGTTGTGTGCATATAACTATTTTGAAAAAAAAAATTTATAGCTGAAACCAAATTGCCGAAAGTATTTCACATTCACATTAACCTGCCAGTATAACACTGTTTGTACCCCTAATATTCTTCACAAATAAATGGGCTAACTTAGGCCTCCAAAACCCTTACTAGTGGCTAAGGAGTGTTCATTGGGCCTAAGGTGCTTCCCTAAGTTTACCCAAGTATGGCTAACTAGGCCTAACAAACACCCCATGTACAAGCCCATGGGCTAGAAAGTTTCACAACAAAGCTTTCCACTTAACCCTTGACACGTCATCAGAGGTGACACGTCACCAGCGCGACACGTCAGCGAAAACAAAGCCACGTCGGCATTGAGATGATGGCAAAGGTGCCACGTCAACAGGGGGAGATGACGTGGCAGACGCCACGTCGGCCAGATAAGATGACGTGGCGGTGCCACGTCGCCAAGACCGGCGACCCATACGTTGCCACGTCGGCATATATATGATGACGTGGTAATCGCAACGTCGGCGAGCGGCCGAGCGTGGCGATCGACGCGTCGCCGCCCGGTGATGATGCCACGTCAAAGATGCGAGGTGACGTGGCGGTGCCACGTCGGCGCCGAGATGATGACGTGTCAGTTAACGCGTCAACAGGATTGATGACGTGGCATGTGCCACGTCAAAGACTCAGACCACGTCACCACGGCCCAAGCCGGCGGCCCAAACAGGCGAGCGGCAATCGGCGCGATTAATCGCCGATTAATCTCCAATTAATCGGCGATTAATCGTCAATTAATCGGCAGTTTATGTTTTTTGAATTTTTGTTTATGTTTCGGTGGAACCCGTTGCGGCATAATTCCGTAGCCCTCGGATGATTCCGCCCCTTTCTGCTTGCCTAACGGATTCCTGCGCCCCACTGTGAACTTTGCTTCTACAATATTCCAGCAACCATGCAAGGGTCAGTTACACAAGAGCCATGCGACCATCAAAGCCGGCAGTTATCACATGCGGCATGCGGGACCCGAGTCAATGCCGATTATTCTTTGGGAGGCATGCGGGGGCGATTATGGCAATCAATGTCTGCCATAAAATCACAAAAAATTAAATCAAATTGGCACATATAAATGGAGAGTTTCACAACCAAAAAGGGAAGCAATCTTCTAGCCAAAAATCTCCCGTGAAAAATCCAAGATCGACTTTAGCATCGAGAGGGTTTTTGCGGTACCCCCTTCCTCCATCATTCAGTCGAAGATCCAGTCCACGAATCGATTGTCAGCAAAATCATCATTCATACAAAATTCTGTGTTTGAGGTAGAAGTAATTTTACCTTACAAACAAACACATTTACATTCATTCTAACATTGTACAGTTCACAAAGAAAGTTCAGTTCCCAATTCTTTACCCACCAATGAATACATGCCTACAATACCACACTGCAATTATTCCTATAACACTCTGTTCTAGAACTAGATAAAGAGCAAAGTTTTCATTTCTTTTTTTTTCACTTTTCCCCCTTCCCCCGAAGAAGAGCGGAAGGTATTAAGTCATCAATATCCATCCCCATAATAAAACAAAAACCGAAAAATTGGCATAAGTATATCGATATCCGATTAGTTAACCATCCCCATAATAAAACAAGACAAGTCGGGCTATACTCCCGACTTCACAAATACACCGAAACTTCATTAAATTCATTGAAATTTATATAAAAGGCACCCAAATCTATTAGCCAAGGAGATTTAAGGAGCTCAATGTGCTCAAACCCTCAACTTAGATCCGAAGTTTCGCCATTTACAGAGAGTGTACTGCAAAATCCAAGAGAACCCGAACCCATTCAAAATAGCCGACGGTCACACCTCCACCATTTGCATATATGTCGTGAAGTATGATAACTCCTTTCTTGCTTAGAATCTGAAAATAAATGTCAAGAGTTAAAAATCTTAACTAGATAAAAACCCAACATATGTTCGCATCACGGTTTACAAAATGAGTGGTAAATTACCTCATCTGCATCAGGATCAGTAGGGTGATTTGCCGCTTCTATGATGTATTTGGCCTTCACATCTCCAAAGATTGTCCCTTTAAGAAAACGAATAAAATGGTATGAACTTACTGGGTAAGGTTTTTAATACGCATCACAAAAACAAATCTTGAGAAGAAAAGAGACTAACTTGTGAAGAACACCGCCAAGAGCACAGGGAATAAGAACATCACAGTCATGGACAAGCAATTCACTAGCATCCATAGAATCTCCACCTTGGAAATCCTTTAAACTACCCGTAGCCTCTTTGTGATTAATCAATTTGAACTGCACCAGTGATGTCGCTTACAGCCACAACCTTACCACCTCGCTCATGAATCAGCTTTGCAGCCCAGTAACCCACATTACCGAACCCCTGAAATAGTTCAAAACTAGTTTAGAAACAAATTTAGAAAGATTCGAAATGCAAGCTCGATTTACAGTTTGAATAGAAATATTAGAGAGTATCTTTCTATTTACCTAGATGGCGAATTTCAAATCTGTAAGGGTTGTCCATATTCATTGAGCAAAGCTTCTGTTGCAAATACAACACCTCGTCCAGTGGCAGCTTCTCTAGATAGTGATCCACCGAGTTCCTACATCATCAAACAATAACGTAGGTGAACATTTACGAACACAAACGCCTCATTCAAATCTCAATAAACCGTTTACGTTTTCCAAATCTGAATAGGTACTTACAATTGGCTTTCGAGTAATAATAGCCTGAGAGTAACCATGAAATTTAGAGTACTCATCCAAAATCCATGCCATTGTCTGCGTAAAACCCAATTAGGATTACAAATTTCATAACTAACGATGCGAAAATACCACAGAATTATTGTAAATTATATAACTAACAAGTAGTTTTCATACACGGATATACCTGTGCATTAGTTCCCATGTCAGGTGCAGGAATGTCCGTGTGAACTCCAATTAGATCATGAATCTTTTGAGTGAAAACACGCGTAAGACGTTCCAATTCACTCTCAATTCCTTTGGTGAACAACCAATTCTACCTACTTGGCTGCTTTAAACCAAACCTTCCTTCGCTTGCACTCGGGAGGTCCCTTCCCTTGTTGTCCTTCAGCAGCTGGAACTCTACTTCTCTGCAACTCAGAAAGTAGATATCCTCAGATACAGTTATCTAACATACAAACCACAACAGTGAATAAATTGAATCAACATGAACTCAATAAAAAGGAAATGAGCAAATAGAGAGAGAGAGAGAGAGTGAATAAATTGAATCGACATGAACCAACATTCACTAAAACACTCAAAAAAAAAAAATCTACAATCTAAACATTGAACCGCATAAACCCATCTTAACATACGATTCAGCTCAACCCATCACTTTGAAATTTACATACACACTATCAAAGACACCAGTCTCTGTCAGTCCCAAACTTCTGTTTCACCCGTAGTATATATTAATTTATTACAAGCAATCCGGATTGACATTTCACAACAATGGATTAAACATAAATCGATAACATGCCTATGGTAAAATTTGCCATAAACCAAAAAAGATATGCAAAACCAATAAGAATTCTCTATGTTAACTAAATCTCATGTTCACGATGCAAAACCTAAATGTAACAAAGAAACCCGGATCCATGGTGGTTCATAGATAGTTCTCTAATTTTCGGGAATCGAGAACTTAAGAAGCAAGATGAATTCATACCTAAGGAAGGTAACTTTGTAACACTCATAAACTGAAGCCGAGTGCTCTCTTTATCATTAGATTCGAGAAAATTATCATATGAAGCTATATGCGCTCTATTTGATATCAAAAGTTCGGTTCAAATAACGATGAAAGATAAAGAGTAAGCTATGCTGGCATGTATATACCCAATTAATTTAAGTAAGGCGATTATCATGTAAGAGGGTAAATAAAGATATCAAAAGTTCAGTTCTGCACTACCTTCCCTGTCCCTAACAGGGCTCCTATTCTTCTTCTTGTCAGGACTCCTACTTCGTCCCCTTCTCCTTCCGGGACTTCGGCTCCTAGTCCTCATAATACCCCGACCACTAGACCTTATATCATAACCACGACCACCATATGAAAGCTCTTCATAACTTCGATGCCCAGTGGAGGACTGCAGCTTCTGCTTCTACTGTGGCTATGCCTTGAAGGATACCTACCAAATAATTGCCGCCTCAATTCCCTGGCATTGAGAAAATAAAATACATCAATTGCAAAATAACTTACCAAGCCAAGAAATCACAAAAGCATAAAAAAAGCGTAAAATCTATCTCTACAATCAATTAACCTCGCTAACATCACATGCAATATAATAAAAACTAAAACGAGACTAACCGGCTAATCTTCTTCAAATGCATAAAGTTACAATATCCACCTTGATTACAAGTATTCTCTTCATACTGCCTACAGGAAGCTTCACGAAAATCCGTCACATGAGAGAAATCAACAATAATGTAGGACGCCCTGAAAACATAAAACCAAATTAGTACACACAAAAACAAACATCCAACATTCACACAAACCACGAATTCTACCAAGACGAAACAAACTAATCAAAGCTCGGAAAATGGTTACCTGAATAAAACCTTCCAGTCAAATTCTTAAGAGCATTAGCATCATGTTCTTCCTCAATTGCGAAAGGGACTTAACAAAGAACAGTTATGGGGGTTTTGTATGCGATGCTGAAATTCGGAGATAATGGAACAGATTTGGCGCTTGGATGTTCGTTGGCTATTCAATTACTGCCATCGATTCATGGTATTTGGAGCTCGGTTCTGAGATGGTTTAGCTGGTTCTGCTTGATTGCAGTCGATGGAGGTGTTGTAGAAAGGGAATTGATTCACTTGCAGTCAAGGAACGAGAGATATGGAGGAAATTGCACAGCAGCAAAGAAGGAAGATACTTGGTTGAACTGATTGAACCGGAGTGGTGCTGTAGCCGAGTTTGGAGAAAAGTGAACTGAGATTTTGAGAAGAATTAGAAGGCTTGAAGTGGAATTGATTGGCAGCAGCGAAGCAAGGTCTGAATATGGGTTTAAATGGAATTTACTCAATTGTTGTACTAGCACAAAAACAACAGGTGAAGATGTCTGTTTACTGGGTGTTTTGAAGGGTCTTGTTTGGTGTTGGCGGAGGAGACAAAGAAGTTGCTATTGAATTGAGTATAACTAGTCGTCATGAACTCTTGGTTTTGTTGATTATTGCACAACAATGATGATTCACATCCATTACTCCATTTCTTACTCCATCTTCCCTCAACACCATACATTTCAAGACTCCATTCACATCTCAACCATTCTGGCTTCCCAGCATCAACCAGTAGCACCATCTTGAACCAGCACTAACATTTCCACCTCACAGATCTATCTCAGTCAAGACCCTACCCTGTAAACCGAAAGCAACACAGACTCATCTATCTATTCTCCAAGCAACAACACCAGCTCTTCCCAGATTTGAAATCAAAACCCTAGATTCTCAAAACATCGATTTATAATCCTCAAATCACCAAACCCAATCTTTAATTTCTTCTTATTTTTCACTAAATTGAAACTTCAATAAAATTCAAAACCCTAACTTTTCAAATTAAACTCCCCATCTCTACGTCTTCTCGAAGCTGTTTCCTCTATCAAAGATCACCTCCACGAACTAATTCCTAATCTCGATTATAAGGGTGAGGAATTGGAAGAAAAATCAAAAGAAAGAGTAAAGCTTCGGTGGTGGAAGTCTGGAAGATGAGGAATCGAGGTCATGAGCAAAATCTTTACTTTTGTCTGTAACCCTAAACTCAAAAACGAAAAACGCTAACCCCAATATATAGATCTGAGATTGTATAAAAAAAAAATCTGAGATTACTTTGTGAAAGTGAAAGAGAAACACAAAGAGATAGTTGAGATGATATGAAATAACTATCCCTCTCTTCAATTTCATGTTTCAATCGAACGAAAATGAAGGTGGAGGCGTTATAAGTTAGGGTTTTTCATGTGAAAGGGAAAAGGTGGAGGCGTTTAGAGAGAGAGAGATGAGCGAAAGGGAAGAGGAGATGAGCGAAAGGGAAGAGGAGTGAGAGAGAAAATTTTCGTTTTTTATATAAATAAATTTGGACGTTGATTAGATAGTCATACGGATTCTTGAAAATCTTTGGACGGTAATGATTTGATTTAAGACATTCATACGGATCAAGAAAGTGTGTTTTCTTCGTGCTTTCTCTTTGTGTTTTTGTGCTTTCTCTTTGTGCTTTCGGATTGAATTTCAACTAGTCACATAGGTCATGAAGTAATTTCGACAAGTTATACAGGTCATGAAGTACCTTTAGTTCACAATGGTAGACTCAGGTTAGTAGGATACCTCATCGAAATCGATAAATTTGAAGCTCATTGTCGATTTGAACTTCAAATGTGGTATACCGTCATACAAACTATTTCTGCATATTGTATGCATACCAGGCTCGGAGATCAAAACCTGGCCATGAGTTGACTACTATAAGTCAGAAAATTGGTAAGAACGACGAACTCATCCATTTACAGGTAAAGACTCCTTCGGTATATTCGATGAAACATTAAACAAACCTTATTTTTGCATATTTTATGCATAACATGCTCCTAGATCGAAACCTGGTCGTGAGTTGACTACTCTAAGTCAGAAACTTGGTAAGAACGACGAATCTATCCATTTACAGGTAAGATTCCTTCGGAATATTCCATGGAAAACAGTCACGCACTTAGGTCGGCGACCATAATGGTAAAGGGATATCCCTCGGTTATCCCTTATTTGAAGCGTAGCGAAATGCATCTAAAAATTATTTTATTATGGGAAAAAGGCATCCCTTACCTAAACGACATGTGATATAGCACGCGGAAGCAAATAGAAAAGATAACGGAAACTAGGAGAATCCACTCCCAAAACAATAAGAACAACTCTATTCCAAGAATTAAAGAATGATAAAATCAATAATTCAAGATATAATAACAAGATTAAGGTTTGATAATCAGAAGACTTACTTATCTGTAATCAATAAACATGAATGAGCTAATCCAAGTTGTTAACAATGAGAAAACAAATGGCTATTTATATCCATGGAACTGACCTGAATTACTAAAACGCGTAGTTTATCCTAACTACTTGAACTCCTAGATATCCTGCCAATAACAATACTGACACTTATCTAGATATGGAAAACCACAACTTATTTGACATCTGCAAAACTAACTAACAGACTAAAAGAAAGCTGACCCAACTTAAAGTAAATCCTAACTAAACAAGATTCGATAAACGAATAAAGACATACAAAAGATCTGCACACTATGCCACTAGATATGCCCCATATCAGGATCCCCCACTGCGAAGAAACTCGTCTCGAGTTTACCTTGAGCAGCATTAGTCCTAAACTTATCACCTTTGTTGGCAGGAACAATAGTAAGAGTCATATTTGGTAGCACACCTTTCTCCTCCCTGATCGAGTGCTTCTTCGTTGGTAACAGTAATACCTTTGTCCCCCTCCAGTAGAACTCATACCTATTATCCCTGCCACGGAAAAGAGCATCCACATCAAACTGCCACGGACGTCCTAGAATGACGTGACATGAATCCATATCTATTACCTCGCAAACGCTAGTGTCGCGGTAAACTCTTCCAAAAGTAACTGTAATTTCGCAAACCCTTTCAATTCTTGTTTCTAGTCCCAATGAAACAAGATTTTCGGTACTCCCACTATCGATAATAAAGTCACATACCTTTTCAAGTATAATGCCCTTGAACATGAACAATTTTTTCCTTTGAGATTTTTCATCTACTTTTGGAACAAGCAGTATTTTCCTATTCCTTCCTTCATACTGGACTACTTTTCTTACCAACATACAAGTCCCCTTGAAGTCATCAGCAAAATCACAATCAACAGCCTCTTCTTCTTCATATGGTTTGAGGTCTGTAGCTTTAACATCTTCTCCTTCGACTACTCCAATTGGTCGTCGTTTTGAGCATTCATTCGAATGATGTCCTGCCAAACCACAACGATAACATTTGTCTCTTAAAGGTTTAACATAAGGATTATTACCTTTCTTGGTGGTAGAAGCATCGATTGTAGGTACCTTCGGTAATTGTGGTGGTTGATAGGAATGTGGTGTTACCGATAGCTCAACCGGTATCGCTTCAAGTACAGGTTTGGTTCGCCTTGCCTCGACTTGAGTTTTTGTTCCCATCTTAGGATGCAACTCGATACTTTGAGCTAGACTTACAGCTTCGGTGACTGTTTGGATGGGATGGAGGTAAAGCTCCTCTTTGATTTCAGGATCCAATCCGCTTAAATAACGACTAACTTGTTTTTCCTCAGTCTCTGGCAGATTGACTCTCGAACCCAATCGGTAAAACTTCTCTATATACTCGTCAACTGGCCTCTTTCTTTGTGATCATTGTTGATAAATTTGGAAAAGCTTCTGTGCATAGTCATTAGGGAGGAATCTAGCTTTCATAAGACGTCGCATTTGACCCTAAGAAGTGACCGTCGGTTCTCCCGGAATTCTCCTATTGTGAACTGTCTGTCGCCACCAAGATTCTCCTCCTCCTTTCAGCTTATAAGACACCAATTTTACCTGTTGAGATTCAGGAATCTTCATGCATTCAAATCAGTCTTCAATAGCAGCAACATAATCTAAAAACCCTTCGATGTCGATCTTCCCATCATAGGTCTGTATTCCAGCTTCATCTTATAAGAGGACTTAGAATCACCTTCTTCATGCGCTGTATTGAAGTGAGAACCATCCTCGCAAAAGAATTCAGGTACCATCTCCTCATCTTCCATCTCAAACGGAACTGTTTGTGCATGAAATTTTGATTCATGTCCAAAACTAAGACGGCGGTTAGGATTGTCCTGGCCAGTATTATGGAAGTCTCTCATTCCACTCATCTGCTCATGTGTACGTAAGATTCTTCAGCATCGCATCTTCTCTATCTTCAAAATCCATGAAATTGTCAGGAGCAAAATCAAATTAAGAAAAACCATAAAATCACGAGCATTTTTTTTTCCACAAACCATTACTGTTTTGCTCGTTCCAAGGAACTCTTGAAACAACACCACCCTGTTGATACCCGGGTTCGTCGATAGCTTCATACATATTAGCTTGCAGTCTTGGACCTGCCCTCGAAGTCCAAAGATTTTTGGTTCCATAAAGATCGCAACTCTCAAAGCCTCTAGAGTTGAATCTTTGCTGGTTCATATTCTGAAAACGACCATAGGGTCGCCAATCTCCTTGACGATTATTCTCAGCCTGGTCAGATTTAACCATCCTCAAATCTTTCGTTGACTCTTGTAGATCTTTCAAAACTTTTGTGTGAGATAGCAATGTTTCCCCTATACCAGTAATGATGTTGTCTTGCGCTTCAATCATCGGCAGCATCGGGTCTTTGGGACTGTTCTCTTCACCAACGTTTTCACCATTCTTCCCATCGGTAGTCATCTTATTTGAGTAATCTCTATCACTGACTTTCAAATCGAACTGTGGCTCTGAATCCACCTGATATAGCACGCGGAAGCAAATAGAAAAGATAACGGAAACTAGGAGAATCCACTCCCATAAAAATAAGAACAACTCTAATCCAAGAGTTAAAGAATGATAAAATCAATAATTCAAGATATAATAACAAGATTAAGGTTTGATAATCAGAAGACTTACTTGTCTGTAATCAATAAACATGAATGAGCTAATCCAAGCTGTTAACAATGAGAAAACAAATGGCTATTTATAGCCATGGAACTGACCTAAACTACAAAAACGCGTAATTTATCCTAATTACTTGAACTCCTAGATATCCTTCCAATAACAATACTGACACTTATCTAGATATGGAAAACCACAACTTATTTGACATCTGCAAACTAACTAACAGACTAAAAGAAAGCTGACCCAACTTAAAGTAAATCCTAACTAAACAAGATTCGATAAACGAATAACGACGTTCAAAAGATCTGCACACTATGCCACTAGATATATCCCATATCAACATGAAACTGAGTTTCCGTGTAAATTGTGCAAAACTGGGACTCAGTTTTCGCCTTTTCTTTTAAAAAAAAATTTACCGTGAAATATTTAAATAGGTTAAAATAAAATTAAGAGCAGGGACGGGCCTATGAGTGGGATAACTGGGGCTCAAGCCCATCCGTAGATTTAACAAGATTTTTTTTTGGTATAGGCATTTCCTTGAAAATTTGAAAATTTGAGTTAGGCATTGCAAATTTGAAAAACACCAACAAAAGTCTCTTGGAAAAGTGGATATAGGGATACACAATAGAGAATAAGACTTTATGGAGCAAATTGGTATAAGAAGAGACAAGTTCTAATGCTAAAATATTAATTCATGTGGTTATGAACATCCCTCAACGAAAGATACATTCATGTGGATATGAACATCCATCGGCGAAAGAGACTATGAGAGGGAATTTTAAAGGTTAAATCAATTTTATAAAATAAACCGGATATCAAGATAAGTAGTACGCAACAAATTCGTTTCTGGCATGACATATGACTGGGACAAAAACTTTGAAGATGATGTTTCGGTTGATTACATATATTATGAATCCAAATGGCACAATGTTGGGAGTAGTATAGAAAAATGAAAGCTAGGGATACTTGCAAAAGGGTCAGATTGAAAAAATTAAAAGCAACTATTGAAAAAATGATACAGATAATACTCATTAGAACCCCCCACCCCCCCCCCACCCCACCCCACCCCAAACACTAACCCAAGTAAAGTACTCAATCACTTTATCTATGTCATGTTAGGCGCTAGGTGAGGCGAGGCGCCAAGCCTGTTTTCTAGTGCCTAAGCGCGCCTAAAACGCCCTAGTTGATCACCAATGCAATTTATGCTCGTTTAAACTTTTATGACATATTTTTATAACACTGAATCGTTAAATAACGAAAATAGCTTCGTCCCAAGAGAAATCATGAGTTTTCAGTCAACTTTCAGTATACAAAAAAAAGTGAATCTCATGCTCTCTCACATAGTTGACGGCACAAATTCAGTCAATATATATATATATTGTCTCATCTCCAATTCCTAATCCACTACCACTAGCAGCACGCCCGACCTCATTAGCCTCGTCGAAATGTATCTTCGACCATCTTCCCTCAAAATTACATAATCACGTTATTCCCTTAAAACTTGATGATTATTTGTTTCCATATTTTGATCATTGATTGTTCATGATGATTGATTTTCCATTAATGTTGATATTATACTATATATAAAGTTTTCATACTTTGATCATGCATTGTCCATGCCATGGGTTGATAACGTCGTCCAACCCTCTCTTCTTCCCATTGAAACAACGCGAATTCATTTCCAACCAAATGCTCCAACAGATGCTAGTAGGCAAGCATTTCCACACCTATTTAAACAAGGAAGGACCTTTGTAGATAGCCCGGTTTTTAAACAGTTCAAATAAACTATTGAAAGAGGGCACTTGAATGTTAGCCTGAGCACAAAAGTAAGCCCAAATATGTTTAGAAAATAAGCACCCCAAAAGAGATAAGAACTAGATTTCAGAACCATGTTACAAAGAGAGCACAAGGTTGGTGAAGGGTTGCCAGTGAAAGAAACTATTGCACAGTTCCTTCGTTGCAGATTATCAATGGTTGGGAGCCTGTCTTGAACCAATTTCCATTGAAAAAATCCTACCTTATGAGGGAAAAAATGTGACCATATTTTCTTACGAAGGAAAGAGACGGTATAAGAGTCATTGGTATCCTTCAAATAGGCAGACTTAACTGTAAACACCCCAGATTTGTCTCCCACCCAAACCAATTCGTCCTCCACATCAGGAAGAAACACCACGACATCAGGCAAGTGGAGAACAGAAGTGAGCTCAGATATTTAAGCATCATAAATCCTTCTTCTCTTTATTTTAGATCCCAGTGAAAACCGGAAATGTCACTAGCATATAACAAGTGAAAGGAAGAATTTTTACTGCCAAGACTTCATAAATTATTAGAAAAGCCACGGAAAACCTTGAGAACACCATTTGTCCTCGCAAAGTCGGATACTCTTACCATTTCCAATTTTGAATTGAGTGAACTTAAATAAATCATCAACAACCTTGGCAATATTTCTCCACAAACTGAGTCCATGAGTGGCAGTAGGAATATTGGTTCTTCATCCCAAATCAAAACAACCATATTTCTCGAATATAATCTTGGCCCAAAGAGCATTTTTTTCTTTTCCAAGCCCCCACCACCATTTCTTCATCAAGTCTTTGTTCATGGCGTTAATGTTAGGAAGACCCAAGCCACCTTTGTCCAAAGGCTCACACAATTTAGAAAATCCAACCCAATGAGTATTTTATTTTTTATCGGCTGAGTTGTGCCAAAGAAAGTCTTTGATGATTTTCTCTATTTTGTGAATCACAGAGACATGAGCCATGAACAAAGAGAAATAATATATTGGTAAACTAAGAAGGACAATTCTAATTAAAGTGAGCTTACCAGCTTTTGAAAGAGTACTTCATTTCCAAGTACCAAGTCTGAATTTGCATTTCTCCACGGCTATATCCCATTTGGATTTAGATAGGGTTTGATCTCCAATTGGTAGACCGAAAAGCTTCAGACTTGCATCCAAAAACAGCTGCCATAGAATCCAGATTATCCACTTCACCAACAAAAAAAAGGCTGCTAATGATGTTTCTGGTATGGGTGTAGAGGGAGATATCAATGATCTCATTCGTCTACTTATCAAGTAGGCTATTCAAAAGCCTAAAGTTTTTAACTTCGAATGTAGGGAGGCAAATCCAGGTGTTTAGTTTTCTGTATTTTAGATTGGGTTTCTTTCTATCTGTTTTTTGTTATGTTAAAAATCATCTCATGGAATGTTAAAATCCTTAGGGCTAATAAGAGGAGGGATATAATAGTTTTCCAATTAAATTTGCTTCCAAAATGTTGTGATTCTATTGTTAAACAAATTTGGGGGCCTAACATCGCAGAATGGCTAGCTTTGGACTCTATTGGGAGGTCTGGTGGCATATTGGTTCTTTGGAACCCTAACAAAATTCAAATGACATATCATATTATAGGTACTTTTTCTATAAATATTGGTTTCAAAAATTGCATTGACAATTTCAAGTGGCTTTTTTCTGGAGTTTACGGTCCTTGCAATGTTGTGGAAAGGCGCATGCTTAGGAAGGAGTTGAGCTTGATGAATGATATTTGGTTGTGTCCTTGGTGTATTTTAGGATATTTCAATGTTGTTAGATATATGGCTGAAAGAAAGGGATGTAGAAGAATCACCAGGGGGATGCAAGACTTTGGGAACTTCATCGATACTCATAATCTTATCGATATTCCAGTCCAAGGTTCTTGTCAGTGAAAGCTGGGACGACCACTTCCATTCTATCTTTGTAAATGTGATGGCAAGGCTAATGTCAGATCACAAGCCAACTATTCTCAGTTGTAACATAGAAGATTGGGGCCCTCCCCCGTGGAGGTTTGAAGGTATATATGTGGTTGTTAGATGGCTCTATACTTGATATTATGACTACTTGGTGGAATTCTTTCGATATCGTGGGTCCTCCAGGTTTCCAACTTGCTAAGAAATTCCAACTCTTAAAATCTAAACTGAGAGTTTGGAATAGGGATGTCTTCGGCAACATTAACAAAAAATTTGAAGGGGTTTTAGAGCAATTAAACTTGCTGGATCAACTTGTGGACGATGGGTCCATCACATATGCTCAAATGGTTTCCAAAAATAAACTCAAAGTCAAGTTTGAAGACATTTCTGATATGCAAGAGATGCATATAAGAGCAAAATCAAGAATTCAATGGCACCTTGATGGCGACAGAAATACTAAATTTTATCATCGTATTGCAAAGTCTAGAAGAAGGATAAATACGTATACACGATTACGTATTTATGGCACTTGGGTTGAGGATAAAACCACTATCAAAAATAGTATAGTTGAACACTTACATAATAGGTTCAAGCTTGGAGACGACACTAAGTTTTCTTTGGATAATCTGGGACTTAACTCCATCTCTGAATACGAGAATATTGTTTTGCAAAGAAACTTTTATGAGGTGTTAGCTCTCAAGTCTTTAGGCCAAGACAGGGCTCCGGGCCCCGACGGATTGCATGTTAATGCAATTGTGAAGTGTTGGGGATTTATGAAGCATGATATTATGAGGGATTAAAACTTGATTGGAGGCTCAAGTCTACATTCGTTTCTCTACTTCCTAAGAAAATGGTCGTGGAAGAGATAAACGATCTTCCTCCAATAAGTCTCTCAAATACCGTTTTTAAAATCATTTCAAACCTGGCTGAGAGATTAAAACTGCTACTTCCTCAACTCATCTCAAGTTCTCAAACATCATTCATAAAAGGAAGACAAATTTTGGATAGTATCTTAATAGCGAATGAGTGCTTAGATTCACGGCTTAAATCCAGAAGTGTTGGCCTGATTTGCAAGATTGATCTCAAAAAAGCCTTTGATAACGTCAAATTGTCTTTCATCGATGAGGTTTTAAAACAAATAGGGTTTGGGAGTATTTGGAGGATGTGGATAAGTGGTTGTATTCAGAAAATTCCTTTCTCGGTGTTGGTTAATGGTAATTCTTGTGGGAAATTCACTAGCGAGAAGGGTTTGCGCCAAGGAGACCCGCTCTCTCCATTTCTTTTTCTTCTCGTTGCTGAGATTCTTAATGTCATGACTTCCAAGTCCTTGGTTGTTGGAAAGTTGGGTGGCTTTAAAGTTAAAAGAAAAGGGTACCATTAGTCACCTGCAATTCTCAGATGACACGCTCGCCTTCCTTGATGCCGATCTGGATCAAGTCAGATATCTAAAATACGTTTTATTATCCTTCGAATTTGTTTCAGGCTTGTGCACTAATTTTAGCAAATGAATACCTTTAGTATATAGGACTGATAGTCATAGACTCTTGCCTCTTCATACCAGCAGTTGCGATAAAGAGTCAGAACACTAGTTATGTAATTTGTTCTTAAGCTATTTACTGCGCCCTTCGGTTGGTTGGTAATCAGCCCTACTCAAGAAGAACTTTTGGGTATGTCCCTGATTAAGAGGGGAAAAGGGAGATATAATAAGTAAAAAACAAAGCTTTAGTAAATAAAAAAAATAAAAAGGAGAAATTTTAGGGTAAAAAAGGGAAAACCAAAAACGAATACTGAGTATTCGTTCGGAAGCACACCGAAACTGAGTTTCCGTAAAGTGGAAAAGCACATGCAAACTGAGTTTCCGTTTTATTTCCATTAGTTACAAGGCGAATGAGATGTGATCAACTTCAAAGTGTAACTAAGGAATATCGCTACTCTAAAGGTTATGCGAGACTATAGTAGTTGGATTTACAATTAAGTTATAGCGAAACGAAATCACTTACCATAATGCTTAGCCTTATGGGTTCGTTAGACGAAGGTTCATATATAAACAGAAGTCACTTTTGAGATTATAGAGATTTCAAGAACAACAAGATCAAAGTTCAAATTGCGTCCAAAAGAGTACTTAAATCTCATAGTTTTAGAAACCTTCGTCTACTAAGAGACTAAAAATAAACTATAAACCTTCCATTAATCAGGGATGGGAAGACATAGTGTAGTAGCAGGATTTCCCACACTACACCCCTTACTCGATTTTGCTTAATTAATCCATTGGAAGATGTAAGATCAAGAACATTAATTGATTGAATTCATGAAGTGTTTACACAGGAAAATAGAATTACACTTAGAAGTTAAAACACTCTTAGACTTTCTCTCTCCTAATGACTTGCCTAACAATTCCAAAAAGATCTCTCCTCTTAAAGACTCATCTAGCCCTTTATATAGGGTAATACATAATGGATGA